>CM035414.1:136159111-136221611 GCA_020310875.1 Ceratopteris richardii
ACAGCTGAAGGTAACTTGCTTTATATCAAGAATTCACTTATGCCGTGGCATAACATCAGAGACAAACCTTTCCTCATAGAGATTACTTGTGCATAAATTGAAAGTCTGACTCTTGCTGAAGCGAATACTTCTTTGATACCAATCTGTAGGAAAATGGACTTATTCATAAGATAGTCTAACCTTATACTATAGTTAAGTCAAGCAATCAATGGATAAATTCAAAAGGTAGATAATCACTGAGCAAAAGATGATCTTCAATGATTTGCAGGAACACTTTGTAACTGCAGCACTTCATAATACTCAACACATCAATCCTCTAGATGTTCTTGAGCACTTGGAAACTATTTGACCAGAAATTGTATACAATTGCAGACCAGAACAGAGCAGCAGATGTGGACTTTAATTGAAAAACAGATTCAACAGAAGATGACCAACCAGATAGTAGAAATGCATAATAGAAATCCACATATTTTTAATATGCTTTTCATCATAAACTTATGATCTTAATCCTATGGCTGAGATTAAAAGTTTAGAAAAGCATCAAATCAAGGATCTATATTAATCACATGATAATTTAATGTTTCAAGCATAAAAATCACAAAAAGACCCCATAAAAAGCCAATCATGGAAGTCTCATTGCAAATCGCAGCGGATTTTGTGAGAGGTGGCTTTTGAGGACAATTTGCTATGAAAGGTGATCCTAGGGGGCACTCAAACTGTGTCTTATTATCTGCTGTCGCTGGTGGTGCTGTTTGGAGGTGTTTAGGAGATTTAAGGTGTTTAACCGCTACCCAATTCTTTTTTACACACATTGGAGTGTCTGTACCTCCTGACTTTTGTAAGTTGCTGCTGATTTTTGGTTTACCTTTTATTCTTGCTACTTTGCCAGGTTCCATCTTCCTACTATCTCAAGAAGAGAAGGTTCTGTAGCTTCTTATATTAGAGAAGAATCCTATTTTCTGTTAGGGCTGCGAATTTTTCCACTTTATCTCAGCGCATAGGTTGTTTTTCTGTATAAAGAGTTTATATTCCGGCATGTTATCTCTTTCTCTTACTCTTAGGCACACTTCTCTCCAATTTTTATGCCAAGATCCATCAACAAACAGTTTATATTCCAGCACATTATCACTTTCTCCAATGCTTAGGCACACTCCAAGTTTTGTACCTAGAGCGATTTACATTCAGCCTATCATCCAAATTTTGTATATTACTTACACACATGTATAGTTATTCTTTCATCAAGTAGTGTTATTTTAGAGTAGTACATTTAGCTACTCGTTCCTATCTCTTATCTCTCGTCTACTTTTGTAATCATTCATCTATCTTATGTGGTTCAAGGTGTGTATGTGTGCAAGGGCTTTTAAGTGATGGAAGGCTCATGTGATTTATATTGGGCCTACCTCACTTCCAACGATATGCATATGACATGCCTTCATAAATTTAGCAGGCGAACTTTAATGTGAATAAACATGGTTCATAAGAGCTAATAATGTTGATTTGAATTTCATGTGGGTTAAAATCCTATCCCGAAATTGTTTTAAGACTTAGATGAATTAAGATTCATTTGTAAACTAATTAACCTAAAAATCGTTTCATTTCGTTAGACAAGGACGGGCCAAATTTTATCTCATTAGAAAGGTTTTCGAGCTCTACAATTTTGAATGGATAACAAAAGTAATGATTTAATTTTTAAATTGAAATCTCCTACGACACACACATGCATGCACTTGCAGGCACACACACAGACACACTCTCTGTCACACATGCATATATATATATATATATATATATATATATATATATATATATATATATATATATATAGAGAGAGAGAGAGAGAGAGAGAGAGAGAAAGAGAGAGAGAGAGAGAGAGAGAGAGAGAGAGAGAGAGAGAGAGAGAGAGAGAGAGAGAGAGAGAGAGAGAGAGAGAGAGAGAGAGAGAGAGAGAGAGAGAGAGAGAGAGAGAGAGAGAGAGAGAGAGAGAGAGAGAGAGAGAGAGAGAGAGAGAGAGAGAGAGTCAGTCATATTAACGTCTTCTGGAGGCCAAACTTGGCCTATGAGACAAAAACCATGTACAAGTGTAGTAACCCTGTGTAGAGGATGAAATGAAATAAAAGGTATCTCGCGACACAAAGATATATATAAAGCTGGAAAAGGATGGGGAGATGTGGCTCTGACTCCGTAGATAAACCCATGGGGTGGTGGTGCGCCTATGCTCCATCATGTGGTCGTAGGCTGTCCTGATGCGTGAGATATCCTCCTCATATAGTCGTGGTCGATGATATCTACCCATGCGTGGTCGGCGCCGTGCTCTCTGTGCTGCTGCCTGGTGGAGCATGAGCCCTATAGATGGACCTCTCTGATGTAGCTCAGTTCGCTGAAAAAACTGGGTAATGGTCTGCTGCGTACTCACCCGTGGCTGATGTGTGGGCTGGAGTGACCGATCTCGCCTCTCGTTGCTTCTGCAAGGAAGCGTCCCAAGCGTCGCTAGTCTCCCATAGTCATGCATACTCTATCTGGAACTGTGCTCGTAGGTCTACATATGCTAGGCATCTGATAACAAAATGCTCCGCATTCTCTACCTCTGTCTCGCATACTGGGCACCACCTCTCCTCACGGGGGACTCCCCTGGATCGACCCCTCTCAATCTCGAGCTGAAGTGATGAAACCCGGAGCTGCCCAATGACGACTCGAAGCTGGTGGGGTAGATATGTCTGCATGTATCTTGGAATCTCGATGAAGCCCTCGTCTGATATATGTAGAAAATGCTCACGGTAATAGAGCATTTTTGGTGGCAATGTACCCTTAGGGCTCACCCATGTCCTCTGTATGTATGTATGCCATATCTCCTGACGAATGATCCTATTCCTCTCCTGATGAGAGAGTGAGTAGGTGGGTGCATGTGAGTCGTACTGTAGTGGTGGTAGCCTGTCTATGTCAAAGCCGTGGTGGGCCAGCCACTCTCGTGTCTGTGCATACCATGAGGAGGTGTCGCCTGCTAATGCCATGTCCCGTGATGCCTGATAAGCAATGCGCTCTGTATCCATGCTGCGGAGTCTGTGTAATAGGCATACGGTCTGGAATAGTGCCCCAACTAGCATCGGTGGTGCAGCGAGCTCTGCGCTAATGATATCATGTGGTACTGAAGGCTTGCTTCGGATAAGGCTGGAAATCATGAGGATCTGTGGCCTCTCTAATGCTGTCCATACTGATGTGGCTAATCTTGGTCCCCATATGGCTGCCCCATACATGAGCGCTGGTGTAACCAAAGTGTCGAAGAGCCACCCTTTTGTGCGGGGCTCCTGAAAATATGCCTGGTGGCACTGTCTCTCCATCAAGGCAAGTGCTGCAAACCCACGTGTGATGCGGTCACGTGCTGCCTGAGACATAGAGAAGACCCCTGATGCTGCTGTAAATGTCACTCCCAAGTAAACATATGATCCGACCACCTCAATCGGTCCACCCGCTGCTGTGAACAAACTATGTCTGCGTACCTGTGCTGATGTATGAAAGATCATGACCTTGGTTTTACCAAGGTTCACAGATAACCCTCTGTATGTGCAAAAGTCATCTAGGCCATGTAGATGATGCTGTAGACCTTCTGCAAACTCTGAAACCAGTACAATATCATCAGCATATAAAAGAATATGGACAGTGGACCTGCATACCTCAATGCCATCATCCCCCTGCTGCTGTATGTAGTCTACTATCTCATCAATGTAGAGACCAAAGAGGGTGGGTGAAAGAGAGAGAGAGAGAGAGAGAGAGAGAGAGAGAGAGAGAGAGAGAGAGAGAGAGAGAGAGAGAGAGAGAGAGAGAGAGAGAGAGAGAGAGAGAGAGAAGAAAGAAAGAAAGAAAGATATATTAACGTCCACGGGAGGCCGAAATCGACCTATGGGACCGATCAGGTACATCAAAACATTACATTCCACTTGGGAGGGAAGCCCTCAAGGGGCTATAATAAAAGGGAAAAATCAAAATAAAAGGGGGGGATGTGGCTTCCAAAGCACTCTTATGACTCATAAGAGTTTCAAAATTACATCAATATATATTACAAATGAGGGAGATAGCTGTTTCTTCCTATGTGGTATGGGTATGGAAATCTCTGATAATAGCTTGACCGCCTCTGTATACTGCCCACTTTCCATTCTTCCTGGCTTCTCTGACTTTAGTTAACTCTGCTGGTCGATTTTTAAGTTGGAGTGGGGTGAGTTCATCTGCTATCCATACTTTAGTACCTTGTAGTGACTTTGCTTGCTTCATGACAGCTATCTTATCTGACATGTCAAAATAGCTTACCCTTGCCTGAGTTCCTTTGGGTGTGATGAAGACCGGAGACCCTAGATTGATGAAGGGGACTAGCTTGGTTAGTTGTGCTTCTAGTACTTCTGTTTCAAGGATGCAGTCATCTTTTAACTCGGGTGCGATGTCCTCTCTGTCCCATCCTAGGGGGAGGCCTCCAATCCTGATAACTTTCTTGTTGCCGTTCACCAATTCCTGCTCCTTTACCACAGCCATTACCACAGCCATTCCTGCTCCTTTACCACAGCCATTACTTCTTTTGAAAAATGTGTAGAGCTGGATAGTTTTACCTCGGATAATTGTGTTGTCAAGTCGACTTTATTTGTTGATTCAGCTCCTGTTTGCTGGCTGTTTCCTTGTGTTTCATCAAGTTTTTGTTGCAATCTGGCTATTTGTTCATCTTTCTTACTAATTTCCTGCTTCATTGCTGCCATTTCTCCTTGGAGTTTCTTCAGTTCTTGGAGTAAGTAAGACTCCCATGCTGTTGGTTTGTTGACTGGGGTTGGTATAGAAAGCGGCTGGTGCAACAGGGCAGAGGCAAAGCTTTTCCTGCCTTCCATGTTGTTGCTGTAGACAAAGGAGCGAGGAGAGGGGTGCTGGAAAGCTCAAGGAGAGGGTCCCCTCCCTCACCCTCCCTCGAGATGAAGAAAGAGGGGGCTGCTCCCCTCTCTCTCTCTCTCTGACGCGCGGGTCTGACGCGCTCTGACTTGTGGGTCTGACGCGTTCTGACGCGCGGGTCTGACGCACAGGTAGAGTAGAGCAGGTCTGACGCGCGGGTCTGACGCCCTCTGACGCGCGGGTCTGATGCCCTCTGACGCGCGGATCTGACGAGAGAGAGAGAGAGAGAGAGAGAGAGAGAGAGAGAGAGAGAGAGAGAGAGAGAGAGAGAGAGAGAGAGAGAGAGAGAGAGAGAGAGAGAGAGAGAGAGAGAGAAAGAAAGAAAGAAAGAAAGAAAGAAAGTGTTTTTACGTCTATTAGGAGGCCGAACTCGGCCTATGAGACAAATCGATGTACATGGGTGTATCTTCTGTCAATCAGAAAAGATAAAAGTGCTGAAAAGAAACTGGTTAAGCTGATATAGATCTCCGTAGTATGCATGTGGGGATACCCATGAAAGTGGTGGGGGGTGTATGGAGTGCGATATCTATGATAGTCTATATGCAAAAGGGTAGTACAACAACCATGAGAATGCATCTAAAACGACTAACTAGCTCCATCCTGTGCTAGTGGGTGGGATGTAATATGTGATACATAGGTGGAGGTGGAGTCAGGGCCACCCTGATGGCTGCAACGGGATCGGCCATCATCTGGGATCGTCTCTCCTCCATGGCGCGATGGTCACAAGCCTGGATCTCCGCAATCTGGTGTCGGTGAAGTCTCTGGGCCCGATATCCTATAGCACGGGGTCGTCTCCTAGCTCGAGATACCTGAGCCTGCTGAAGAGTCACCCCGCTCGGTATGTGGGCTGAGGGGGGGAGGGCTGCAGCACGTCGTGGAATAAAGAAGTCAGTGAGCTGACTCTGTCTCCCTCCTGTATGGAGTGCTACAGTAGGCTGGAGTAGGGAATCTCTGTGACTCTGTATCTCTAGTAAGAATCGCCCGAACTGTCGCTATGTGGGCTGAGGGGGGGAGGGCTGCAGCACGTCGTGGAATAAAGAAGTCAGTGAGCTGACTCTGTCTCCCTCCTGTATGGAGTGCTACAGTAGGCTGGAGTAGGGAATCTCTGTGACTCTGTATCTCTAGAGAGAGAGAGAGAGAGAGGGGAAAAGGGAGGGGGAGAGAGAGAGAGAGAGAGAGAGAGAGAGAGAGAGAGAGAGAGAGAGAGAGAGAGAGAGAGAGAGAGAGAGAGAGAGAGAGAGGGAGGGAGGGAGGGAGGGAGGGAGGGAGGGAGGGCCCCTTTGTGCGGGGCTCCTGGAACTGTGCCTGGTGAGATCTCCGTTCTAACATGGCTAAAGCTGCATATCGTCGTGTGAGTATGTTGGTGGCTGTCTGCCTCATGCTGAAGGGGCAAGGTAAGCTCGTGATCTGTTTTCTATTTGAGGGATCTTTGTTTTGTTTTATATATTTTTTTAATTTTTTGTTTGTTATTGTTTGAATATGAACTTTTATGTTTGTCTTATTATTTTGGGTGCGATATGCATGTTGTATTTGTCTTAATGTGTGTATTTATTCTTTAAATTTTTGTTTACGAGATAGGATATGTCTGGTCTAATTAGGTGTACATTACATCCAAGATTGTTTCAAGTTTTCATGTCTTTTGATATCATCAAGCTGTGACACAATGTTCAAGTAGCTGATGTTCTTATCATCAATTCATTATGCTCAGTACATGACTTATAATTATCATTCAGTCAACTCACCTATGATCGAAAGGTTTTAGCATGTCTGCTTTGCCTTATCAAAGTTCTTTTTCAAATATGTGGTGGGTTCATCTGAATGTGAAGTTTTCATCATTAGTTGTCCATAGTGTATGTCAACATCATTTTTGATCAAGTGTTTTTTTAGTACCTGTCAGTAATGTAACAGTTGGATGGATTGTATAAACAATCAAGTAAACATTTGTCAAAGGCTTGAAGACAGGCAGGGGCAAACTACTCTTTTATCTGAGGAAGAGAAGACTCAAAGAACATATAGAATTCAAATCTTAGAGAAAGAGGGAGCACAAAGTGTTGAAAAGAGAACATCAATAAGTAAAGAAATAGATTATAGTACCAATAAATAAAGTGAATTCTGTGTGTGTGAAAAAGTCACTATTATTATTACCAGGAGAAACAAATGTTGGAATGATTATGGGACATTTGGAAAGAACATGAACATTCTGTATCCATGGTTTGGAAAAATACTCCATTCTGTTTATCTCTGTGAACATTTTGCCCTTTATTGAACTGGACATGCAGAGAAGAAATTAACTAATGGTACTCATTGGCGTGAAAACTGATGTGCTTGATATTTTCTTTTGTTAAATGAGATTCATGTGTACAATTTTCTTGACTGCAAAACTTCCAAATATTGACAAATTTACTCATGTTGTCTCCAGAAGCTTCCACTCAAAGATGTTGTATATGGATATCGTGTAAATGGTCCTGTAGGATGGGAAAATGGACATCGATTTGACAAGGATTTGGTTCTAATAGACCCTTATGCAAAGCTGATTGAAGGACGACGCTTTTTTGGAGATGCAAGTAAAAAATCAGCTAAATTTTTGGGCTCGTTTGATTTTACAAATAAATTTGATTGGGAAGATGATGTTAGCCGACCAAGGATAGCAGAGGCAAGTTGTTTTGGCTAATCATGTTTCTTCCTCAGCTAGTCTGAGATTTTGAAGCTCACCATGCACTTTAATTGGCTTATTTCAAAACATAGAAAGATCTCATTATTTATGAGATGAACGTGAGGGCATTCACAGCTGATGAGTCATCAGGACTTCCTCCAGAAATTCGTGGGACATACTTAGGTGTCATTGAAAAGGTCAGTCTTCCATTGCTTGATCCAATCATACTGTGGATATGTAGATAGAATTTCGGAAGTGGCTTTCGTTTGCTCCCAAACCATATACTTTGCCAAGTGGTGTTGCAGATCCCTCATCTTCTTGAATTGGGTGTCAATGCTGTAGAGCTGCTTCCAGTATTTGAGTATGATGAATTTGAATTCCAAAGACGAAGGAATCCTCGTGATCATATGGTAAATTTTCTGGTGTTTGTGTATTATTTTTTGTACCTTTGCGTAAGGTTTTGTCTATGGTGATCAATAACTCAGCTCTTCTGCTTTGTTCTATTCTATATACTCTGGATTGGTCCACTATAATATCAAGGCTTTAACCCAGTTTGATGGTTTAATTTAGCCTATGTGCACTGATCAAACTGATAAATGACTGAAAATCCGGGTTGTGATTTGCAAGAGGCATTAACAGGGGCTTTGAATGTCTGAATAAGTCTACAGAAGTGTTCAAAACTATGTGAATCAGCCAAATCTGGCTTTAGAAAATACTTTGTTTCTTTTTCTTACTGTATAATCTTGTTATAGCCTAACGTAGAGCTGTACTCTCTCTTTGAGTGCCATCCATGTTTTCTTCTTCGTTATGGTCATTATTGATAGATTTGGAATGAAGGTACTGGTCTTACTTTGTTGTTAAATGTGTGAACGATTTAGTATCAAAAGGATGCCAATATTAAGGTTGACAAAAACTGTTTAGACCTTAAGTAATGGTGTTGTACTTCTTAGTTGTCCTTGGTAAAGTTTGAGTGGTCACACTAATAGAGGATGAACTTATCCCTTAGAGCTCATATCCTTATCCTCCATATCGAGGCTGAAGGAGAAGTTGCAGTAAGATCAATCTTATGTAGAGTGAAATGTAAGTAAGAATCTGCAAAATGGTATAGAGTTTTTTTTTTTTTTGGGCGAGAGGTAAATGGAAGTTTGATGATTGCTGAATGAATCTCCAAATATGTTGTTTCTCTTTGAGAAAAGAGAAAGCCCATGTGCTGACTGCCACATTATTCATGGCATAGTGGCAGGAATGTGGTTACAATTTTTTACAATTAGATTATATGGTACACAATGTCCTGCCTTAACATACTGTGACTTCCAGTATTTTGCCCAACAAAAAAGTTTGACACTTAATCCATGGAGCTTTGTGCAAGTCAACTGGATTGCACATTGACAGTGTGACAGTGCATAATATCACAAGAATGTTCATGATATGTGCACTGTTACATGACAACAATGGTTTGTTGAACTTGACTTCGTTGACTAGCCACTGCAAGTAGTGGGATCTTTATATTTGGGCAGCAGTGATGAGCATTCAGACTTCAAGATCCTTGTAGTCTGATACTAGTGAGCACAACTCTTTTAATGTTATACTATCTTAGGCATATATCGAGTAATGATGTTTTGCTTTTATGCACTCTTGAGATGTCCAAAAGGTCAAAACATAAATGTATGCGTAAAATGCATTTTTGTTGCTTCTTTTTTCTTCTCATCATCTTGCAACTTTGACAACTATGCTATTTTATTGATGTAATTATTGTGTTGATTGAAGTTCTTCTCTTCATGCCACATCATTTTGTTGCAAGTAGAATGAATTTAAGAAACTAGGTTTAAATCATATGAATGAATTTTGAAGAATTGGTTTATGTCAACAGCATCTGCTCTTTGGAGCTGGCATTAATGACTTAGTTGGGTGAGATTCCAAGGCTTGAGTATTTTGTCGGGGGTGCATGGTGTAGTGGTTAAGAGATTGGGCCCTGGATTGGTGGTTCAGGGTTCAATACCTGCAGACCGGCCTGATGTTAACCCCTGAATATAGGGGATAAAAGGGTCTGCTGGGTTGTACCTTCCAAATTTCGAGATAATGGAAGAGCAGGTTAAAGACCGAACTTGGAAAAAAAAAGGTTGAGGGTTTTACAGAGTGAGGTTGGTACTTCATATCATATGAAGTGCCACAAATATCTGAATAGATGCCAATTCGCATCTGGATGGACTTCAATTTTGCTAAACATTTCCTCTAGTCCTCAAGCTTTGTGTCACATAAAAATGTCAGGTGTGCATTTGGTCTGGCTGATCGATATCAAGTCTTTTGAGAATGTTTAATATGCAGATAATCTTTAAAGAACATGTCTTGCATTTACTTTCTGTGGTTCTATTGTACGCTGCTGTTTTCTTGCATTTCTGATTTCTGTCTGTTTAGCTGCATCGTGTGATCTGGTAGAAGGTACATGGGAAACATGAGTTTCAGAATAAGTTTCATTTGTTGGTATTTCAGATAAATACATGGGGTTATTCTACCATTAATTTTTTTTCACCAATGAGTCGATATGCAAGTGGTGGAGGGGGCCCTATCAGAGCATCGTTTGAGTTTAAGAAGATGGTGAAGGCGCTTCACCAGGCTGGGATCGAGGTGCCTCTTGTATTGATGTGCATGCATGCTCATTTTGGATTTTTCAGCAACCTCAGCAAATTGATATGGATGTCTCATTTTACTTTTTTAAGAGCATGTAGGTAATCTTGGATGTTGTCTACAATCATACAAATGAAGCAGATGATGAGTTTCCTTACACCACTTCATTCCGAGGCATTGATAATCTGGTAATTCATTCAACAGAGTTCCTCGTGTTCCACACTCTTGGATGAAGAAAACTTCTTAACGTGGTAGAAGTATTAGGTGCTGTGGCTTTGCTTACTTATCGTTCTCGAGTATATGCCACTTTTCTTTATCCATAAATGACAACGTTTTCTTTTTGCATCTTCTCGTGTCTTTTTATGCAACACCTTAATGGGAATTAACCAATAGTGCTAGTGACTATTTTTCCATCGTTGATCTAATTATCTTTATCATTTGTTATTTTATATGAATTGAATTAGAAACTTTTGCATTTTATCCATCATCACATTCTTAGTGTGATATCTTCAAGTTGCAAGTAGCAGTCAGATCATGGCTTCACGGCATGAAACTGACTTAAATTATTTGTCTACAAACCATCAGTGCTTGTTGACTGTTGTCCCAAGGCTCTGTAATTTTCTCTATCTTTTGTCAAACTAGTTTACTTTATGTGAATCGAGCTGGTCAACATTTATGAACTTTTGGTCTTCATTTGCATCACGTTTTTGATGGCAGTTTACAAGTTACAAATCAATTGTTATAAGTATTTAATTTGATGTTATTATATGTTCACATTATGTGCTTGATTTGAAGCAATGGATGTACTCACTTTCTCTACCATCAGAAGCCCGACAAAATGTACCTTTTTTCATACGTGGAGTGATTTCAAGGCAAGTTTTTCAACATCACCATAGCGACAGAAGCATATCTAATCAAGTGATGTGCAAGCTTTCCCCCTTTTGTTATTGCTTTGTTGATTATTAAAGGAATCACACCTCATATGTGGTCATGGAATCTCTCTTTGGAAATTTGAAACATCTTGGAACATATGCTTGAAGCTTATAGTAGAAGCTAAATAGGGCTTTGTATTAAATTAAATAAAGGTTAAACCAAGGAAGAACAAGATAACTTTGGTTTGGCTATTTGAGAAACATCAACCTTTGAGCCTTATGATGGGAATGCTAAAACCACTTTAGAGGATAATTACAATATTATACATTCATGTCTCATATTGCATTTTATGTTGTGAAAACACAAGGTTTTTGGTATTTTCAAGTGTAGAGCATCCGAACTCATTATTCCTTGAACTTGCTTGCTATCATCTTTACATTCAATCCCCATAAAGATGAGTTATGATGATATGAAGTTTTTTCTTTGTTTGTCTTAGTTGTTTAACATAGATGTATCTTTTCTCGTTTCTTTCTTTTTGCTTTGTTGTGTGTTTTCTTCTTGAACTACTGAAAATGTGTATTAATTGCACATGGACAAGGGTGATGAATTCTGATTAAATTTGTTTATAATTGCTGGGCATGATGCATATGCTTCTTATTGTATTTTTCTGCAAATAATTATTTACTTTATGATTTGCATCCTAAGATACATGGAAAAACTGTCTATGTGGTAATAACATGCAAATTTACATCAATACATAGTACATTAATGAATAATCAGACACAATTCCTATTCACAATTTGCCTACATAATACATATATAAAATGATCGGACAATTACTCCTTCATGTGAGAACTAAATATCAAAAGTGATCTTACAGCACATACCAATAGTTTGGTCTGAAGATATTGTGACCTGTTCAATAGCAAACTCATAGTATGTGGTAGACAACATCTAAATAACTAGGTCTCTGTATGAATCTCATCTTTACTATTTAATATTTCTTTCAGTATTTCTATATTTTGGATGGGTGTGGCTTTGAGGGGCTGATCAGTCTTTGTTTCGTGTACATGCCAGATCTTCTGCCAGGCCACCTCATTCATCTCACTATGTGAGAGTGGGCATGAATTTATCTTTTGCCCATCGACAAGCGGGGTGAGCATGATCTATATCTATCATGCTCCCGAACCATGCTGTTGTTTGACTGAACTGGGCCTTGTGTCCCCTTTTACATTATTGCTGGAAAGCCTCAAAATCTGGGGCTAACATCCCACCTGAATTAAACCATAGATAATGGTAATGAAACCGAGTGTCTGAAACAATGCTTCAACAATCATAAGAGGCATATTCTACTCTTCTGTAATAATGTTCTGTGGTACAAATCGTTTTCTTTGGGTCATTTGAGACAGCATCATAATCCGAAGTATTTCCATATATATATGAGTGTTACAGACTATCACTCGTTTCATTGCTGAATGCCATTTGACATAGACGCTGTGCTCTCAGATGACAGACTATAGCTTGTTTCATTGGTGAATGCCATCTGGCATAGACGCTGTGTTCTCTGATGACAAATTGTAATGCTGTAGGCAGGGAATAGGGAGAAGCGCTCCATACTCACATTCTTGTACATTATTTTCTTTTAATGGAATAAAGTGAGGATTATCCAAAAAGAAAAAAAAAGAAAAAAAGAAAAAAAATTATATATATATATATATATATATATATATATATATATATATATATATATATATATATATATATATATATATATATATATATATATATATATATATATATATCAAGGTAGTCCGGTGCGTTCGGTGCATTCAATTCGGTGCGCGTAAGGTGTGAGGACCGAATGGGATCCGAAGGTAAGCTGCGTAAGGTGCATCGTTACAAATACACATATGCTCATAAATATAGTATATACATATTACATCTATATTTTGCATGTTAAAACCTATAAATAACAAATTACAATTTACAACCATAATACCATTGATGAACCATCATCCATGTGGCATAAAATTAAAAACACTATAGTTGAGGGAGAAAATTCTGAACTCTGGTAAATCATAAATATGAAGTGACAAGTCAGAAACATACATCCATACTGGAAGCTCGATACATCAAAAAGGAGTATGTGACCTGCATACTATCGAGTATCCAATGTCAAAAAGTATGAATCCAAAAACTAACATGATACATCGTACTCTGGAGTCTAAAGACCGACATCAGTGATCAATGATCATACATGGTAAGATAAACATCTATCATCTGCCAAAAAGTCTGAATCATCGTATGTAATACCATATATACATCATAGAATATCTACTCTAGATCATCTATGCCAAAGGAATCCTCAGATGATGAAAGAGAAATATCATCTCTAGGAATGACATTCCCTTCGTCATCATACTCTGGTTCCACAATAGGAACCATCTCTGCAAACTCATGATCCTCTGGTGCATCCTCTACAATGTCCTCGAGCTTTGCCTCTAAGACAATGGGCTGGCCTCTGCGTCGAGGACGCATCTTGCGTCTCCTGGTATAAACTGGTGCCACACTCGTAGATGGTCCCTCCTCGGGTGGATCTCTCTGAGGCCTGGAAGTAGCACGTAATCGTGCTCTCGTAACCCTCCTATCGATGCTTTCAAGCTCTGCATGAAGCATCCTGTAAACCTGATCCTGCTCATCAAGAATGGATGCCTCTATGCAAACTTCCGCTGATGTGAAAGCACTCTCAAAATCAATAGGCGAAGTCTGAAAAAAAAAACAATAAAGTTTAAGAATGTTAATAAATTATATATTATCATTCATGAATCATTACATTAAAATTAGTCAAGATTCAAGAAATATTTACACAAACTATAATTATCAATATTATTATCTGCTTCGGACCCGTAAGAGATCGCAATGTACGTAATAGTCGTAAATTGGCCTTACAAAAGATCACACGATGCAACTGCTCCACACTCACACGATTGCGGAGCTTGGTGTGCACCAAGGAGAATGCACTCCAATTCCGCTCACATGGGCTAGAAGAGCAATCCTACATTTATCATTGATCATGATTATGATTATAATCTAATATCCATGAACATTTGATTATGATTATGTAATAAATCACAAATGATAAATCAAGGTTCAATATATGATATACTTGTGACAAGACCCTGAGCGCGTATGGTGCAATCGAAGGGTGACCATAACCATAATGATTCCACCATTCAATAGATCGAGATGTGAGGTCTGACCTCAATGAGGTGGATCTAGCATAGGCAATACCAACATTGCTCATATAGGCCGAAAACTCACTATCAAATATCACCTGCTGATCAGGACTCATAATGCGGTCCATGTATAAGTCCTTCATATGTCGCATGAGGTTGTGACCATAGACGTGGACCCTTAAAGTAAGGGTGTAAAAGTGCTGCAAAACTATGAATGGGTCGTGATAAGAACTGCCATCGCGACTCCACTAGCTCCATCACATCACGTAGTCTACATAAAAAATTATAAAAACAAGAAGCAATTATACAATCATCAATGCACATTGTAATCACAAATAATTATTAATTAAGAAATTAGAATTCAAATGTACCTAGAAGTCGATAGAGTAGTCACTGATGAAATAGCCTCCTGCATCCGTGTATACATATGATACAAAAGGCCAAGTGTAGAGCCCTCCATATGGGCAAATCGCAAAACGGTATGAATCGGTCGTAAGATAGGCATAATGCGCTCTATCTCTGCCCAAAAATCCATGTCGAATATCTTTCGTTGCACAAAATTTGCTCTCTCTGGGCGTCCTCTTGCCATGCTCCGCCATCGAGGGTCTACAACCGTCATGCGTAATGCATCCATGCATACATGTAGTCTAGCAAAGACATGGTAGATGTAGTCAAATCGGGTCTGTGCTGGACGAATCAACTCTTTCTCACTATAAGCTTGAAAAATAGCTAAAGCTTGGTGATTCTTACGTATGAAAGAAATCACCTTTCTTGCATCACTGACCACAGGAGATAGCCAAGGGAGGTTCCCTATATCCTCGATCAATAAATCTAAGCAATGTGCAGTGCATGGACTCCACACAATGCTAGGAAACTCAGCCTCTATCAACTCTCCCATTCTCTTACAATTTGAGGCATTATCAGTGACAACTTGTACAACATTTTGCACACCAATTTCCTCAATGGAAGCTCAAATATAAACTCTCCAGTGATGCGTGTGCCAACACGACTACAATCAATTGCCTTAAGAAAATAAGTTCCCAAACTAGAGACCATTATGTTTATGATATGACGTTGTCGAATGTCGCTCCATCCATCGGACAGAATGGAGCATCCATATGTTTGCCACCCCAACTTAATGGGCTCTAGAAGATTCTCAATTCTCTCTTTCTCTTCTGTGAGCATGGAGGTACGCAACCTCTTGTAATCAACTCCATGCCAATCATCAGAAGGGCCTACTTGAGCTATTGCTTTTACCATTCTCTTCCATGCATGTGTGCGAACAACATTGAAGGGAATGTTGCACTCAAGTATGCAACGGTCTATCTCTATGTCAGCTACTTTCTGGCGTTGCTTCTGCAAGCCAATGGATAAATAAGTGGAATGAAGAGAGGAATGTGATGCTTTAAATCTTTGAGATGAATGTTCACCCGATGGATTAGAACATTCATTCTCATCACGTTGAGAAGAGGTGCGACTTTTCAATGTGCTAGCACTATGTCCTATCTCCTCAACTTCCTCTAATATATCCTGAGAAGCTGCAAGAAACTCACGACGACGAGCCATTGCAACATCTTGAGAAAGCTTATGCTCTTTGCACACAATCTCTGCAATCTCTTGTGGAACTTCTGTGCACCCACTAATGCCTGATCCTCCTAATCCTGATACATGTCGAATAAGACGTGTAGTCGTGGTAGAAAATTGCTTTCCACAATACTTACATGTCCATCTCCTTGTACTAGAACCGGATGAAGTAGTATTCACCAACTCATTGTGAATGGTATGAATACCCCATAATGGTGAAATTCCATGAGGCATGGTGTCACAAATAACATATGAGTTGATCAATGATAACTTATAAGTTATAAATGATAAATCTAGTCTCTCTCTCTCTCTCTCTCTCTCGATGATCAATCTCAATGTGTCACGTGTGTCCAACTTCGAAATTCAAAGTGCAAACTCGGGGAGGGCTGAGACTGAAACTAAATGCAGGCTTGCTAACTCCTGAGGGACGCTAAAGCTGCTGAATGCTATGAGCAGTGAGTTCGCAATGCGCATGTAAGATCTAAGCTAGGGCAGCGGGCTGCAGTCGGCCAAATTCGAATATCAAACGCCTAATTAACCCCCACGTAACGACGCACCGCATAAGAAATTCGCACCGCTACGAATCGCACCGAACGCACCTTAAAAAGTATAAATTCGACGTACCGAATCAACCTTGATATATATATATATATATATATATATATATATATATATATATATATATATATATATATATATATACACACACAGGTACACAACACGTTCAAATATGTTTGCCTCTTCATATAAGACGGACGATGTACACATGTACACAACATTTTCTAAATATGTTTGCCTCTTCATATAAGACGGACGATGCATGGTTTTCATTGCTGCCACATGTACACAACACTTTCAAAATATGTTTGCTTCTTCATATAATACGGATGATGCATGGTTTTCCTCTCTTCAGGATTCCCTTCTCTTCACACTGCAGGTTCTTGATTCTCATATGGCTTCTAACTGTTAAAAAGGTATCACTGAAGAGGAAGTTTTCATGGCCCTTCAATAGAACAGAAAAGCGCGAGGAATGGATGGTCTGACAAAGGAATTTGTCATTGCTTTTTGGCCTTCCCTTAAAACTCCGATTCTTGATGTTTGCAATGAAATATGGAGGGATCAAAAATGCCCTATTCATTCGAATTAGGTAAGATTAAACTTATCCCCAAGTTAGAGGTACTGAAAGAGATGGGGATTGGAGGCCGATTACTATGATGAGCATTATTTACAAAATATTTGCCAAGATCTTTGCTTTGAGGCTCAAATCAATTATTCATAAGATAGTCCATCCTTCGCAGGTTGGATTTATTCACCGTAGATCGATCTTTGATAACATTCTCCTCGGTCAAATCTTGATGGAACATGTTGTCTCATCTAATCAGGAAGCAGTGGGTATGCAAATTGACTTTGACAAAGCTTTTGATTGAATTCGATGGGATTTTATTGCCATTGTGCTTAAGAAACTTGGATTTGGAACTAAATTCTGTCGACTGATTTATATCTTAGCCCAAGACAGTGCATCTCATGTGGAGATAAATGGTAGGCTTTCAGATCCTTTTCCTATAGAACGGTCGGTGCGCCAGGGATGTCCGTTAAGCCCTTTCTTTTATGCAATGGCTTCCTCACCAATGTTTTACTTGTTGGAGGCTAAAATGAATTCTTCCTCTATTCACGATATTTCGGTATTGTTGATGATACTTTCATCTTTGCAAAAGCAGATCAGGAAAATGTTCAAAATATTGTTACAAGTTTGAAACCTTTTTCCATTGCATTTGCTTTGCACAGGGTAGGATCAGTACGTACGTACTGAATGATTCAGTACGTACTTAAGGTTCGGTACGGAAAAGTACCGTACTGAATATACAGTACGTGCCTTTTTTTTTTTTTAACTTTTATGTTATTCAGATTCTTTGGCGTTCGCTCTGGACTGAACTTTGAAGACACTCCTGAGTCCCATATTGCATCTATTACGAGTCTTGTAGGAGAAATGTCCTGGATAAACTCCGTGAGTTTAGAACTTTGGTAGTATGCAAATAGAGAAGCCTAGTAGTTTGATTAAACATGAGTAGAATAGGTGTATAGTGCTTATCTAATGCTTTGGTTCTGAACTGGTCCTGGCTCAGAGTCTTAGACCGGCCCTGGTTAGTGTAGATCCGGACCTCCTCTGTCAGTGTTGTTGTTGTACTTACTGATGTATCTTTTGTAGTTGTTGTCTTCTTACTTGATGTATTATCTGCCACTATTATCTTCTTGCTTGGTGTATCGCCTGATGTATTGTTTGGGTCAATTATAAGCAAAGTCTTTCTGTTCTGATTCCCATGTAAGAAAGGTTTCCTCATGCAGCATGCTGGTCACAATACATCTTTCATGTGCATGTCTGGGGCCTAGTGTTTGAGCTTTGAATAGACTCGTGCTGGATGATATTTGTGTATTTATGTGTTATGGCCATCTTTATAAATTATGACAAAGGCCCTGAGTGCTTTTTCGAGGGGATTTCAAGAGTGTGTTGATAGTTGCACTGTCATACTAGATAAAGGAGAGGTGAAGGTGAGGCCACTCTCAGTCTTTACCTTGGTCATGAACATGGAAACATATTGATCACTGGCATTCGTGGTGAAGTGTGATGGGGCTCCCCATAACAATATCTCATTTATTAAGATGAGTTTTGTATTTAAGTTGCAATACACTGTATTTAGGTTACACTACTGTATTTATTGACTTGATGCGTCCTTCTTTCTGAACAAGTTATAGTACTCTTGTTACTGTAGCATAAGTCATGAGCTCTCTGAGCTTATTTGTGCATTAAAACAGAGTTAAGTACAAACTAAAGGCTGGCCATTGGCGATGGCTTATGGATGCATGTTGACAGTTGACTGTTGCATGCATTGCAAATTGCATCATTGTCATCTTGGATACCCTCTTGGCATAAATGTTTCTGCTAAAGATAAATTGAATGGGTATTGCGTAGAATCAAATGTAAAATGGACTTGTGGCATGCTGTGCAATGGCCATTACATGCTTGGATCAGAATTGTCCAAACTTTCTTGCAACCCTATGTTATGTACTACTTATTGTTGCTTGATTGGAAGAAATGCCATCTTCATATCTTCGAACATCTCTTGAAGGATTTTCTATGGAATAAAATGCATAATCGGGCGTTGGCACTCTCTGCATGGAAATATGTATGTAAGCCGAAGATAAGAGGCGGTCTTGGAATCCTGCAACTACATTTCTATTTAATGGCGAGGCGGGTAGCTTTTATTATGCGTATTACCGCTTCTGAAAAGCCTTTATGGGCTGATATTTTTTGGAAGTTTATGGAAAATGCACGAATGTGGTATAAGGGAAGTTGAAAGTTGGATGCTTGGAATAAGCTCTTTTCCGATGCTCCTTTGCAAACTTCTTCGCCCACATTTAACTTTCTACTGCAAAGTTTTAAATTGGCCGCTTCTCGCTTGAAATGGAATGGAAGGCGGCGTTATGTAGGTAATTCGTTTGTGTCATTATCTCCATACTGGTCCATCCTATCTAATCGGCCTCTTGCGATCTCCTTGGGTGCATCTGCAAGATATTTTAACAATGAAGGTATCAACTCCATTGCAAAATGTTATGATTCCAAGTGGGAAATCTTACCCTTTCCAATCGTTAGGAGAACATATGCACTGGGATCTGCTTATCGATCCAAATGGGTTCAATTAGTGCTTTTCCTGCAGCAATACCAAGTCACACTTTCTGTTGACTCATCGGATCCTTGGAGAGATTGGCTTTTCGTGAAACACACCAGATGGTGGGCGGGTGCTGCAAGCACTTACTACTCGTTTCTTCGTGATAGGGTATTGCTGACCAATGTAATTTTAGATGGAAGCTCAAGAAACCTTCATCCTTGTGGCATGCGAGATTTTGCACAATATGGGATTCCTCCTTGTCTTTGAAGATAAAGATCTTTGTGGGGAGAATTTTTGAAGGTCACTTCACCCTATGGGCATTCCTTTCTAAGCATGGGCTGCAAGGCGCTTGATGCCCACACTGTGCTTCTTATGCTGAGAATATGCGTCATGCCTTTTGGACTTGCCCTCAGATTCAAAGATGGTGGAATACTCTCTTCCTTTTTCCCATCTGGGATATGAGGCCCACCAAATTTGATTGTACTTTCATGCTTTTTGCGTCGGCTGACTATGTTTTGGGTTGGATTAGAAAGACGTGTTTTCCTTCTCCTCTAAAATATTTGGATGCTTCGAAATTCAAAGGTTTTCGAGAATAAGAATTCGGCTCTATACTTTTCTTGGTAGTTCTGTAAGGCCAAGACGAGACTTCATATTGATGTTATGCACTCTCGGGATAGACAGACATATCTCTCATTACTGGATGCTTTATGATATGCTAGATTGACATGTATATTCCTTGTGGAGCTTGCTATAGTTTGTTGATTGTGGATTGTAGATTTAGGGAATAGGGAGATGACTCTCCCTCCTCACATTCTTGTACATTATTTTTTCTTCATGTAATAAAGTGAGAATCCTCCCCCCCCCCCCCCCCCACACACACACACACACACACATATATATATATATATATATATATATATATATATATATATACATACATACATACATACATACATACATACATACATACATACATACATACATACATACATACATACATACATACATACATACATACATACATACATACATACATACATACATACATACATACATACATACATACATACATACATACATACATACATACATACATACATACATACATACATACATACATACATACATACATACATACATACATACATACATACATACATACATACATACACACACACACACACACACACACATATACATATACATATACATATACATATACATATACATATACATACATATACATACATATACATATACATACATACACATGCACATATGTGTATATATGTGTGTGTAAAATTGTTGGTCTAAACCTTGATTTCAAGCAAACCTTAAGTTTCTAAGCAAATCATTTTTAGGAAACTGAAATGATAAACGAAGGTCAAAGATGGTCAAACATATTTATTGGTTATTTGAGAAGCACTCTTCAAGAGCTATCTATTGATATATAATACTCAACTATCTCATCATTTTCTTAACCCTCAAAATTTAAATCCTAATTTATAAGTTTTTAATATGCTTTTCATCATAAACTTATGATTTTAATCCAATGGCTGAGATTAAAAGATCATAAAAGCATCAAATCAAGGGTCTATAATAATCACATGATTATTTACTATTTTAAGCATAAAAACCATTTTCAAAAATCATAAAAAGCCAATCCGGGAAATCCTGCCGCAAATCAGGGCCGATCCCTATCGGTCACACAAAATGTGTCTTATTATATGCTCTAGCCGATGGTGCTGCTTGGATGTGTTTAGGAGGTCATTTGATAGACCTGCACATGTCGGATCTATACAATCTTCCCCCCTTATATATGGGGTTCACAATACGCATGGTCCCTTACAGTGGAAATACCTTTACAAGGGTTTGTTTAGTGATGGTAAAGGCAATGCGTTTTTGTGCATAGATAAAATGCATTGTTTGTAGACTAGTATGATTAGTTGTCCTCCCAATTTTGCATTCTGTAAACCCTGTATGGCATTCGGGTGGTGAAAAAAGCATCCAACAATGGTGGTGGTGTGTATATGGGTGGTTGGTACGATATGTGATAAAGCTTCTTTGCATATGAAATGTGATGTGCCAGGGCCATCTGTTTATATCTGTGGTCTTAGCTCCCATAATCTCCTCTGCGGTAGCACAGTCTCAGCTCATGACTATGTGGTATAAATCAGTGGTCTCAACTTGTTTCATCTCCTCTGAGCGGTAGCATGATGTCTGCTTATGAACATGTAATTTAAGTCCATGTACTATGACTCCTCACAAGCACACTTCCTTGGTATAAATCCCTTTTAGGAGTATCGATTGTTTCGGATTCCATAATCTCGTCCAAGCAGTAATTTGAATCCAAGTAATATGAATCCTCACAAGCACGGTTTCTGGCATCCCGTCCTCCTCATCTGTATGAGATTGTGTGCAGTTCTCCATATTACTCTTTGGACAGGGAGATGAAGAATCCAGAGGCTAAAAACTTAATTTTAACTTGCTAGAGAGCTTGATTGAAGTTCTAGTAGTCATGAATGCTAGGAACTCAAGCAAGCAAGTGGCAAGGATGAAACTTGTGTAGTGTGAAGAAGCCTAGTCAACCCTTGCTATATAGCGCACACAAAAGTGGATCAGAAACATCTCAATAGCGCGCACATCATGTTCATGAGCACATGTCGTGCTTTTGAGAAAAGAAAAATGATAAGAGTTTTTGTTTGAAATTGTATGAATGCATACAGGTATGCCTGCAACAGGGTATGATACGAATAAATTCATATGTCATACAATGCAGCTATATTACCTACATGTAGTGCTTGTCTTGTTTAGTCTGTCATTGCTTCTCTCTCTCTCTCTCTCTCTCTCTCTCCCCCCCCCCCCCCCCCCCCCCCCCCTTTTCCTTTCTCCCTCTCGTTTTCCCCTTTCTTCTTCTCTCTTCCTCGCTGGGAGCTATTCAGAGCTGAATACGATCCAAAGAGAGTTTTTTGTAACACATCTTGATCCTCTCGTCTTTTGGCTTCTTGCCCATTAGTTTTCTTTAATGCTTCTAGATCAAAACGAAAGATAACTATTTTTATTGGATTTTGCTTGCTAGATTTATAAAATTTTGTACTTCATGGTTACTGATAATCTCAAAATTTTAGCTTGGAAGCTCTCTTCCTTTGCTAAAAAAGAGTGAGATAGGGGAAGTAGGCAGGATTTGTAAAGTTAATTCACTAGATCTGATCATCTGTCATAGTGAGCCTGTTCCTTTTCTATGTCTGCTGTCACCAAGAGGAAATGATGCAATGGAAAATGAAGAGAGATCCTTCCCCCTGGAAATAATAACCGAGAGTAGGCCACAAGCTTTTCAGTGGTGTTTTAAAGGTAGGTGAACTTGAAACAACACATTGCACTGGTTGCAGGAAGGCTCAGATGCAGCTCTGTGCAATGTGGGAGGGGTAGAGGATTAATGGTTGCCACCAAAACAACAAAAGAAAGCTGCAGTGGCCGAGCTTCCTTTCCTTAACTTTTGTGCCAACCATAAAGAAGAGGTTGCTATTCTTAATAGGTTTCCTCTTAAGAAGTATGCAGCAGTATGTGACATGTATCAATATATCAATGTTACTCAAACATCGTTATGATATGGCACCTATAGAGCTGAAATGGTGCAACAATAATACTGGCTGCCATAAATGCTGTGTCAACTCCAACCCCCAAAATAAAACAATTTTTATAGGAACGAAATTCAGTACATTGTAATCTTTAATACTTTTGGAGAGTTATTTCTAAGGATTGATGTTTAAGGCAGTCTCTATATCTTTGAGATATAGGCAAATCTAGCCTTATTCTAGAACTGTGTTATGATTACTGTAGATAATGATTTAGTTCCTTCCAAGTGATAGAGCAACTTCAGTGAAAATTCATAAATTCTGTCATCAGTATTATTGTTAACAGGTTAGCATTCATAAAATCATTAGAATGTTAACGTTCTGTTGTAACAGGCTTATCATGAGATACAGAATCAAATAACATGTTGTTTGACTCGTAAAATCTGATTGTTGAGGGTACCAATGGGCAATAAAATTTTGCTTGAAAGAGACATTCATGGTTTGGACTGTTGTCCTGAATAGCAGCTTCTACTGCAGATCACATATAAGAATTTCAGTGTCATATCAGCAGATTAGAAGTTTGGTTTATGGATGCCTTTATCATGGAAAATGAAGTTTCTTATTAGTCTGCTTAAGTGATTGCGAATGTTTTGTCAGTAGATGCTTGGAAGCTATTCTAATATGTACTGAACTTTCTGATGTATAATTTCTGTCTTTCGTTTTCTGAAGAAGGGCTGCAATATGACACTCTCCATGAACATGTTTTCATCCTAGTTACAAGTTTTTGATTTATCCAGTACTATTTAGTGTCTGAAACGTGATGCCATGAACTACTTGTGCAGACGTACTACATGGTCGATACAGCCAGTTACGTGCAGCTGAGGAACTACTCTGGATGTGGTAATTAGTTTGTGTCGTTGAATTATCATATGGAATGTGTTTGTAACGAATAGAATTCTCATAATTACGCATATTATACTGCATCTAGCTGAGTGTATAATGTTCTGTATATTAGCCACATTGTTATTTATCAGCTTTGTATACCTTGTTTCTGTCTGGGTCAATTCACAATTTTAGCTTATTTGCTGAAAGAGTTTTTTGATAATGTGCCGTGCTAAACCCATGCCAACATAATCATTTGCTTAGAAATATGTCTCCACTTACAACTTTATATTGGATGCACGAAGACATCACAAGGAACACTATGCTTATATGCCATGATTATGGGTTCCACATTTGCTTCGGTAAGGCACACATGAGAACTGTTGAATCAGGTATTGATGCTGCTCGTGTTCCTTTTTCCATGGTATAATTCATGTCCATAAGTAATCCAAGGGGTTTGTACCTCAAAAGCTTATCCTCAGAATTCAGTCATAAGCACAAATCTCCTAGCTTTACTATGGACAAGGAGGCCTAAAGTCCAAAAGCAACAAATATGGATAATGGGATTAAGATGCCCAGTGCAACTTTAACGCCATAATTGATGTGTCATTTTGTAGTATTCCACTTAGTTAGGAACCTTTCTAGCACCCATGAAATCTGGTGCTTGCATGTAACTTGTACATCCATGCATGCATGCATACATACAAATTTTTTTCTTGAGAACCATTTCTTTTTTACTATCTCAATATGTTTATGAGAGCATTGTCCTAGACAGCCTGATAAAGAGGTTGAGTTTATAACATCTAAGGAATCAAGTTCATGAGCTAAGCGATGTAATTTTTGATGTTAGCGTCTTTAGCAGCAGTGAAATTTGTAATACATTTTTTGAAAAGTTTTGGGGCAAGGCCTTTCGAAAACGTTCTTCTCTTTGCAAAGATAAGTTATTTCTTGACTGCCAGATGCGTCAAAACGTCCAGAATCTTAGCTGGTCCAGAACCCAAATTACCCCATCATTGTGATGTTTGTAAATATCAGAATTGCAGTGTGTATTTGCAATAGGCAGGGATTCAATCAAACCACCTAAATCTGCTGTCATCACCCTGTTATATAACTGCTATTTTAAAAGGCAGGTCTCATATCCTTCTAAGCATAATTATATTGAGGGTAAGAAAATTCCAGATTGTGCTCCACAACTCATGTCCAATCAAACACATCGAATGCAAGTTCAATAGCGGCATCGAAAACATCGAGACTTCCTCTCAAGAAAACAAAACAAGCCTCTCTTTCTCATATGGCAGGATTAAATACGCGTCCACTCACTTTCTTGAAAGAGAGGCAAAGGAATGCAAAAATAGAAATTGCATGTACTATAATAGAGTGCAGTTTGCCTTTTAATAATTTATGCATTGAAAAATGGGAGAGAATGGTAAAAGTTATCACCTCTATTGGTCCATGTGAGGGATGGAGGGGAGTTAGCTATAATGATATGAGGACCAAAAAATTAGATGAAGAAATTACGAGGATCAACAAAAGTCTTGAACCAGTACGAGATGGATGGGTAAAGTATTGACGGTCCATTCTTTCTCATGGATAGAGTGATCGAAAAAAGAGAGGAATTATCAACATACTTGTCTCTTATCCTCTCTGTACATATTATTTTGCGAGCAGTTGATGTGGGCGCAAGAGGCAAAAAAGTGACTAGAGCATTTATATATCGCCATATAAAGGTGGCAATAGAAGAGGTAATTCATGAAAATTAATCCTTTAAAGTTTAATTATAAAGATTTAGTTTTCTATCCCTTATCTTTAAATTTTGTTTGTCCCTCCCCCTCCCCCCTCCCCCCTCCCCCCCTTCACATATAGGTTGGACCTAACAATATTGTCCAAGTCATAACCGATAATGCAAGCAATTATAAGAGCATGGCACACAAGCTTGAAGAGGATTATCTGTCCATTGTATGGACACCTTGTGCATCATATTGCTTTCATCTTCTCATGGAAAATATAGGCCTTCACATATAGGTTGGACCTAACAATATTGTCCAAGTCATAACCGATAATGCAAGCAATTATAAGAGCATGGCACACAAGCTTGAAGAGGATTATCTGTCCATTGTAGGGACACCTTGTGCATCATATTGCTTTCATCTTCTCATGGAAAATATAGGCTCTCTTTCTTGGGTAAAGAGTATTCTAACTCAAGCTCTTTCTATTGTCAATTTTATGAACATAAAAGTGAGAGTCCTTGCTATTTATCGTACCTATTTGGACTCACAATTATTCAAGCCATTATCAATACAATTCGCTTACACGTGGATCGTTCTTGAGAGGATCATTGATGTCCAAAATAAAATTAATAAAACAATGGTGTCCGATGAATTCAAAGAATGGTTAGGAGCTAAAAATCATGAGTCAAAACAAGAGGCTAAAACCATTCAAAGACTCACTCTTAAAGAAGAATTTTGGGAAGCTATTAAAATTTTAGTAGTAGCTACACTACCCATCTACAAGGTGCTTTGAATGATGGATATGGAAGGATCTAGAATAGGTTTTGTTATCATTTCATGGAAGATGCATTCAAAGAAATTGAAAAATCTACCATTCTTGATGGTCTACCTGATGGCACAAGATATGTACTCATTTCTTTTATTCATTTAAAGCTTTATTTAATACATGAATTTGATTCATAGATCATGTAATATGTTTTATGTTTTAATGTATTTTTTTTATAGAGATTTATTGGAAGAGATGACAAAAAAAATGACATTCTCTTTTTGTGTAAAAAAGCAATGCGATTCAATGAAGAGACGAGTTCATCACATTACTGCACTCTTGCATCCGACTTACAAGAAAGCATAACTTTTTGCAAATCAAGAATTAAAAGAATAAATGTTTCATTTTCTTTTAAAAATAGTTTCAAAAGAGAACCATGGTGATTTTATCCAACAACTAATCAATTATGGGAATCAAAGAGGTTCTGCATTCTCTTTTAGTATACATTGGAAGAGAGAATCATTGATGAAGTCTTTATTTTGGTTGGAAAACTTTGGATTTCAATTAACTTATCTCCAAAAAGTAGCTCTTAGAATTCTTGGGCAAGTAAGTTTACCTTCGGATTTGTTACTGACTTATTTATGAAATGTGACTCATTTCACACTTGAATGGGTTTAATATTTCTCCCTTTCTAATGAGTCATGGATTTTTTATTCTCTTATGAGTAGGATTACTCATCGGACGCATGTGAATGAAATTGATCAGCATATTCTTTGATACATAAAAAGATTCGCAATAAGCTTTCTACAAAGCAATTAGAACGGTTTATCTATTGTCGTTCTAATCTTCATATGTTATGATGTATGCATGAAATGCCGATAGCAAAATAGATAAAAATGCATTTTTTTTATATACAAATGTTTTACTTATGTTTTTATTATTTGATGTTCATTAATTTTGATATTCAAGAATCATAAATCATGTTTTCTTTCTAATTTAGGTCAATGTGGATGATTTAAGCTCTCATGTGAGAACATGAAAAGTCCCAACAAAGAGGTCGATTATGAAGAAGAGAAAATTTTCGTGATCTATACTTAAAGCTTGAGGAAATCGATCATCGAGTCTCTCGTACACGTTCACGTAAGATTGGTCATAGAAGAAATAGGGAGAGATCCATTGCACATAGAGGTGGAAGAGTATCCACTTCAAATAGGCCTTCTACAACTATGACATATGTATGACGAGGCTCGAGAAGTGTCTCTCTTGCGGCATGAACCATGGAAAATATGGGAGTTCGTTTGCCTACTTCTTGACATCTTAGAGAGTCAGAATATGATGATGAAGGCAACGTGCTCAGTGATGGGGATTATGAAATTGTGCGTTCTTGTAATGAAGATAATGATCATGTAATTGAGGAAGAAGATAAAGAAAATGATTTATGAATGGTGACATTCTATATGTCGTGACGCATCATTCATGTGAACATCTATATTTTTTCGTGACTCATTGATGATTAGAGCACTAATTTAATCATCATTTCATATATTTTATTCTGTAGATTTTTATAATGGTTGTTTAAAGCAATTGTAATTTATGTTTGTTTTTAAAATTCAAATTTTATATATTCATATGTAAGTTAGAACATTGAATGCTCATGAATTTATTACTCATGAGTCATGAATCATGAGTCATGAGACATATGTCCATTGTCAATCTTCCATGTCTTTCTTTTATGTATTACGTTTAAACATTATATCATAAATTTTAATCTTTAAAATTTTGATTTTTGTATCTAGTGCAGTATATTTGTTAAAGCTTCATATGCTTTGCATCTTTTTTTTTCTATCAAAGTTTCAAACAATCAAGCTATCAGGTACGATCTCTTTCTTTCTACTCATTATTGTAATTTGTTATATTGTAACATTTTGATTTGAAAACTCATGCATGACACTTGTTACAATGTACTACTACAATTTTAAAGATTAAAATTTATGATATAGACATTATTCATAAAAGAAACACATGGAAGATTGACGATGTATACATGACTTATGATTCATGAACATTTAATGTTCCACATAAATATATGAAATTTGTATTTTAAGAACAAACATAAATTACAATGACTTTAGACAACCATTATAAATATCTACATAATAAAAAATATGAAATGATGATTTAATTAGTGTTCTAATCATCAATGATAAAATATAGATGTTCACATGACACATAGCATGTTACCGTTCATAAATCATATTCTTTATCTTCTTCCTCAATCACATGATCATTATCTTCATTACAAGAAGGCATAATGTCATAATCCCATCACTAAGCACATTGCATTCATCATCATATTCTGGCTCTCTAAGATCTCCAGAAGTAGGCACATGAACTTCCATATTTTCCATGGTTGATGTTGGAAGAGAGCCACTTTCGTAAGCCTCGCCGGACATATGTCATAGTCATAGAAGGCCTATTTGAAGTGGAAACTCTTCTACCTCTATGTGCAATGGATCTTTCCCTATTTCCATGCACAATGTTGCATGAACATGTGCGAGAGACTCGACGATTGATTTTGTCAAGCTCTAAGTGTAAATTTCTTCATAATTCATCTCTTTGTTTAGACTTTTTAAGTTCTCAAGTAAAGTTTCAAATCATCCATATTGACCTAAATTAAAAAGAAAACATGATTTATGATTCTTCAATGTCGAAATCACTGAACATTAAGTAAAATTTATTTATATTAAAATATGCATTTTAGTTGTCTTGCTATTGGTATTTCATGCATACATTTTTAACATACGAAGATTAGAATGACAATAGATAAGTCGTTCTAATTGCTTTATGGAAAGCTTGTTATGAATCTGTGTATGTATCAAAAAATATGTTGAATAATTTTGTTCACATACCCCCCCTAACAATCCTATATCTAGAAAAATACGAAATTCATGACTTATTAGAAAAGAAGAAATATTTAACCCATTCAAGTGTGAAATTTCAATGATCATGACTCGCATCTCATAAATAATACAATAACAAATTTGAAAGCGAACTTACTTCCCCAAGAATTCTAAGAGCTACATTTTGAAGATAAGGTGATCGAAATCCAAAGCTTTTCTACCAAAATAAAGACTTTACTAATGATTCTCTTTTGCACTATATACTAGAAGAGAATGAAGTAGCTCTTTGATTCCCATAATTGACAAATCGTTGGATGAAATCACCATGGTACTCTTTTGAAGCTATTTTTGGAAGAAAATGAAACATTTGTTCTTCTTATTCTTGATTTGCAAAAAGTTTTGACTTCTTACAAGCCGAATGCAAGAGTGTAACAATATGATGAATTGGTCTCTTCGTTGAATCCCATCGCTTTTTAAACAAAAGGAGAATGTCATCTTTTTTTAGCATATCTTTCAATATATCTGTACAAAAAATACATGAAAACATAAAACATGTTACATGATTTATGAATTAATTATATATCAAATAGAGATTTAAATGAATAAAAGAAATGAGTACATACCGTGTGCCGTGAGCCACACCATCAAGAATGGTAGATTTTTTAATTTCTTTGAATGCATCTAACATGAAATGATAAAGAAGACCCCGTGTAGAGCCTTCCATATTTGTTATTCAAAGCATCTTGTAGATGGGTAATTTAGCTACTATTAAACATTTTATAACTACCCAAAATTCTTCTTTAAGAGTGAGTGTTTGAATGGTTTTAGCCTCTTGATTTGAATTCACTATTTTCAACTTTTAATCATTCTTTGAATACATCGAACACCATTGTTTTCTAAATTTTATTTTTGATCTCTCTCAAGAATGATCCACATGTAAGATATTTGTATTGATGATAGCTTCAACAATTTTAAGTCCGAATAGGTGTGACATATAGATAGACTCTCACTTTTTGTATTGATAAATTGATAATAGAAAGAGCTTGAGTTCGTGTACTCTTCACCCAAGAAAGAGAGCCTATCTCTTCCATGAGAAGATCAAGGCAATGTGATGCACAAGGTATCCATACAATGGATGGATAATCCTCTTTAAGCTCGCATGCCATGCTCCAACTATTGCTTGCATTATCGGTTATGACTTGGATAACATTGTTAGGTCCATCCTACATATGAGAAAAGAAAAGTAAATTCAAATAATAAGGAATTGAAAACTAAATCTTTATACATAAACTTTAAAGAATGATTTTAATGAATTACCTCTTGTAGTGCCTTTATATGGCAATATATAATTGCTCCATTCACTCTTTTGCCTATTGCGATATATAAATGCGCCAATCACTCTTTTGCCTATTGTATCTGCATCAAATGCTTGCAAAAATTATGTACCAAGAGAAAAAGAGACGTATGTTGATAATTCCTCTTATTTTTGGATCACTCCATCCATATGAAAGAATGGAGCATCTATACTTTACCAATCCATCTCGTACTGGTTCAAGACTTTTATTGATCGTTGCAATTTCTTCATTTAATTTTATGTCTTCATATCATTGTAGCTAACTCCCATCCATCTTTACATGGGCCAATGGAAGGGATAGCTTTTACCATCCTCTTCCATATTTCAATGCGTAGAATATTAAAAGACAAATTGCACTCTATTATGATACATGCAATTTCTATTTCCGCATTCCTTTTCCTCTCTTTCAAGAAAGAGAGTGGATCGAATTTAATCCCGCCATATGAGAAAGAGAGGCTTCTTTTGTTTCCTTGAGAGGAGGATGTCGTCGTGTTTTGGATATAGCTATTGAACTTGCATTCGATGTATTTGATTGGACATGAGTTCTGGAGAGATTATCTAACTCACCGACATCCAAATCGGTCACATCCATATTGGGTGGCACTACTTGGTGAACCCTTTTGAAAGATGCTCTAGGAGTTTTTAAGGGAGTATTTTTTTTTTTTTGCGATCGTCAAAAATATCATCTAGTATTCCTGTGCATGGACCCGCTTCTCCTCCCCCCTTGCGCAAGTGAATAATGAGACGAGTTGATGAAGAGATCATTCTATTTGGACAATATTTGAAAGACTATTTGCAAACATTGGGCTTTGATTTGACTCTCTCATAATAGCAATATTGCATATCTTCGACAAGAGGTGGAAGAGTTGAAAGCTCAAAAAGAGGTAAAAGCTTTCATATGGTGTACAATATGTAATACACCATGTCATAATAATCAAGACTCTGCGGAGAAGATCACATGCCAATTTTGTGGAAAACAGGTCATGAGGCACGAGATTGTAACTTAAGGGAATTCAAACCAACTGGATTTGGATCCAAGTCCCTGGAACACAGTTTAATCAAAATATGCAAGGGCATCAACAAGAAGTGATGTATACAGCTCCTCAGTTCAACAACAATAACTAGAGAAAACCCATTAATAAGAAGAAGCCTATCCTCTCCTAGAAGGATCACCTCCATGCAAGTCTGCCCAGATGATATGGATCACTACTCAAAGAACTCTTCGAAATTGTGGCCAAGTACGAGTCAGGGAGGACTATGTGGGCAACAACCAGGGAGTTCCTCCTACAAAGTGATCGTAATGTTAGTAAAAGGTGAAAGGATTTGAAATAGGGGGACCTCGTGGGCATGGATACTCTAGGTAACCTGAATCTTGTAGATAGTGCTAATTCAGAAATTGAGCCCAATTTTGGAATTGGACCTAAGAGACCAATTTCAAAAAGTAGACCAATTTCTGAAATTGGACCAATTTCAGAAATTGGACCAACTTCAGAAATTGGACCAATTCCAAGAGTCAGACCAATTTCAGAAATTGAAATTGGATCAACTTAGAAACTAAGACCGATTTTCGCTAAGAATTTGCAGCCAGGTGGTCCAATTTCGCAATAGCCAGTAATGGAGCAACTTGAAGAGCAAAAATAGAGCATCTCAGTGTGTGCTCTAGAGAAGGAGGAAAGAGGAACCATAATGCTAAACCCAAGACATATGCTGAAGTTCTCACATGGGCTTAGAAGAAGAAGTTACAAGATCAAAACGGATCCAAGATCAATTTCTGGGAGGAGACGGAGTCTAGTATGAAGAATCATTTTTTTGGACGAAGAGGGGAAGAGTTGGATAAAGCTTACAAAAACACAGTAAGGGATCTACAAGAGTCATCCGGAGAACGAGACGTGGATTTCACCAGCATTGACATAGAGAATCTTCTAAAGAACAGTCATAAGAAGGTATCTTTATATGACCTCCTAAAAATGGATGAAAGATTTAGAAGTGATGTCTTAGGTATAAGAGAGATGTTTTGTCCACCCTGTGAGATCACAATTAGCGGTGGGCACGTGCAGACCATTATGATCATGACAGGTAAAACACCTACTATTGACTCGAGAAGTCCCACAATCACTTGACCATTTGAGGCAAGACTTTTACATGGGTGATTATTGATGGAGGATTAGGCATTAATCTAATGCCTCACTATGCTATGATTTCTTTGGGTTTAGAAATGACGAAGAAGGCTTCCTTTACAGTAACTCTTGTAGATCAAAGTAGACTTCAACCATTGGGGATAATGGAGCAAGTACATGTGCTTATCCAAAACATTCAATTTTTCTTAAGTTTTGTTGTGGTTGATGTTCCTCGAATGGATGGAGGCTATCCACTCCTGATTGGGAGACCTTGGCTGAGGCATCATCACGAAGCTCATGATTGGAGCAATGACACCTTGTTGGTCAACACTTTTGGACATTTGAGACAATACCTACATCTCGGCAACAAGGATCGAGAGCAACAAGAAGGTAACACACATTCCTTTACCATCCATAAGGAAAATGAATTAGAAGTAGAAGAAGATCAAGACATGCTGCAATGGATAGAAACAGTAGACTCATTTCCTTGCTATGGGGTTAAGGTCATAGAAAATGAAGAAGACGTTATAGAAACTATGGGACTTGGGAACCAATTCTTGACTATAGAACGGGAAAGGATATGGTGTGCAGGTACTATTAGGAAGAACCTCAAGATAAAAAGGAGATATCAACATGCGAACAAGGGCCTTCAAAAGAGCTCAAGGAGAAGTTTGCACCAAAGAACGAGCTCGCAAGCAGATGGGTTCAAGAGAAGGAAATCAATATCATCCTGGATGAATGTCCATGTTATTGAGGTGATATTTTCTCCCAAGAGTCCACAGACTCTATTTTGACTTCCAAACTTATGAAGCAAGTTAATTTGGGAACAGAAGAAAAGCCTCAACCGGTTCTCCTGGCATCTTGGTTGTGGGAACATCCTAGTCTACTAATAGAGGTAATTACATTTATGTAGAAATTTAAAAATATTTTTGCATGGATGTATGAGGAACTAGAAGGGATCGATCCACATTTACTCAACCCCAAATATGCAGAGGCTGTGAAAAAGGAGATTGAAAAGATGGAAGAAGCAAAGATTTTTGTAGCAGTGGAACATTCACAATGGTTGTCATCCATGGTCATAGAACCTAAAAAGCAGTCCAATAAAATTAGAATATGTGTTGAGGTTAGGGCTTTCAATAAGGTAACAATCCCTGATGGATTTCCTACCCCTTTCTTTGAATAAGTTGTGGAAGATGTGGCTGGACATTCTCTGTATAGCTTTATGGATAGATTTAGCGGGTACAATCAAGTACCAATTCATCCTGCAGATCAATCGAAGACTGCCTTTGTCACTCCATGGGGTGCATATGTGTACACAAAAATGGCCTTCGGATTAAGGAATGCCACTCCATCCTTTAATGGAGTGGTCTATACCATTTTTTGACCACTACTAAAATTCTTAAGAATTTTTATGGACGATTTTTCTACCTTGTCAGGTGCAGCTTGTTCATCTTCGGCTGAAAATTTCAAAGAACACCTTTTTGAGCTGCAAGAAGTATTTGAATATGCAGGCATGCATGACTAAAGCTAAACCCATACAAATGTCATTATTTGGTCACAGAAGGCACACTTCTCGGGTATGGCTCCTGACTAGATAAAGTATTGGCCATGATGCGGATGCCTCGTCCTATCAATGCAAAACAAGTACAAAGCTTCTTACGACACATTGGGTACCATAGGAAGTTCATAAGGATGTATGTAGATCTAGCAAGGCCACTGTTGAGCCTTACTGGAAATTTAGTCCAATTCAAATGGACTTATGAGGAGGAAAAGGCATTTGAAGTCCTTAAGAAGATGCTGTTGAGTGCTCCCATTCTCATTGTTATAGATTGGGAAGTCACTTTCCATGTGCATGTAGATGCAAGCTCCACTACTATAGGGGCAATTCTTGCACAACCCAGCAAAGAGCATAAATTGGATTGCCCAATTCATTATGCCAGTAGAATTCTTACTGAGGCATAACAAAACTACAACACAACAGAAAGGGAAGCATTGGCCATAGTATTTGCCCATTGGGTGTTCATTTTGTCGTAATCAGAGATCATCAAGCAATCAAGTATTTGCTCAACAAGCCTCATATTGTAGGACGGGTATGGAGATTGTTGTTGCTTTTCCTGGAGTTCGATTTTGAAGTTGTGTAGAGGCCCGGCAAGCACCAGGTAATGGAGGATCACGAGGAAGAGTCTAGAGACAAGGAAGTTGACGATGATTTACCATATCACCATCACTTCCATGTAAGCACTTACTCTTCATGGTACAGTGAATTAATCCAATTCTTATCTACCGGAAGTTTCCCCTCCTACACGATAGCTTGGTCAAAAGTAGAAGCTTCACTCTAATTGGTGGGCACCTCTTTAAGGTTGGACTAGATGGAATAATTAGGAAGTGTGTATAGCCAAGCAATTTTAGAATCTGCACATAATAGGCTCTCTTCATGTCATTATCGAGGTCACGTCACTACACATAAGGTGCTCCCGAGTGGACTCTAGTGGCCCTAGCTCTTCAGAGATGCATGTAATATGGTAAAGCCTTGTGATACCTGACAACGATGTGGTCCTAAGCCATCTAGACTCAACAAGAGGCCTTTGAAAGTTTCAACAACATGGCAATCCTTTGAAAGTTTCAACAGCATGGCAATCCTTTGAAAGATGGGGGTTGGATTTTGTGGGCTCCATATATTGGCTCACCCATCTAAGGCTAAATATTTATTGGTAGCAACAGATTATGCTACTAAGTGGGTAGAAGTCATCACATCAGTGGATTACACGATACAGTGGTAATATTCCTTTATGAGCACATATTTTGTAGATATGGCTGCCCGATTGAAATTATCACTGTCCGAGGTACCCACTTTATCAAATTTTCCATAAGAAATCATGTGCATAGTACCTTAGAGCTAATGGCCAGGCCGAAATCACGAACAAAGTCTTAATTACCATCATTAAAAAAGATGTTTCACGAGCAATCCACTACATGGGGCATGGCCTACCTACGAGTCTTTTGGGCCTACAGAACTGCGTACAAGGCTACCACTTGGCACTCTCCCTTTCACCACCTCTTTGACATTGAGGCTATAGCTCCTTTGGAATTCATTTAAGGCTCTTTAAGGATAGGATTAGAAAAAAAGTTGCTCACTGGACTAACCAAGCATAGCATTCGAGAGTTCATATGGTGGAAGAACTCAGTCTCAGTGTTGTAGAAAACACAAAGAATAATCAACTAAAAAGGAAGGAGTAGCATGATCAACACATCTGGAACATATCAATTATAGGAAGGCTCTTTGGTACTTCTATATCAATTTAACCTCGTCAACAAAATAGAAAATAAGCTCTTCACAGGATGGAGAGGACCGTACAAAGTAATCCAAGTGCTTCCACAATGGGCTGTCGAGCTTTCAACATTGGAAGGGGTACTCCTACCCTTGGTGAATGCTTCCAAAGTGAAGCCTTATGAACAATAATGGTTCAATCCAAACACACTATAAATAGTCTAGTCTTTAGACTTTCTTTTGCATCTTCTACTAGCACTCACGAACCTACTCTTGTATAAAATCGTCGAGAATCGACCCCACTTATTCTGATCATTGTGCAATGTGGACACTCATTATTGGCATCATGCATATAAATTGTACATGTAAAACTATCTTAATGATAAAGGATTTTGGTACATGCCACATTGTCATTTATGTATTAGGGGCTTGTCTCATGGTTATATGTTTTTTTTTCCCTCCTTTCATAATGCACCTTACCTTTGGATGCCATTTGGTACCCGCACCTTATCAGCACAGAAGTAAGTGCACCAAATACACCGAACCACCTAGGGGGGCATAATAATATAAGGCAATACATATGATCTTGTCTTGTGAGAGCTAGAGGCGGATCCACATGTAGTGGGTCTTGGGTCTGTGGCAATAATCTATAATCTGCTGTGAAACCCTTGTCTGAAGAGCATGGCCACTCCTCTTGATCGGAGAGAGGTGATTTGGTGTGTATATCTTTGATGTAGATATTCCCATTGGAATCCATGTATCCATGGTAACCCTTTGTCTGGGCACTCATGTGTCTCCATAAGTAGAATGACATTTGGCCTATCATCACCTCCTCAAGCCTCTATGAGTGTGTTATCATGTGTCTCACATTCCCCAAGTTCCTATGTGATGGTTTTGCCATCGATGATCACCCTACTGTCTTGGTAAGTCACTTCCCTCCCTTCCTAAGGGTTTGTTGGACTCTAGTGATCTTGTTGCATCTTCATGAGGTCATCATTGAGGTAGATTGAGGGCGTTCTAGCCCTCTCAAGGTGACCCTCTTTTTGAGGAAAGAGGTTCGAGACTCTTCATTGGAGAATTGGAGGATGAGGGCTCTCTTCTATCGGTCTTTGCCGGCTCTCCGAGCTTTGTTGAAAGGTCTCCTCTTCCTTGTATCTGGTTTTCTTGCATAAGGGAGGGGGAGGGAGGGGCGGGAGGGGGGGTGGGGAGAGGGAGGGGGTGAGGGAGGGAGGAGGGAGGGAGGGGAGGGGGTTGAGGGAGGAGGGAAGGACCCCCGGGGGGGGGGGGGGGGGGGGGGGGAGGGGAGGGGGGTGAGGGAGGGTAAGTTAGTAATCATCTTTTGTCTTTGTTGATAATTCCAGGAAATACCTTCAACTGTAATCATCCGGTCGTGATGCAGCTGGTGTTGGACAGTCTAAGGCATTGGTAAGAATGGAACCCACAACATTTGAGTATTTATCTTTTGCAGGATCTTGAGAATTCATCAGTGAGAGACATAAAATGTTCACATACAAGAAAAGGTAACATAGGTAGTGCTGCAACTGGTGCAGCTACCATTGGTGACCTGGTGGCATACCTTTTAAGTTGCTCCTAGAGTATATGAATAAATCCTTGGAAAATGATGATATCTCAGTGCTATTGTAAAAATGATGCTTAAATAACAGCCTGTATGATGTTTTGGAGTCATGGTATTTTCTCTCTAACAGTTATTTTTATTGGTATGTATTTTACCTTGACTTCACCCTCACATCATTTTCAAACATTGCAGCATTGCACTAGGTCTAAAATGCCCATGCTATTCACATAATTACTTTCTAGATAATCTATTTCTTGATATGTGACCCTTTTGTTTGTGCTGCTATAATATTCCTAATAATTGAAGATTTTTGGAAATGAAGAATAGGTAACTTCAGTTTATTTTTAGCATGTGGTGGGCACATGATGACAGTGTTGCAGCGGCCTACACTACATTGGATTAGGTTATCAGGGACTGCAGTTCACTTGCATAGTGGACAATACCCTCCACAGAAAGACATGGTGGTGCAGCAAGAGAAATAGATACATATTACACATCTGCCTATATGCATGCATGCATACATACGTACATGCTTTTTTCTTTTCTTTTGGAGAAACACCTTTCTTTATTAATCACGTATAGGAGTAAATGTACTCCAGTGCAACATCCCAGTCAAATGCTGTGGGACCTTAAGAGTTAGAATGAATAAAGGTAGGCGTGAGTGAATGGTTTCCTGGTGGCAGGGAAGTGGTGTCCAAAAGAAGGCGATCACAATGGATTGGATACCTGGTGGCTGGGAAGAGAAGTCCAAAAGAGGCTGATCATGAACAATAGAGGCAGGGGACATTGTGGGACTAATAAATTCCTCTCTTTCTAATAAAAGTGTGTTCCTGGACTGCCAAATAAAGCATAGAATCCAAAAGCACATATGACATTGATGACCAATCCGAGCCCATGCAAGGTGCAAGGTTGGTGCATGAGTAAAGACCAAATAAAAACATACATTCATGCATACGTACATAGTGTACATGCATGCATGCATACATACCTAGTATGCACATGCATGTATATGCACACACACGTGCGCGCGCGCGCACACACACACACACACACACACACACACACACACACACACACACACACACACACACACACACACACACACACACGCACGCATGGATGCCCACACACACAGTTACACACACACACACACACACACACACACACACACACACACACACACACACACACACACACACACACACACACACTATGAAAAGGTAAAGAAAAGGAAATATGCATGCACGCATGCACAGTGCACACACGCATGCACAGTGCACACACGCATGCACAGTGCACACATGCATGCATGTGTACGTGCATGCATGCATACATACGTGCATGCATGCATGCATGCATACATACATACGTGCATGCACACATGTAGATGGGTGTGCATGCGCACATGCACATGGTCATGCATGCGGAATTTGTTGCATTTGTGAGTATCAGCAGGAGGGATGAAAATGTTATTTTTTGTCTATACCTAGATTCTTATTCTGAAAAAAGAACAATAGGATATGTTTGCTGATAGACTGGTTTTTTGATCCCTTATCTCTGGGCATTTTTCCACCCTTGGATTTTGCCTTTTGAAGAGTATTGTCTTTAGTTTTTGTTAGTCTTGAGATAGATTATGTATATCATTGCTAGCTCCATGTTTCCTGACTCTCTGCATCAGTACCTCTTTATTGAGTTTTATTCATTCTAATGGTTTATTTGGATTGGCAATTAGTGATTTATTAAGGCAGTTTTTTAGAGGTTGTGTGTTGTTGTAGTTTACACTGTAACAGCAAGGATTGTGTAATCTGCATATTTGAAATCCGTTTATGTGAAGTAGAAATGCGTGAGACAAGAAGTCACATTCTTAACCCCTTATTATTGTTTGCATGCAATAAGGGTGGAGGAGTACCATGTTGATGGTTTTCGGTTTGATCTCGCAAGTTGTCTTTGCCGGGATGGTGATGGAGAGCCTCTGGCTTCCCCTCCAGTTATAAAGGTAGGTCTTTCAATTGTAGTCATGACTTGTAAATATGACAGATTGTTGCTTCTGTTGCTTTTTCCTTCCTATTTATTTAGAGAGATAACTTATTGTAGGCTATCTCTAAGGACCCAGCCCTGGCAAGCTGCAAGCTTATTGCTGAACCTTGGGACTGTGGAGGCCTTTATCAAGTTGGGTGTTTTCCCAATTGGGATAGGTAAGTATTGGCATGTAATGAAAACTTATTTACTACCACTGGTATCTCACCACTAGGACATGTTCTTCATCTTTATGATTAGATGGGCAGAGTGGAATGGAAAGTACAGAGATGATGTTCGCAGGTTTATTAAGGTATGACATTTATGTTATATATGCGATTCTTTCCTCATGAAGGCAAGGTTTCATACATTTTCATGTCTGGAGATTTTTATGAACTGCTTTATTCAATAGTATTTGAATGCATTAGTAACCGGAAACTTGATACTTCTATTATTTCTTTACTCATGATGATCTCTGGATGCTCTCATTTGACCTGTATTAATATGTACCGGTTGCTTATGCAAATCCATATTACTATCACATCCGTTGTAACTGTATTTCCTTGCTGCAAGCTGCATTTTTTGTACATGGTTTTTAAGTTGCGAATCACCTGAAACTTGATACTTTTATTATTTCTTTACTCATGATGATCTCTGGATGGCCTCCTTTGAACTGTATAGGGTTGCTTATACAAATCAATCGTACTATCACATTTGTTGTAACTGTATTTCCTTGCTGCAAGCTGCATTTTTTGTACATGGTTTTTTAAGTTGCCAATAAATGATTTTAGATTTAGTGTGCTTGAGAAGTAAGAATGAAGTATATGACAAATGGATATTGGAAGATTCTCATCTGAGCCTAAGCTTCACACAATGGAAACTAGAGCCAATCAAGGCCCCATTCTGAGTAGAACCAAAACATCACCTATGTATGAAGATGAGTGACCCAAATTTTTTTTGTTTGATGTGCTTCCATGCTAGAATATGAATGGATTAGTCTTGCAACATTAGAGAACAATGAAGAAATTCCTCAGTGAATGGTAGTTTTTTCAATGTGCAATATGCACTAATGAGTCTTTGTACAGAACCTTAGTCACTTAATCGGGGAAGAAATGGAGCACATTACAGGATCATGAATGCAGACTAAGTTGAATATGCAGGGATTCATGGCCATGCTTTCATTTACTTCAATCAGAGAAAAGGGTGATACAACATGGGGTTGATGGCAATACAAACTAGGTAACACTAATCAATGTACAATTAGTAACACTCTGGAGGATACAAGTCCATGTATCTATATTTTGAGGATACAAGTCTATGTATCTATATTAGAAGATGACTCTCTTAGGTTCATTGCAAGCATCAACTTCAACAACACCTCACCAAGATTAAGCATTAGCGTTAATTAGGTTTGCAAGGCCATAAGCCTGGATATTGTATTCGGTGTTGTTTGCAGTTTTGTGTCAAATTATTATGTGTGTTATTGTTTTGGGCATCAAGTCAAAAGAAGGGGTATATCAGATTCATTATTTTAGTCCCCCTTTTTTGCAATGCTTATTTCAGATCATTCTAATGCTTAAGGAGTTAGAAAGTGTATAATGCCTTCACACCATAGAAGTACAAGGATGTACCATAGCCTATGTCCTTGACTTGGGTCTTATCTAAGTGCTTCATACCCCTTTAGTATGCATGGGTGCTTCATACCTACAAGTGCTTGAGCCTCCAAAATTCTTGTGGGCATGAAGCACCTCTGCATACTAGAGGGGTCCGAGCACTTAGGTGAGACCCACTAGAACTTGACCCATCAAAGCTAAGCTTGGATCATTGGATCGTTGGATTGATCATGTGGGTTTGTCTATTTTCATTGTATTGTCAAAGTAAGTTTCTTAAAGATGTCAAAATTATCTTTTTCATGTTTTTAGTTCACGCCTTTTCGTTATATCTGTCTTTTTCTCTCTTTCTCTCTTTTTCTCTTTCTTTTTGACTCCCCTCTTTCTTTTCTAGAAATATTTATATGCTTTTGGTATGTCTTCATATAACCTTCTATTGACGACTTTAGAGGGCCTTTTGCTTTAGTTCTACAATTTTATCAATCGAATTCCACTTTATCTTCCTTCCTCAGCATGTGTTTATAAAAATATGTGTTTGTAAAAATAGGTTTGTCTAAAAGTCAGTCATACGAGGGAGGATAATGGACAATGCAAAAGTGAACATTTGAGCATATTTGACCTTGTAAAATGGAGCTTAATGTGAAAAACATTGATGTAATTATTTACATGCACACATATGTTTTTATAACATGTATTTTCATTTGAAAGCTATATATATATATATATATATATATATATATATATATATATATATATATATATATATATATATATATATATATATATATATATATATATATATATATATATATATATATATATATATATATATATATGGATCGATGCCACAATGTCACTTTCAGATCACAGTCCGCTTCTGTTACTCCTCTTTGATTCAAATTGGACGGCTAGTATTCTTGATAAGCTCTCCCGGATTCCACTGAGACTTAATCATGCGTGGATTCAAACATCGGTGTTTAAAGCAAAAGTTCACAATCTTATTCAGCAAGTGCTTGCTTTAAAGCTTGCCGCTTCATTGAAATGGGAAGCCCCGGTGGTGGGTATGCAAGATGTAGTTCGGGATTGCGGGAAATACTTTTCTAATGTTTTGAAAGCAGCGAAAGTCGAAGCTGAGCATGCTATTCTTTCTTTAACTGAAAAGGTGGATTCGGGTCTCCTGCTTTCTGAGAGGGAATATTCGCGTTTGTGTGATGCTTACAAATGCTTGCATGTTGCTGAAAATAATGCTATACACTCCGCCAAAGTTCGAGCTAGATGCATAGATGTGAATGATTTACATGCTTCATCAAAATGTTTTTTTTGACTTCTTGCGAGCTAAGCGAGCTGCAAATACTATCTCGTTACTACAGATTGAGGACAAAGAGTTGTGTGAGGGAAACTCCATAGCTGATGCTTGTTCGAACCACTATAAAAACTTATTTGCTGCCATGCTTTTGCTCATACTCCTCAGTGCATGGACTCATGGTCGGCGGCTGCATGTGAGACTTCCATAACAGAGGAAGAAATTTTTCTGGCTCTTGGCTCTCTTAAAAGTGGGAAGGCTCCCGGTTTGGATGGTCTCACTAGTTTGTGCTTGTCTTTTGGCCCTCTCTTAAATCATTGCTTCTTGATGTATGTAATGAAATATGGAGGGATCAAAGAATGCCTTATTCATTCAAGCAAGGGAAAATTAAACTTATTCCTAAGGTGGAGATCTTAAACGGATTGGAGACTGGAGACCTATCCCAATGATGAATATTATCTAAAAATATTCGCAAAAATTTTCGCTCTTAGGCTTAAAGCGCTTATTCATAAACTAGTGCATCCTTCTCAGATTGGATTTATTAGAGATCGATTTATGATAACATCCTTATCACGCAAATTTTGATGGAGCATGCTTTGGTATTTGGCCAAGAGGTGGTTGGCATGCAAATTGATTTTGAGAAGGCTTTTGATCGTGTGCGTTGGGATCTCATTGCCGCGACGCTCAAGAAACTCGGATTTGGACTTAAATTCTGTCGGCTTATCTATTTGCTGGATGAGGACAGTGCTTCGCAAGTTGAAATTAATGGAAGGCTCACTGCACCTTTTCCGGTTCAACGATCAGTTCGTCAGGGTTGTCCTCTTAGTCCTCTTTTTTATGTGATGGCCTCCACACCGATGTTCTTCTTTTACAAGCTAAAATGGAATCAGGATTTATCCATGGTATTTCTTTACATGGAACTCAACACATTGCAGTTGGATTTGCAGATGATACTTTTCTTTTTGCAAAGGCATGTGAGGAAAACATTCGGCGTATACTTGCTTCACTGACTCCCTTTTCGGAAGCATCTTCACTGAACATTAATATGGGAAAGTGCGCCCTCATTAATATCTCATCACGGCACTTTCATTTTCCCTCCTAATAGGGACGTAAAATTGAATGTGGTATCATTTTCCGACATCTGGGTTATCGGTTGGGTATTAATGTTTCGACCAAGCATCAAATATAGTGGGTGCTATGCAGGATTAAAAGTAAATTGAATTTGTGGCACGCCGCGCAATGGCCACTCCATATCAGGATTCGGATAGTACAATCTTTTTTGCATCCCGGCATCATGTATTACATATTGCTCCTAGATTGGAAGAAATATCATTTGTATGCCTTTGATAACTAGATTGGAAGAAATATCATTTGTATGCCTTTGATTGCTTGATCAAAAATTTTCTCTGGAATAAAGCACACAATCGTGCTTTGCTTTCTTGATCATGGGACTTTGTATGTCAACCTAAGAGTAAGGGAGGTCTCAACCTAAGAGTAAGGGAGGTCTGGGTATTCTACATCTTCATTCCCATATGATGGCTAGACGGACAGCTTTCATCATGCGTATCACTTCTTTATTCAGACCTCTTTGGACAGAGGTATTTTGGAAGATTATGGACAATGCGGAAGTGTACTACAAGGGCAGCTGGAAATTGAATGTATGGAATAAATTTTTCTCCCAGGCTCCGCTACAAACTTCCTCTGCTACACTTTCTATGTTGGTTAGGAGTTTTAAGCAAACTGCTTCTCTCCTTAAATGGAATGGGAGGCAGCGTTAACTTGGGAAACTCTTTTGCCTCGATGTGGGAATTTCTGTCCTTTCCTGCCGTTCGAAGAATTTATGCTGTGGGGTCTGCCTATAGAGCTAAGTGGTTTCAGTTAGTTCGCTTCTTGCAGCAATTCCAAATTCCTCTCTCGATTGATGCATCTCAGCCCTGGCGTGAGTGGCTTTTTGCTAAGCATACTCGATGGTGGAATGGTGCAGCTAGAACATGTTATCTCTCTCTAGTTGATCGTAACGATATTATTGCCCAGTGCAATCTCAGGTGGAAGATGGATAAAGCACACGCTTGGTGGCATGCAAGAGTTTCAACTATTTGGGATTCATCTCTTACTTTCAGGATGAAAGTCTTCATGTGGAGGATTTTGGTGGGGCATTTCATGCTGGGTGCCTTTCTATCCAAGCATGGTATACAAGGTGTTCGTTGTCCGCATTGTGGCTCCTATGCTGAGACTATGCGTCATGCCTTCTGGTCATGCTCTTATATTCAAAGATGGTGGAATAATCTCTTCCTCGTTCCCATATGGGATAGCAAGCCGTCTAAACTCTGCAGCACATTTCTATTGTTTGACTCGACCGATACTGCTTGTGACTGGTCAGAAAGAGATGTTTTTTTTTTTTTGCTCTGGAATATCTGGCAACTCAGGAATAAAAGGTTGTTTGGGAATAAGAACATTGTGCCACACTTCTCTTGGACATTGTACAAAGCGAGATTGAGATTGGATATGGATGTCATGTTAGCTGAGCATAGATCGGTAGTTGCTTCTTTCTTGGATATGGTATGATGTCTTTACGGGATGTCTTTACGGGTCAAGGTTTCTGTAGCACATTAGTAGGAAGTAGGCCGAAAGGGGAAGGGAATACCCTCCCTTTTCTTTTGTAAATTACTTTGCATTAATACAAAGGGATCTTTTCATCCAAAAAAAAAAAAAAAAAAAAAAAAAAAAAAAAAAAAAAAAAAAAAAAACATATATATATATATATATATATATATATATATATATATATATATATATATATATATATATATATATATATATATACTATATAGGCATTTATCCTAGCATATATATGCAAATGAAGGCTTGTTATTTTGTTGTGGAGTTTGAAAGAATCTTGGATGATATTTTTATTTATATGTTGGAGATACTACCATGAACTGGATAGGACAATGAATCATGCAACCGCCGCCTTCCTAGTTAAAACACCAAGTTCCTCCTATGGAAAGGGATAGAAACATCTCTTCAATCTTAGAAAATGGAAAAGAAGAGAAAAGGGTTTCTCAACCAGAATAAAATTCTCGATTTTGGACATTGTTCAGAATCCAAGTAAAGAAGATTCAAATTTCTTGAAAAAAATGAAGAGAGAAAGAGAATAAAAATGTATAAACTAAGCCACATGAGCTTGAGGTAGGGATGTTAACCATGCCTATAAATTTGGTTACTATTGTTGGAATTGGGGTGGGCCTTAATAATAACAATAATCACATGTTTACAAGATCTTCCAACAAATGAACCTTAGCATACACACTTTAAGACTCAAAATTAGATGAACGAGAAGTAGAGAGAGAATACAAAACTTGTCAAAGTGTACAATAAGCTAAAATGCTTACCTATAGTAACTGATATTCGAATGTCAAATTACAAAATGTGTATATGGCTACAAAACTGAATGTGTGCTAATTGTGCTAAATGTAGATACAAAATTTGAATGTGTGCTGAATGTAGTTACAAAATCAAATCTTGGCAGAAACTCGGGAACTAGATACAAGAGTTTGTCCATGAAATGCCTAAGAGGTATGAAGAGTGTATGTGAGTTTGAAGTGAATAGAAAGAGTTGAGAATTGTTTGTACAACAGATCCTAACTGAATAACAAGGGAAACTCCTCTTTATGCTCATGTAGAAGGCATGAAGCCTGGGAACAACAACACTGAAAGAAGAGGATATAATATAGATTTTCTACTCACAAAATCAACAAGAGCTAAATGGTTGGCTCCAAAATCTCTTCCAAAACTGCACCAAAACTTAGGGCATACCTCCTTTAGAAGTAAGAACACCTCCAAGCTAGGTGGTTGATCCTTGAGCTGATCAAGAGATGCTTATCATTGACCCCTAAGGCCTTCTTATATAGGCCTAAAGACTAATCCACGAAAATTTTGAGCAAAAAGCATAGGAGCATTGGAGAAGGTGTGCTCTACCCTTGGTGCAGTTGTGGAGGAGTTTGTATCATCCAATCATGAGCACCCTTGCTGATTTACTATGAGTTACAAGTTTATATCATTTCCTTACTTGTTAGATCACTAGTTTCTTATTTAGGGTTTTTCAAACCCTAATTTTGGAATTAGGGTTTGTTGTACAACAGTTTTAAACTTTTCATATTCTCTATATTTTCACACACACACACTCTTCATACCTCTTAGGCACTTTACACACAAATTCTTGTATTTAGTTCCCTATTTCTACCTAGATTCAAATTTTGTATCATATTCGCACATTGTAATTTGACATTTGAATATAAATAGTGTAGGTGAGCATTCTAGCTTATCGTACACTTTGGAAAACTTGTGTGTTGTCTCTCTCTCTCTCACTCATCAATTTTTGAGTATTAAGGTGTGTATGCTAAGGTTCATGTGTTGGAAGATCTTGTCAACACGTGATTAATATTGTTATTGAGGCCTACCCCACTTCCAACATTGGGTATCAGAGCATAGTCGATGTACATCTTAAACAAGATGAGTGATTATAGATTTGAGACATTTGGTTGCTTTATCTTCCGAAGTCATGCTTCCAATTTCTGGGTGTGTATGCTAAGGTTCATGTGTTGGAAGATCTTGTCAACACATGATTAATATTGTTATTGAGGCCTACCCCACTTCCAACATTTGGTATCAGAGCATAGTCGATGTACATCCTAAACAAGATGAGTGATTATAGATTTGAGACATTTGGTTGCTTTATCTTCCGAAGACATGCTTCCAATTTCTGCTCAACATGAGGTTAGTAAAGAAGAAGAAGAAATTTTGTCATCTGTCAGGTCATTCAGAACCTTTTGTCAAGCTTGGTTGAAGTTGGAGATTTTCTATCAAAGCAAGAATTATGTCAGGAAAGCACGTCTAAGAAGTTAGCCAACACAAGGATGAAAGTTGGTGATTCAGTTTAGTCACATATTTTGAAGCTTAGAGTTGGTAGTTCAATTGGTAATTCAATTCACTCACATATTTTGAAGCTCAGAGTTGGTAATTCAATTGATAATTCAGTTCAATCACATATTTTGAAGCTCAGAGTTGTTTAGTTTAGTCGCACATTTCGAACTTCAAACTTCAGTCGCACATTTCGAAGTCCAAAAATTTATGTATTCAGTTTTTAGTTCAGTTCAGTTCAGATTTATGCACATCCAGCTCAAGATTAAGTGGAAATCAGTTAAGAGATGTATTTTCAGAGATCCGAAGTTTTGAAGACATCCAAAGTTTTGCAGAGAACCTTTTTCAGGCTTGGTTGAAGTTGGAGATTTTCTATCAAAGCAAGAATTATGTCAGGAAAGCACATCTAAGAAGTTAGCCAACACAAGGATGAAAGTTGGTGATTCAGTTCAGTCACATATTTTGAAGCTCTGAGTTGGTAATTCAATTGGTAATTCAGTTCAGTCACATATTTTGAAGCTCAGAGTTGATAATTCAGTTCAGTCACATATTTTGAAGCTCAAAGTAGGTGAGTAAGTTCAGTCGCACCTTTCAAACTTCAAAGTTCAGTCACACATTTCGAAGTTCAAAAATTTATGTATTGATTTTATTGTTCAGTTCAGTTCAGATTTAAGCACATTCAGATCAAGATTAAGTGGAAATTAGTTAAGAGATGTATTTTCAGAGATTCAAAGTTTTGCAGAGATCCGAAGTTTTGGAGAGATCTGAAGTTTTGCAAACATTGAAAGTTTTGCAGATATCAAGTTTTGCACACATCCGAAGTTTCGCAGATTTTTGTACTTTATGCCATTATGACATTCAACATTGAAAGGGGGATTGTTGGAAACAATGTCAGAATAGCATAAAACCCTAATTTCCAGCAACCCTAATTTTGCGGACTTATATATACCTTCATAAGTTCAGAGTTATCCAAACTTACGAACTCAAGATAGAGAACACAAATACATACACATTGGAAAAAATAACAAACAAAAGCAAGAGACTTAAGACCAATATAAGACATGAAAGTTACAACCAAGAAAGAAAAAACCAAGAAAGAAAACCAATACAAAAAGAGATGCACACACACTCACATGAACATGAACACATACACACACACACAAAACAAAAAATAATAAATAAATAATAAAAATAAAATAAAAATAAAAAATAAAAAAATAATAAATAATTAAATAATAAAAAAATAATAATAAATTAAGAAAGAAACAAAATTAAAATAAAAAATAAAAAATAAAAAATATATAAAAATAGAATTTAAATTAAAAGAAAATAAATAAAAAATAATAATTCCATAAAAAATAAATAAATAGTGATTATATATATATAAATATATGTATATAAGCAAATTAAACAAAAACAAAACGAAATAAAATGTGCATCGTCAACTTCTATGTCTGTCCTAAACAAGAAGTATCAGAATTAAACTTTATCATGCATAGCTTGGACAAATAGCTATGACATCCCTACTCACGTCATCAGTGCCCTAGAGTAGGTGCAGACTTTAATAAAGAGTCTTTCTAAATCAAGATCTCTAACAAAGTCAACGAATTGAGTTTCTATCACTTCCGGAAGTGAAGGGCAAACTCAGCCATGATAAAGTCTTGCACAAAGAACAAACAAATAATAAGAAGAAAGGAATTAGAATTATAAAAATTAAAATTAAAATTAATAAATATATAGATAAATAAATAAATAAATATATGAATAATAAATAAATAAAAAATATAAAATAATTTTAAAAAAATATATATATTAAAAATAATTAAAAAAATATATATATTAAAAATAATAATAATAAATATATAGAAATAGCTAAAATAATAATAAAAGTAATAATAATAATAGTAATAATAATAAACATAAAAGAACAAAAGACTAGAAAGAAGCTATAAATAGAGAGTGAAAAAGAAGGGGGAGGGGGGGGGGGGAAGGAACCACAAAATACCTTATCATTAACCCAAATAGTGTTCCCCTTTTCTATTGAATTTAGTAATGATTAATTTGAACACATGAAAAGAAGAAGAACCATAAATGAACTTGTTACGAAGTAAGAAAGTCCTTACCTTCTTTGAAACTTTCTTGAATAAATACCCTTTTTGGACAAGCAAATAAATTAGTTGACAACATTGAATTACAAATGAAGACAAGCTTGAACATAGACGAGAAAATCTAAACAATTGAGAGCAAACAACGCCGTACTTTGCTAAATGAGAAATATTTGAATCAATATGAGGCATACGTATCATGTTAATGCTAGCAAATTCCGGTTCTAATATTTTATCATAAATGTCTACTTCCAAACCAAAAGGAGACTGAAATATTTTTAGATCTATAAAAGCACAAGAATCACCATGTGAAGTACAATTCAGCTCACAAAAAGTTTTGGGATAAATACCACCACCAAAAGCATCATTGTTTAAATACATAAAATCTTGAAAAGAACTAAAATCAGGAACAAACATATCATCTACAAAGCGTCTAATATTAGAAAGTTTGTGTATAATGATAGGACAGGTATTAGCTAAAACAAGCCTTTCCATAAATTCAAATTCATAAGTAAAAAGATAAAAATTTGCAAGAAAGACAGCACAATTTGTACCCATAGGAATTCCAATACATTGTTTGAATAAAGTATGACCAACTGAAATATACAAGTTTTCTAAAAGAAACTCTTAACCAAAGAAGAATGTCGGTTTCATCTACTATTCTAGTGTAACGTTTCTTTTTACTATCTATATCTACAGACTTGGATTTCAACCATAAATAATCAAAATGTAATGTAGATTTTTCTACCAAAAGAGCCTTACATCTATCTTTGGTGAATTTAAAAGAGAAAACTTTTCTAACTAAAGAAGAAATCCTATGTTTTAAATCATTCAAATCTAACTTTGTATACAAAGTGGTGAAGTAAAAAGTCTCTCAACTCTTCTATAGTTCTTGAAGAGTTGAGAGACTTTATTACAGGAACAACACGTAGAGAATTATCTAATATCCAACTAGAGGAAGTTGGCACATCTGCATCTTTGAGTAATTCCTTCCAAATATCATGAATAGTAGGTAAAATGGCTTTAAAACAATTGCTTAACCATTTGGAAACATCCGTGAGAGAAGTATTACAAGATGCATCTATAAATCTCGGTTTGATGGGGTTCTTATGGAATTTCCAAACTGTATATAAAAAAGCTAAATTTTGATACAATTTGAAACCATAAGATTTACAAAAATCTTGATGACTTGAAATAACTTCTCCAGAAGAAACATTGCAAAATTGATATGTAGAGGACTGAGTTTCTTTCATAAGACACTCTACATAAAACTTTTTACAAGTAAAAACAAAATTATTTGGACATTTATCCACGTAAGAAATCACAAAGTTTCTATGAAAATATTTTAGTGTAGTCAAATCACTTACAGATAAGCTATCTAATGAAGGGGAATTCCTCCCTAAAGCTATATCAACCTTCATAGAAACTTTCTTCATTACTATTGATTTCCAATGTGTAAAAATTCCACGAATACCTAAAGATTCTTCAAATTTTAGAATGAAATTATCAATGCCCTTTTCTATATCTTTAAGGATGCAAGCATCCTTAGAGGTATGAAGTCTATATTTTGTTCCTCTAGAAAAAAGTTCTTTCAAGCTACTAGTAGGAAGAATAGAACAATCGGCAGAAACTATATGACCCAGATCCTTGTTTACGAAAGAGGAAAAGGAACCATTATTGCAACAACAAGATCTTCTAGAAATCGACAATCTATCTTGCTCTTTCATATTTCTTCCAATATCATTGTAATTGAAAGCTTTTTGACCCAAAGTTTTCAAATATTTGTATGTAACCAAAGGATGGACCCAAAGCTTTCTAACATAAGAAGGAAGAGATTCTATCACTTCTTTTGATTTCAAAATAGAGTTCAAACCAACTTTATCCATTTCTAGAGAAGTAAAGATAGTAATTAGTAAAACTCTTCTTGAAATCAAAGGATTATGAGAAACACAAGAGGATTTTAGAAATTTGGATATGAGAATTCGAAGTTGAAAACTATGGGATTTTCTAAGACTCAAATCCTCATGAGAGAAATTTTCCAAGATATATAGAAGTTTAAAGAGGACTCTTTTGTTATACTTTTCAAAGATTTTGAAAGAAAAAGACCCCTCTTGCATAATTCTATCCAAGAAAATTAATCTTCTTTTAAAATCACTAAACTTAAGAGATTGATCAGCCAAAGAGCTAAACAAATGTTCATTAGAAGATGATGATGGGAAATCCTCATGAGAAGAGTCTAATCTATAGCATGAACTAAGGGACCTATGGGGAGAGGAAATAGAAACATTAATATTACGATGGCCTAATTCTGGTCACAGAAGGTAAAAAAATTATTAAGAGCTCCTCAGTTAGTACTTCATTAGAGGTCCAGAAATGGTAGGAAACCCTAACCCTAATTTCTGTCCATAATGGTTTTTTACACTATGCACATCAAGGAAATCAAGTTCTTATACTCAGCTGATGGCTAATTAGGGAGATACTTGGATTTTTCTACCAGAAAAGCAAAATGTCTAAGAACTTAACAACATATCGCTTTATTAATTTTGAACGCAAGCTTTTGAGAGATTTTCGCCTTACTTTATGATTTTTGCCCAAAAATTGAATAAGTACCCAAAAATCAGGGTTGCTGGAAATTAGGGTTTTGTGCTATTCTGACATTGTTTCCAACAACTATCAAAGGTTGAAAACAAAACTAGATAAAAAAAATTTGAGATGTCGTATAAGTCTTTTTTGAGATGAAGTGGTCATCCAAAATAATGGAATCAAATACCCACTCCTATATGTTTTATTTATTTTTTTTTAATTCTTTGATTCATCATGTGTTTACTTGTATTTTCTAATCTCTAGTTTTTGAACTCAAATATTTATGAACTTTTACTAGTAGAAGTAGATAGGCAAGGTTTGAAGGAAGACTTTTTCAATATAATGTTTTGAATATAAGCATTTGACATGGGAGAATTACCATCGGGTTTGGACGGGGGATATAGCAATGTTTGTTGAAAGTTGAAAGGATTTAGTGTCCACACAATCCTTTCAAGATGTAACAATGTATTGGGTAATTGTGAAAGGGAGAATTCGATGAGCTTTCAAATGTCCTACAATTGAGGTTTAAAATGAAGAGCATATTTACAATTTTGGAACATAGAGGGCCTTCTTATTTTCACTAAAGTAGTTATGGACTAGAACACTGTTTTAGAAGTAGTATGATCCAATACCAACAAGTGCCTTTAATTTATTTTGAAGATGCTGAGAGTCATCTAGAAAGGATGGTACATATTCTATTCTATAAGAGGTAGAGCCTTAGAGATAGCACATTGTATATTAGAAGCTTGCATACGTTATGAGTTTTCGTCATATTTGTTATCGACACATAGATGAAGAGGTAAGGTCCAAGCTTGACCTGGAACCATGGAGGTTTTCTTCTCTCTTTGGTTTATTCTTAAGATCGAATGAGCTAAAATGTTGTAAACTTTTCACAATGGAATAGAAATTTAGTAGACATGTTGAACCTCATGTATGCAAGAAATAGGTCTATACAAATTGAAGAAGAGGATGTAAGAGTGTGTGGACACCTCAAATCCATCTTTGAATGCCGTATAATAGTACCTCTAGATGTACCCCTTTGGTCCATGACAACACCAGACAACCTAAAGAAGGTACATTGGGCCTCGTCAAGACACCTATTTAAAGCTATCTAAGGTTGAAGATTGCTCACTCATTAAGGGGATCTACAACAAGCATGCTTGGAACCTTGTCAACTTAGGTGAAAGAGAAGCCTAGGACACACTTGGGAAAGGAAAAACCAAAGGAAGAGGGGTCAAAGCCTTCCCAAAAGAGGAGCCGAGCAATGGAAGAACTCACATCATTACTATCCAAAATTAATACTTAATTCCCCACATTCAAAGGAGGTGCTCTTGAAGATCCATATGACCACATTAGGCGGTTCTTTTTATGTATACGTCAAGGATTACACAGAGGGAAAAGATGCCTTTATGGCACTCTCTCCCTCCACCTAGAAGGGCTTGCTAATAAATTGTATAGGTAATAGGATGAAGATCACTTCACTATATGAAATTCAAATTTATCGAAGCCTTTTGCCTAGCTAACTCTAGAGAACGAACTTTGGTTGAATTAGAAAAATTGATATTGCATGTTGGAGAGTGTTGGAGTTAGATCTCTGCAGAAGCACGCGAACAACACAAGGAAGAAGAAGAAGCTTAGAGCACAAAACACAATACTGAACGTATTACCACTAGAATGTACAAAGATAAGTAGCCTGTTAGGGCAATAAGCGTATATACAAGCCGGGGGAAAAAAACCTCCTAAAGAGGGAAAAAGTGCTCCGGCGGTCCTAGAGTGTTTGCACACATCACTACCTAAATATATCAACAAATCCCCCTTGGGAGTGATGCAGTGAACAAGGAGCTCGCACTCATGTATAAGGAAATTCCAAGCTATGTGGAATCAATCCACAAAAGGAAGTAAGGCCAAAGCTTTGCGGAAAGCTTCAAGCTTCTCCCTAGGCAGAGCCTTCGTAAAAAGGTTTGCAATGTTCTCATGCATTGGCACATATGCCAAGCTGATCTCCCCAATAGAGAACCTCTCCTTGACATAATGATAATGCACCTCAACTTGCTTAGTGAGAGCATGGAACACATGGTTCCTCGCAACTACCAATGCGCTCTGACTCTTAGTGAAGATGGTGGTGGAAGAAGACTCACCAACACTCAAATCAGCCATAAGGAGTCTGAGCCACACGCACTCAACAGTTGCTGTGAAAGATTCCCTATACTCAGTTTTAGTAGGCTGCTTCTTGCTCAACCAAGATATACATGAGCTATCAAGCATGAAGCAAAAGCCACTAGTGGACTAACGAGTGTCATAGCAGCAGCTCAATCACTGTCAAAAAAAGCATGCAAATCTGGCGGTAGTGATCCCCCCTTTGGATAAAACAATCCAAGCAGCCGGGTACCACTCAAGTAGCGAAAGATGCGCTTAAACGTCTACCAATGCTTGACATCTGGGCAATGCATAAACCTGCTCATATGTGAGACAACAAATTGAATATTTGGCTGAATAATGCATAAGTAAATCAAGCATCCAACAGCTTGCTTGATAGAGAACAACATTGAATGCATCTCCAGCATCATGAAGACTCAATCATAAACCTCTCTCCATAAGAGTGGCAATACGCTTACAGTCTTCAAGGTCAAAATGCTGCAATAATGTGTCAATATATTTCGTTTGACACAAAGCCATTCCACCATCAACTTGCATAAACTGAAGGCCCAAATAGTGATGGAAATGCCCCAAATCAGACATCTCAAATGAGGCATGCAAATCAGCGTTAAAATCAGCAATATGCATGTCATGAGGACCAGTGAGCAGCATGTCATCAGCATATACCACAATGATCAGAAGCACATCATTAACACGCTTAATATATAAGGTGCTTTCAGTTGGAGTGTTATCAAAATCATGTGCAATCAGATAGACATATATCTTTTCATACGAAGCACGTGGTGCTTGCTTTAAACCATATAATGCCTTCTTTAATGTGCACACCTGGTTTTCACGCCCTTTCTGCACAAAGCCACGGGGTTGAAAAACATACACTTCTTCATGCAAGTCACCATTCAAAAATGTTGTTTTAATGTCCAACTGACGTACATTCCAACCATGATGAGCTTCAAGTGCACAGATGTTGCGAACAATAGTCATGCGGAAAGTAGGAGCAAAGGTTTCATCAAAATCAATGCCTCTTGCCTGCGCATAACCCTTTGCAACAAGCCCAGCCTTATACCTGTCAACTCTTCCATAAGCTTTGCGCTTAAGCTTGTATACCCACTTAGTGCCAATGGCCTCCTTGCCAGGAGGCAATTCACATAAAGACCATGTACCATTTTTCATGATAGCATCATATTCAGATTGCATTGCATCCATCCAATGTTTTGAATTTTGTACTTCATCAAATGAAACAAGTTCAGTCTCATCACAGAGACTAGAGGTAACCATAGCATAGCAATCTGATGCAAGAGAGGCTCTATGAGAGCTTGACCGAGTAGGATATGACAGAGGTGCATCTAATTTGCTGCCACGCGAAGTCTGCAGCAGCCATTTTGGCATAGTTTTTGCCTGCTCAATATCAACTCTCTCATCAACAAGTGCATCATGTAAATCTCCATCAGAAATGGAATGATCTACATCATCACATGAAACTTGCAAAGGTTGAGAAGTTGCCTCATTAGGACCAGCATTAGACTGTCCACGTGTAAAAAGAAGAAACAAAGCATCATACATGTCTTTGGAGCTAGCAGAATGTTGCGAACTTCTCTTTGGAGCTAGCAGAATGTTGCGGTCCTAGAGTGTTCGCACACATCACTACCTAAATATATCAACAAATCCCCCTTGGGAGTGATGCAGTGAACAAGGAGCTCGCACTCATGTATAAGGAAATTCCAAGCTATGTGGAATCAATCCACAAAAGGAAGTAAGGCCAAAGCTTTGAGGAAAGCTTCAAGCTTCTCCCTAGGCAGAGCCTTCGTAAAAAGGTTTGCAATGTTCTCTTGCATGGGCACATATGCCAAGCTGATCTCCCCAATAGAGAACCTCTCCTTGACATAATGATAATGCACCTCAACTTGCTTAGTGCGAGCATGGAACACATGGTTCCTCGCAACTACCAATGCGCTCTGACTGTCAGTGAAGATGGTGGTGGAAGAAGACTCACCAACACTCAAATCAGCCATAAGGCGTCTGAGCCACACGCACTCAACAGTTGCTGTGAAAGCTTCCCTATACTCAGTTTGAGTAGGCTGCTTCTTGCTCAACCAAGATATACATGAGCTATCAAGCATGAAGCAAAAGCCACTAGTGGACACACGAGTGTCATAGCAACCAGCTCAATCACTGTCAAAAAAAGCATGCAAATCTGGCGGTAGTGATCCCCCCTTTGGATAAAACAATCCAAGCAGCCGGGTACCACTCAAGTAGCGAAAGATGCGCTTAAACGTCTACCAATGCTTGACATCCGGGCAATGCATAAACCTGCTCATATGTGAGACAACAAATTGAATATGTGGCTGAATAATGCATAAGTAAATCAAGCATCCAACAGCTTGCTTGATAGAGAACAACATTGAATGCATCTCCAGCATCATGAAGACTCAATCATAAACCTCTCTCCATAAGAGTGGCAATACGCTTACAGTCTTCAAGGTCAAAATGCTGCAATAATGTGTCAATATATTTCGTTTGACACAAAGCCATTCCACCATCAACTTGCATAAACTGAAGGCCCAAATAGTGATGGAAATGCCCCAAATCAGACATCTCAAATGAGGCATGCAAATCAGCCTTAAAATCAGCAATATGCATGTCATGAGGACCAGTGAGCAGCATGTCATCAACATATACCACAATGATCAGAAGCACATCGTTAACACGCTTAACATATAAGGTGCTTTCAGTTGGACTGTTATCAAAATCATGTGCAATCAGATAGGCATATATCTTTTCATACGAAGCACTTGGTGCTTGCTTTAAACCATATAATGCCTTCTTTAATGTGCACACCTGGTTTTCACGCCCTTTCTGCACAAAGCCACGGGGTTGAAAAACATACACTTCTTCATGCAAGTCACCATTCAAAAATGTTGTTTTAATGTCCAACTGACGTACATTCCAACCATGATGAGCTTTAAGTGCACAGATGTTGCGAACAATAGTCATGCGGAAAGTAGGAGCAAAGGTTTCATCAAAATCAATGCCTCTTGCCTGCGCATAACCCTTTGCAACAAGCCTAGCCTTATACCTGTCAACTCTTCCATAAGCTTTGCGCTTAAGCTTGTATACCCACTTAGTGCCAATGGCCTCCTTGCCAGGAGGCAATTCACATAAAGACCATGTACCATTTTTCATGATAGCATCATATTCAGATTGCATTGCATCCATCCAATGTTTTGAATTTTGTGCTTCATCAAATGAAACAAGTTCAGTCTCATCACAGAGACTAGAGGTAGCCATAGCATAGCAATCTGATGCAAGAGAGGCACTATGAGAGCTTGACCGAGTACGATATGACAGAGGTGCATCTAATTTGCTGCCACGCGAAGTCTGCACCGGCCATTTTGGCATAGTTTTTGCCTGCTCAATATCAACTCTCTCATCAATGAAACCTGCAAAGGTTGAGAAGTTGCCTCATTAGGACCAGCATTAGACTGTCCACATGTAAAAAGAAGAAACAAAGCATCATACATGTCTTTGGAGCTAATCAGAATGTGTTTAGTTTGTGGATGATACAGACGATTGCCTCTGTTTTGAGAACTGTACCAAACAAAAATACATTTTACTGCGTTATCATCTGATTTTCTGCGATGTTGTTGAGGCACTAATGCATATGCCAAACAACCAAAAACATGTCAAGCCATACACCTCGTATGGAGATGAGCAAGAGATGGCTTGCGACCATGCCAAGCCTCATATGGAGTGATAGACTCCAACGCTTTAGTGGGACACCTATCAAGTACATATGTTGCACACATGACAGCCTCAAGCAAGGAACTATGTGGTAAAGCCTGACTCTTGACCATACACCTCGCCATCTCCATGAGTGACCTGTGCTTCCGTTGAGCAACCCCATTCTGTTGAGGTGTATACGGCACTTTACACTGATGTTTTATCCCACATTCAACCAGAAATGCATTAAAGTCAGAAGACATATATTCGCCCCCTTGATCAGAACGGGGGGTGCCCATTTTACATGCTGACAGATTTTCAGCCAGAACCAGAAACTCTTTGAAGCACATAAACACTTCGGACTTCGCCTTCAATGGATATACCCATGCATGCCTGAAAGAATCATCGATGAAGGTCATGAAGTAAAGATAGTTCCCAACAGAAGGTATCTGCATAGGACCATAGACATCACTATGTACAAGCTGCAATATTTGAGTAGCTTGAACTGAACCATCTTTTGGAAAGGAGGAATGCTTCATTTTGCCCAAAATACAGCCTTCACAAACATGTTTTCCTGGTGCCTCAAGTTTGGGCAAAGAGGAAACCATTTGAGATTTCTGCAGGCTTAGCAAACTAGCAAAATTCAGATGAACAAAGCATGCATGCCAAAGCTTTGCATCTGACATAGCCTGAGAATCATGCACTGCACATGCAAAATCATTTACAGATCTTTCATAGTCTATGAGCTTATACAGCCCACGACATAAAATGCCAGAAGCGATAATGACATCGCCAACATCTGGCATCAACAAATTTCACAACCAAACCAATCTTGGATAATGCAGAAACTGATAACAGATTTTTCTTGATCCTTGGCACAAATAAAGCATCTGATAAAGTGAAAGAACTACCATCAACAGTAGTCAAAATGATCTTACCAACTCCCATAACAGGATAAGAGGAGTTGTTGGCGCATGTTACAGTATTCTGTGTAGAGGCAGGCTGCGAGGTAATATGTTTTGTCGCCCCACTATCAAAGTACCAAACATATGAGTTTACGGCAGACATGCACTCCTCATGAGAAGATGGGTCAAAACTCTAAACAGTAGAAAACACCCATTCTTCATCCTTCACAAGATTAGCAGGCTCTGTTTTTAGTGTAGAGGCCTCTACAACAAGCATTCCGGCCTCTTTCTTATTTGCCTTTTTAGCAGTCAGTTTTGGACATCTCTTAATGACATGATCATTTGCTTTACAGTATTTGCGAAACAATTTCCGCTTTTCTGATTTTTTTTCTCATCTTTCTCTTCCTTCTTCGAATGTGCAACATTTGCAGATTTCTGCTTACTAATAGAAGAGTTCTATTTACCTTTGCCCTTCTGACTAGCCAGGAAAGCTTGATCTGCAACGCGCATGATGGACGTGTTCTGCCTAGACTGATCTTCCTGCAATAGAACAGAGACTAAGTCCTCAAATGACAAGGCATTTGGATTGCCTCTCATCATCAAATGAAGAGTAGAAGCAAAACTCTGATATGAGTCAGGAAGACAGTTTACAACGGTCTGCACAAGTGAGCTATCTGGCATAGCTTCATCAACAGAAGTCAATTGTTCTTTCAAATCCTTCTTTGTGAGAAAACTGTCCATAGAATCACCTTCATTCATGTGCTCACTCACCAATTGTTTTCGGAGGTAACGAACACGAGCCTGATTCCTAGCCTGGTGAAATGTGGTAAGTGTATCCCAAGCATCCTTAGCTGTTCTGCAAGAGTGAATGTGAGGAATAATGACATTTTTGACAGACAAAGCTATCAATGCATGTGCCTGAGCATCTTTGCCATCCCAACGAATTTGCTCTGTAGTAGGTGCAACAAAAACAGCCGCACGAACAGGAATCTGTAGAATATCATCGTCTTCGACACCGTCTCCATCGGCTCGAGCACCTATATTTGTAGTACCTATATTCGCAGGTGTAACAGGACATCTTTCAACACCCTACACAATATTCAATAGTCCTTTTGCGACCAATACATGACACATCATATAAGCCCACAATCGGTAATTCGTACCATCCAACTTATCCTCAACAGCCAAAATACGAAATACATCACTGCTTTCAACCATGGCCACTGACAAAAATACCTTGATGCAAAAAAAATGATTGTATCTGAAAAATTAAAAATTAGAACAGAACTACCCAAATGAGTTTTCCTAGACCTGTAGAAGACTTCGAGACGCTTATATTGGCGAACCGAAACTCGTATATATCTTTGGCACAAAAAGACGAAATAGCCTGCACAAGCACTGTGATAGTGCGTTCGGAGGCCGAAACGAGCTCAGATCACGATTTCGGCACCACATGATGAAGCCGTTTTGATCTTTGAAACATAGTGAGTATGCCTACCAAATTTCGTGGGATTCTGAGACTGCAACCGGAGAGGTGTAGACAATGCCCTAGATGAAGCGAAGACTTGCTCTGATACCAATTGTTGGAGTTAGATGTCTACGGAAGCATGCGAAGAGAAGAAGAAAGAAGAAGAAGCTTGGAGCACAACACACAATACTGAATGTATTACCACTAGAATGTCCAAAGAGTAGCCCGTTAGGGCAATAAGCATATATACAAGTCGGAGGGGGGGAAGGGGGGAACCTCCTAAAAAGGGAAAAAAGTGCCCCGGCGGTCCTAGAGTGTTCACACACATCACTACCTAAATATATCAACAGAGAGGCCTTTTCAAAGCTCATGACTAGAGCACCATCTCTTGTGACAAGGCTTCTAGATCACCCAAGGAAGTTTACAATGAAAAATTGGGTGGAAAAGGCTTACCCAAATCATCCCAACAAAAGGTGTGATACTCGCTGAGATGAAATGTCTCTCTCAACGAGCTTGAGATTTCTTTCGAGAGAACTCAAAAAACAAGGATATGCGCGCTTCAACTTGGAAAGGTGAAGTTGTGTTTTCTTCATGATCTACCAAATGCGCAATAGCTTGGAGTTTTTCTATTCGGAGGAGATCATCTTTACCAAATAGCTTGGAGTTATGGACAACTTGTATTTGCTTCAATTCCTTTATGCGATCTTGAAAATTCATGTACTTCATATTGGAATGTAATGTTATATGTGGAGCATGCTTTTCTCTCTCTCATGTCTAGTCCATTGTCCATTATGTCTCAATTGTCGCTATGTCTTTATATTGATCATGGGCCTAAAAACCAACAACTTGTGCTCTTCAAGTCATTCACGTGGCATTTGCTGACTAGCACATTTTCCCTTGGTGCGCTCATCCTCACCATCTTCACAACCTCATTCCTCCTACTCAAAAGTTTTCACTTATAAATCTTCCCCCCTCCCCCCCGTTGTCCCCCACTTAGGATTGCACGCGCTCGTGTGCACACACACACACATATATATATGTATATATATATATATATATATATATATATATATATATATATATATATATATATATATATACATACATACATACATACATACATACATACATACATACATACATACATACATACATACATACATACATACATACATACATACATACATACATACATACATACATACATACATACATACATACGTACGTACATACGTACATACATACATACATACATACATACCTACCTACCTACCTACCTACCTACCTACCATAGTTAGTATTCGTACGCGTACGAACCCGTCCGTACGTATCTGAAATTCCGTACGTACCCGTACGTATCCGTACGAATTCGTACGAAAAAAAATTGCTATCCAGGCTTTTCGGTTTTTTATGCCGCGAACGGCTCATTTGGGCTATATTTGCTCTGTCGACCGTCCGCGAGTGTTGCTCTTTGATGTTCAGCTGCTCTTGAAGTGCTCTAGAACTTTGACCTTTGAAGTGCTCTCTCCTCTTGTAGGTCAGCCCTTTCTAAGCAAAATGGTGAGAGACAAGCATGAGGCATTTGAGCTCCATTGTGTTGGTGTGGAGAAAGATACGAAGAAGTCCAACTCCCATCATTGGACTTGCAAATATTGTGGCAAGAGATACACAAGTGGGGCTACAAGGCTTTTTCAACACCTAACCAAGCTTGGAGGGCAAGTAGCGGCATGCAAGGAGATCCCCGACCATATTGCATCCGAAATTAGGCAAAAATTGATGGGCTCTCCTAGCACATTACCTACATCGGTAAGAGGATATGCAAGCCACCCTTCTCGTGCATCGGCCTCTACCTCTTCACATGAAGGGGAGTCACATTTTCAAGACTCAAATATTGGTTCATCATCACAATCACCAACACAAAGGGATTCACAATCACATGCGAGGCAAAGCGGATTAGGGCAAGCTCCCGGGCATGTACGGTCTTCTCTCACATGG
>CM035414.1:136226611-136236214 GCA_020310875.1 Ceratopteris richardii
TAGTGACTTACTGTAAACTAACATATCATGTCCAAAATCCACTACAAATTTAGCAATAAATGATCTTGATGCATCATTCATTAACATCATAACTTACCTAGCACATTAGTAAGTCTGAGCGGTATTGCTAAATATTTAGGATGCCCAAATCGTATTCTCAAGGCTAGAACCTACCTAGAACAGTGTTTAAATTTATTTAAAACTGTTGTGAAATGAACTTCATGTTTATATATTGGAACTAGCATATCATCTACAATAATCAACTACAAAATTACGAATAAATGATCTTAAGAAATCATTCATAAACATCATAAAAGGGGGTGCATCAGTAAGACGAAATGGCATCACGAGTTATTTAATGCCCAAATCATATTCTAAAGGCTGTCGTATGTACATCTTCTTCTTTGAATCTAATTTAATGATAATTACTTTTTAAATTCATCTTACTAAATATGATTGCATCATCTAGAAATAGAAGATCATCAATCTTGGGCATTGGATATCCATGTTTTACGGTAATTCTATTAAGATAGGAACCCAGATCTTAAATGATCCATCTTTGTGAAATGCATATCTAAATCTACACATCTGCATGCTTTTTATTTTTACCTGGTTTTTCTTTGCTTATTCTTTTCCATGTTCGTAAATAGAGCAGCAAGAGGGTAGAATTTCGTCAGGGCTTCTTAGTTTGATAATTGTCTTTTTGTCTGTGGGATTGTTTCCTACTTATGCAGGGCGATGATGGATTTAAAGCTGTTTTTGCTACCCGATTGAGCGGATCTGCCGACATGTACCATGTATGTATTCATAGCTTGCTCCAAGTGAAGTTGTTCTACTCTCACATGAACTTTTCCATGGTTATCACTTTATGCAGGTTAATAATCGCAAACCCTTCCATAGCATAAATTTCATAACCGCACATGATGGTTTCTCCTTATATGATCTTGTTGCTTACAACCAGAAGGTAATTCCTTATGGGAAACAGCTTCAGTTAAATGAATAGTCTGCTTTGTGGAAGATGATTTTGGTAGGTCTGCATGGTTCAGTTGCCAACATGATGGGAATTTGTCTGGGTTGCAGTGTCACTTTAACTAATATATTACATTTTTAGGAAGAGAGAACATCAATGCCTGTTCATTTGTCTCTAGTACATCTTTGAAATGAGGATAATTATGGTGGAAACTGAGTAATCATGTTGAACTTCTTTCATTACCACTTTCTTTCTAGCTTTGTTTGGTCTTTTATGAGCAAGTTATTTGTCTGACATCCTTCTATCTTTTCTTCTTGTTCCATATCTAGTGTATTATATCATGAATATGCTTGATCTGTGTTACACAGGGAGTAGTGGTTCTCAATAGCATTTTAAATCAATAGATACAAAAAAGAAAGTCAATGGTGTGTTGAGAAGAAACTCAGTGGTGTATTCGAATAATGTTTGCATCTGCATTCTGCTATTTTTACTCCAGCATAATGAAGCAAATGGTGAAGGTGGAATGGATGGAAGCAATGACAACTTTAGTTGGAATTGTGGGGTAGAAGGTATGACATTCCTCTAAATATATGCAAAAAGTAAAGCTCCATAACACTTCTAAATCTGACAGCCCTGGAATTCCGCAGGGGAAACAAATGACCCAACTGTGATTGCCCTGCGCTCACGCCAAATGAAGAATTACCATGTGGCTCTCATGTTATCACTGGTAAAGTTTCAAAGAATCCAACATAATGCGTTCCGGGAGCTTTAGATGAAGAAATTTGACACAGTAATGGATGTGTGACAGGGGACTCCCATGTTTCTTATGGGTGATGAGTATGGTCATACACGACATGGCAATAATAACAGCTATGGTCATGATAACAGCATAAACAACTTCCAATGGAATAAGGTACATTTTTATGCTGTCTGTCTGTCTGTCTGTCGAGAAGGACAGCTTCTGAAGCTGCTTGCATACAGAAGATGTATACTGGTCACTCCTGTGTCAGAGGGACAATGATTTAGGCACCCTCAACTAGTGAGGACCTCACTTTACAGACAGGCTCTAATCCAAGCTTGAGGTCATATAGCCCATCATGTGAGGCTTCCAGTCAGAGTACTTACCATGGAGGATACTGATGAGATTCGTAACCTGACATATGTGGGTCATCCTTTGCAATAAATGACTGTCTACAACATCCATTAGTTATACACGCCTAAGTGTATCCCTTCTATGTACTAACTTAAACATCTGATATCAGTGGACACCATCTACTTTGTCAAATGTCTAGTGGGTTTCAACTTTCTCATTACTCTAGCACTCTTAATTTATTTTCTTTTCTTTGTTTTTCACTCAGATGTTCTACCATTTCAGCCGCATGATGTGGTTAAAATATCATTTTTTTTAATCTCGCATGGAGAAAACTTATCCTGCCATTGTACATGCTGATCCAGCATATGATGTATTCGATACAGAACATTTTCATTTTTGCATGTGCTTCCTGTTCTTTCTGTTGATGCTAGGTGTTTATTTGTCTCATGATTGTATGTTTTCTCTCATGTGCTGATTTGGCTCTTACATGTATTATGTATTTCTGTCTCTATCTCTACTTCAATCTGTATGCATGGCATGTATAATGGTGAACTCGAACTCTCAAGGATTCATTTAACTTTTGATGAGCTAAATCCTTGCTTGTCTCTGCGTAAGTTTGCCTTGAAGACAACGATGGAGACTGCCAAACAAGCTGCCCCAGAGAGTCCATTCACCTCCCTCTCCCCCCAAGCCAGTGAGTTAGCCCCGCTTTGACCTCTCCCTCTCTCTCTCTCTCTCTCTCTCTCTCTCTCTCTCTCTCTCTCTCTCTTTCTCTCTCTCTCTCTCTCTCTCTATCATCACGTGGCAGTGACTGTTTCTCACGAAATAGTCGCGAAATCATACGTACTTGTGGCCTCTCGATTGCACTCCACTGGGTGCCTGCCCGTGAGGCCTCGAGCCCAAACTGTCCCGGCATACATCATAGCTGGTCTGACTAGTGAGAAAGAAAGAAAGCAAGAAAGAACGAAAGAAAGAAAGAAAGTTATATTAATGTCTTCTAAAGGCCAAAGTTGGCCCATGAGACAAAACCATATACAACTGTGATATACCAAGTATCTGTAGACAAATAATAATAATAAGGAAGTAAACATCTAAAGTGAACACACAGAGAGAGAGAGAAAGAAAGAAAGAAAGAAAGATATATTAACGTCCACGGGAGGCCGAAATCGACCTATGGGACCGATCGGGTACATCAAAACATTACATTCCACTTGGGGGGGAAGCCCTCAAGGGGCTATAATAAAAGGGAAAAATCAAAATAAAAATAAAAGGGGGGGGGGGGATGTGGCTTCCAAAGCACTCTTATGACTCATAAGAGTTTCAAAATTACATCAATATATATTACAAATGAGGGAGATAGCTGTTTCTTCCTATGTGGTATGGGTATGGAAATCTCTGATAATAGCTTGACCGCCTCTGTATACTGCCCACTTTCCATTCTTCCTGGCTTCTCTGACTTTAGTTAACTCTGCTGGTCGATTTTTAAGTTGGAGTGGGGTGAGTTCATCTGCTATCCATACTTTAGTACCTTGTAGTGACTTTGCTTGCTTCATGACAGCTATCTTATCTGACATGTCAAAATAGCTTACCCTTGCCTGAGTTCCTTTGGGTGTGATGAAGACCGGAGACCCTAGATTGATGAAGGAGAGAGAGAGGTGGTAGTGGATGTTTGCACAGCAGGCAACCTGAAAATCAGCTTTGGGATACAATGGGATACAAGTGCCAAATCCTAAATCAGGGGTTCGAAACACTAAAATCAGAGGCTTTACCTAAAATCAGTCCTGCACCTAAAAACAGAGAGAGAAACGAACTCATTTCTGAGAGAGGAAGGATGCATAACCCTAAAAACAGAGTTTCGAAACCCTAAAATCCAAGGTGTGCCTCCTTCAAAACACTAAAATCAGAGCTCTGCATATTCAAAACCCTAATATTCAGAGCCCCTCTTCAGAACCTAAAAAGCAGAGCTGCTTCTCTTCCAATCCCTAGAAATCACAGCTGTGCTACCTTCGAAACCCTAAGAGAGAGAGAGAGAGAGAGAGAGAGAGAGAGAGAGAGAGAGAGAGAGAGAGAGAGAGAGAGAGAGAGAGAGAGAGAGAGAGAGAGAGAGAGAGAGAGAGAGAGAGAGAGAGAGAGAGAGAGAGAGAGAGAGAGAGAGAGAGAGAGAGAGAGAGAGAGAGAGAGACAGAGAGAGAGACTTTTAACGTCTATTAGAGGCCAAAACCAGCCTATGAGACAAAACATATACATGAGTATGAACCAATCCGCTATGATCCGAAAAGAAAAATAATTTAAAATGTGAGTACAAAACAGAGTATAAAAGGAGTGTATAATAGCTGGTGTCGAGCATGTGGGGCACTATGGGTATGCACTCTATATGCTCAAGAGGGAGATATAAATATGATATGGAGAGGGAGGGGAGGCTCGGTGGTGTCATAACCCTCTAAATGCATGGAGTGGGTGTAAGATATAATGCATCGGTGGGTAAGGCATTGTGGAGAGACTCAAAATGCTCTGCACGTCGGGTCTCGATCGGCAGCGCTGTCGTCTAAGCTCCTCTGCTCTTTATAATGTGACACCCCACGTCGAGCTGGGTTCCCGGGTGGCTTTGGGTCTGAAAAATCTCTAATATGAGCCTGGGGTCGGGTGCATCTCCATCTGTTCGAGAAGTGAGGCACGGCAGCGCTGGAACTCTACTAGGAAACGACCTAGAGGGCGCGGGTCCTCTGTCTCTAATAAAGCCCTGATCTCTCTGGGCCCCTGAAGAGCTGTGGGTAGCGGTCTCTGATGTCTTGATATGCTTGGCATCTACATGTGTAGTGCTCCTCGTCCTGCACCTCCTCTCCACATATCCTGCATAATCTCTTGTCCCTGGGGGTATGTGTCGCTGGGCCAACCTCAATCTCGAGCTTGTGTGATGATACTTTGAGCTGCGCAAAGGCCACTCTGCTGGTGCCATGTATGTATCCATGTATCGTGGTCTATGAATGAGCCCGACCGTTACTAGGAAGTGCTCTCTGTAGTGTTGCCTCTTTGTGGGAAGAGGTTCTCGTGGTGCTGTCCATGTCTCCCTCATGTGTATCTGTATTAGGTCGTGCCGTTCCTCTCTGAACGAGAGAGGGTAATGTAGGGGGAAGAGAGGTCATACTGAAAAGGGGCGAGGTTTGTAATGCTTATGCCATGGTCTGCCAACCATCGGTAGGTCTGTGCATACCATACTTTCTCATGCCCTGTCTCTGCCAAATGTCTAGAGCTTTCAAATGTAAGCCTGGTCAGTCGACTGGTAGGGAGTTCTCTGACTTTGAGAATAAAGGTCACCAGCTTAAAGAGGGCCTCCACGAGCATCAATGGAGTGCCAAACTCAGCTCGTATAATGTCATGTGGAACGGAGGGCTTGTTGTGGAGCAAGCGTGAGATCATGGTGATATGGGGCCTCTCAATCCGAGTCCACATCGCCTACATGATGCCTCGTGCCCATACTGCCATTGTGTACATCAGTGCGGGTGTCACTAGAGTATCAAAGAGCCATCCCTTAGTCGAGGGCTCCTGAAAATGTGCCTGAAAGCAGTGTCTCTCCAACCCCGCAAGCACCGCATAGCCTCGCGTCAATCTATCCCTGGCTTCCTGTACCATGGAGAATACCCCTGTGCTGCCCGAGAAGGTGACGCTTAAGTAGACGTAGGTGTCCACTACCTCTATCTGTCCTCCAGCTTGGGTGAAAGAGGCGCAATGGGGTACTGTCCTGGAGGTGTGGAAGATCATGACCTTGGTCTTGCCAAGGTTCACTGTGAGTCCTCTCTCCATGGAGAAGGTATCGAGCACCTGTAAATGTGACTGCAGCCCCTCCAGTGACTCTGAAAGCAAGACAATGTAATCAACATATAATAGGATGTGTACTGGCGTACCTCCGAGGTCTCCTCCTAGCCCTCCTACTCGCTGTATATGCTCCGTGATGTCATCGATGTAGAGACCTAAGAGAGTGGGTGAGAGAGGGCAGCCTTGTTTCAGAGCAATGGTGCTAACAAGGCTTTGTGATAGGTTGCTGGGGCAGGGCACCCTGCCTGTGACTCGTGCATACAAAGCATGGACGGCCCATAGCATGTTTGATGGTAGGTGTAACTCCTGGAGTCTCCATAGTAGTCTCTCTCGAGGGACCATGTCTAAGGCTTTGCGGAAATCCACAAAGCAGCAGTAGAGTCTCCGCTTCCTCACCTTCGCGCTCTCAATCAGGCAACGAAGTACGAAGATGTGGTCGATGGTGGAGAAAGTGCGGCGGAAGCCTGCCTAGCTGGGTGTTCTGATCCCACCTGCCTCAGCGTGTGTACTAAGCTCTCCCTCTAGTACTGCCCCATAGCTCTTGGATAGGATGTGGCCTATCATAATAGTCCTGTAGTTCCCCTGGTCAATCATATTGCCGGACTTATGGATAGGTGCAATGGTATGCATAGTCCACGAGTCGGGTAACCCTCAACCAAAGCACGGTTGAAGAGGTGGGGGATGAGGTGGGAAACTACATCGACTGCGTTTATAAAGTGCTCGCCCTTGTAGTGCCGTGTGGTCTGTTGAATGGCCATGCTGCAGTCTATGGATGGCCTGTCGTAGCGTGAATAGGGTGGATATCACAGGACATGTGTGGGAAGAATCGAAAATGGGTGTTGTCACATCATATAACCTCATGGCGTAGGTGTGCCGAGTCTGAGGATCTCCTATGGGTGTAGGTGGGTGTGGCTCTCGTAGGCCCTCCACGCAGTGGAGCAATCCCTATTCATAAGAAGGTCAAACAGCTCTGCCTTCTGCTCCTCGAAAGCTGTCGCTTCTGATGTGTGAGAGCTCGCATCTGTCGTCGTGCCTCCCTCTCCGTAATGGATCCCAAGATACTCTGTGCTTTGAGGTGTCGGTATAGTCGTCTACGCTGATCGTACCATCTATTCTAGGGGTGTATGCCCCAACCGTGTGGAATCGAGGAGAAGTGGGCATAGAAGGTGTCCAATGGGGCAGAGCGATCAAGGGAGTAGATACCCTCTCGAACATGGGAGCTATAGATGTGTGCTATCTCATGTCTAAAGTGAATGGTGGTATGGGCATGTGGCTCTATGGTGGCGGGGTGGGGTGTGCATGGTGAGCCGTGTATGGATAGGGCGAGATATGTGTGATTAGCTCGAATCGGTATTGGCGGGATGATGAATGAGGTGATTAGATGTGTTACCTCTGGGGTCCGATAACATAGTCTACCACACTGCCTATCTGATAGCTGGAGGCATATCCATATGAAACGTGCCTTTGGGTCTCTGGCTACCATCTGTACCCTGTGCTGTAGCGTCTGTCTATAGAGCATGGCTACTCCTCCCGATCCTCGTGTAGTGTGATGTCGCATTTGGCGGCGGTGAGTTGACTCCCACCTATAGCCCGCAATCCTCGGTAGGCTCCTCTCTGGCTCTCGTGTGTCTCTGTCAAGATCATGTCCCTTCCCTCCATCACCTCCTGGAGGCGCCCCAGATGTGTCCACAAAGACCCATTGTAGTTCCAGACTCCAATGCGCACCTCCTACTGTGCTCTCTTATAGGCCGCGAACCCCTAGTAAATGGGTCGTCCATCGATGATGACACGACTGTCTTTGTATAGGGCACGATGTCCATCTCGTCGAGCATGGAGGACATGCGGCATGCATGCACGTGTGCTCTACCTGCATCCGTGTGAGGTCGTCATCCAAATAGATCGGGGTGCTTGGTGTAGTGCATAGTACCGCCTGTCGTCTGAGAAAGTCTCTCCTCCCGGCCTCATCCGAGAACTGAAGGATAAGTGCTTTGCTCCCTGTGGTGTCCCGTCCTGCTCTCTAGACTTTGGTGAAATGGAGAGGCTCATCCGTGTGGTATCCAAGTAGCGTGTGAGGCCGGGGACGTGAACATTGAGCCTGCGAGTCTGTCGCATCCGCTCCTCGTCAATGGTGGTGTGTACTATGTGGATCTCCTCATGGTAATTCTTCTTCGCCTCCTATCGAAGGTTTTTTTTGACAACTTGAACGCAACCATCTTTTATAGTTTGAAGCTCACTCTGAACTACCTCTATGCACTCTTTCTTGATAGTCGCCCGAATGTCCTCTAGTTGTGGGGTGATCTCCCCCTCCTCACGTATGCTGTCCAGGTTAGTCCTCATATCAGTGAGCCCAGTGTGCAACTCCTCCCGATCACGTGAGTGCTTCTTGCGGATAGCAAGAAGCTCTTCTCGGAGGGTCTGGTTCTCCTTCTCCAAGGCTTCTACCTTGGCTTCGAGGGAGATGACTCTGCGGGTGATCCCGTTCAGTCCAAAATCCCCTTCTTTCTTATGTTTCTCTATCAACTCTCGGAGGGTATGCTCTAAAGTTGCTAGTTGTTTCTCTAACTTGGGAGCCATGGAGAGAGAGAGAGAGAGGGATATATATATATATATATATATATATATATATATATATATATATATATATATATATATATATATATATATATATATATATATATATATATATAGAGAGAGAGAGGAGAGAGAGAGAGAGAGAGAGAGAGAGAGAGAGAGAGAGAGAGAGAGAGAGAGAGAGAGAGAGAGAGAGAGAGAGAGAGAGAGAGAGAGAGAGAGAGAGAGAGAGAGAGAGAGAGAGAGAGAGAGAGAGAGAGAGAGAGAGAGAGAGAGAGAGAGAGAGAGAGAGAGAGAGAGAGAGAGAGAGAGAGAGAGAGAGAGAGAGAGGCCAAAATCGGCCTATGAGACAAAACATATACATCAGTATGATCCAATCCACTGTGATCCCAAAAGGAAAATAAGTGTGAGTACCGCAAACGGGTATAAAAGGAGTGGATAGTAACTGGCATCAAGGGTGTGGGGTGCTATGGGTATGCACTCTATATGCTCAATGGGTGAGATACAAATATGATATGCATAGGGAGGGGAGGCTCGATGGTATCACAACCCACTAGATGCCTGGAGTGGGTGTAGGATATAGTGCATCGGTGGGTAAGGCATCATGGCAATCCTCAAAATGCTCTGAATGTCCAAATCGATAGGGGTGGGCTGTTGACGTCTCCGTATCTCCATGTCGTTGGCGTGCGTGAAATTCGCCTGAATCTCCTCTTCTGAGTGGAACGGGACGGTGGGCTCATCCGGACCGGGGTCTAACGGTCCGTCGAGGCTTGTCGTCTAAGAAGAAGAGCCCTCGTGCTGCTGTGTAATTGGTGAACAATACAAACACCCGCATCAAAGCTGTCGGTCCTCGAGTGGTTGTGGGTCTGAAAAAAAATCTGTAAATATAAATAAGTCTGAGGGGGGGGGGGGGGGAAACGGGGAGAGAGAGAGGGAGAGAGAGAGAGAGAGAGGATGAGAGAGAGAAGAAGAGAGGAGAGAGAGAGAGAGAGAGAGAGGAGAGAAGAGAGAGAGAGAGAGAGAGAGAGAGAGAGAGAGAGAGAGAGCGAGGAGAGAGAGAGAGAGGAGAGAGAGAGAGAAGAGAGAGAGAGAGAGAGAGAGAGAGAGAGAGAGAGAGAGAGAGAGAGGGGGGAGAGAAAGGGGGGGGGGGGGGGGG
>CM035414.1:136246214-136576214 GCA_020310875.1 Ceratopteris richardii
CCCCCCCCCCCCCCCCCCCCCCCCCCCCCCCCCCCCCCCCCCCCCCCCCCCCCCCCCCCCCCCCCCCCCCCCCCCCCCCCCCCCCCCCCCCCCCCCCCCCCCCCCCCCCCCCCCCCCCCCCCCCCCCCCCCCCCCCCCCCCCCCCCCCCCCCCCCCCCCCCCCCCCCCCCCCCCCCCCCCCCCCCCCCCCCCCCCCCCCCCCCCCCCCCCCCCCCCCCCCCCCCCCCCAACAAAAAAAAACCACCAAAAAAAAAATAAAAATAAAAAATAAATTCAAATATCAAATATCATGCGCGCGCACGCGCACACACACACACACACACACACACACACACACACACACACACACACACACACACACACACACACACACACACACACACACACACGTGTGCATGCGCAACCCACTCAGATGCACATGCCCACATGCATGATAAATGTCATAATTTTACTTGTCTGATTCTGCTTGAGAGGAATATTCTCTGGTTGTTCATTTTGAGGGAGCAGTTTGCTTCAAAATGAGACTGACCTTTATCATGTTAAAATCATAATCTGCCTACCTTGAAAGTGTAGCCTGACGGAACATTGCTTGTATTAATAAATGTCATAATTTTACTTGTCTGATTCTGCTTGAGAGGAATATTCTCTGGTTGTTCATTTTGAGGGAGCAGTTTGCTTCAAAATGAGACTGACCTTTATCATGTTAAAATCATAATCTGCCTACCTTGAAAGTGTAGCCTGACGGAACATTGCTTGTATTAATATCAGCTGTAAAACAAACAAAACATGAGTTCAAGCTGAAGAAGATGTTTCTTTGTAAAATTTGGTTATCTTTGTGTAAGTTTGACTGTAAGGCTTCAAAAAATACCGAATGGAGTAATATTCTTATGTTTTTTTCTTCTTCCCCCCCTTTTGGCATGAATGCTCTACCAGCTGCTCACTCAGTGTAATGGTCATTTTCGTTTTTTCGAGAAAGTTATGAAACTACGCAAGAAACACCCTTTACTTGGACGTGACATCTTTCTGGGTGAGGTAAGCTTTTTTGAATGGGTTAATGAGTTGTTTGAGCACATGTCATGCTATTTCTGTTTCTGAATTCTCGAAATAGCTCAATGTATATTGCTCCATCTATTTGGTCATAACTTGTAGGATGATGTGACATGGCATGAAGAGGATTGGCAGAATCCAAAAAGCCATTTTCTTGCTCTAACGTAAGTTTCTTGCCATATCAGTATATGCTTTCATCTGGTTAACATAGAAGCAACATTCTTGAGAGTGGTCAGGAACATCTTTTCTCATCACAAGGCTGTGTTTCTTATAATATTTACAAATCTCCTTTTGCTCGGGTTGTAATAACAGTGTTCCTTCTCTCTTTCTCCTTTATTCTTTTTGTTGAGTTTTTCTTGCTTGTGTGCTTAGGTTCCATGGAAAAGAAGAAATGCAGGATGATATCTATGCAGCATTCAATGCACATGACTTTTCCAACTTGGTTGCACTACCTAGTCCACCTCAAGGAAAGGCTTGGTTTAGAGTGGTATCTTCTCTTTACCTTATCTTAACTTAGTTTTTCAATATACATACTGTCATTTTCGCAATTGCAATTTTTTCAAGACCTGGTTGATGTATCAATGTGCTGGGCCTTCTTTTCTGCTGCCTAATTGTTAATTTCCATCTCTTGTTTAAACCCTTGACTGTCCTTAATGAAGGACATTGATCTGTATGTAATGCCAAGCCTGTTGGATGTTTACATATGTTTTCTTTTTTCAATCAGTATCAGAAGATCAGATTGAAGCCATTAGGTAAATGAGGTTTGCAACTGCTAAAAATTATCCAGGAAAGTCAGGCTTCCATTGGCTACAGTTAAGTCTCAAAAATTTGCTACTTCCTAATTATTTTCTTGGCTATGAAGCCTTGCAGAACCATTGGTCAGCACAATGTTTAGCTGTGCAGCCCATTCTGCAATAGACTGTCTTTTCAAAATAGAAACCTTATGAGCAGTTCCAACACAGAATTTCCTCTTGTACATTATTAACAGATTGGGCTTGGCAACTTTTTGGACGAGGAATCTCTTGAACTCCTTGGGAGCATGTGCATTGTCTTTAATTGAACCATATCCAACATTGAGCATCAAATTACATCCTTTTATTTTATGTCTGACTCACAAGTCAATTCCCTTGGGACAACTCCAGTTAGGCTTGATAGGCATCTCCTGGTCGCTGTCAGCATGCTTGATCTTTTATGTCTCTCTTTATGATTTACATGTTCTGCAACAAAGTTACTATCCTGCCCCACATATGTTCCTGCCCCAAATGCAACCCTGCTAATAGAAATTTACATGTATGCATACATACCTTTTGCTTTTCGGAAATGTGATGTCAGATTGAAGTATATAGAGGATCATGTTTTCAACAAACAAAGTCATGGCGAGCTTTTCATCAGATCAAGAATTTCTCTGTACATGTCTGTGTGCTTGGCATCCAGAACTACATCTGATTCATCAACCATACATTCATACAAGCATCTGTACACACACGCACTTCTTTTTTTGTCCTTTTTTTTCCCCTTTGTTTTTGGTTGGTGAAAAGCTGTCCGCCTTATATTAAGAAGAAAGAATGAATACAGAAGGGGATGATCTCATCCCAATGATCTCATCCCCTGCCTCTCACATTTCATGTACATAGAGTGAAGGTGTGACATTCTCTCCTTTTCTTCATCTACAAGACAACTAACATCTATTTTCAATTTCACCTTACAAGCTTCCCACGTGAGGTGTGTGAAGGATTGGCAGCCACCAATGAGCCCTTTGATACAGGAGTCCCATATGTACCATAGCAAATAAAATACTGATCTATGCATAAATGATAATACACAACCAAGTTGCATCCACAATAGGAAAGATAAGAAATGTGCATTTAAACCTTATCCATTTTTCTTGTTAGATTGGAAAAAAGCATGAAAGCATCCCAAGCTCTTTTCACAGATGGGCAATGCCAAAATACATTCTTCATATTTTCTTCTGGAGATGCACATCTAGGACATTGAGCATATGGAACTCCATGCCTCATCAAAAATGCAGCCAAGGGTCATTCCCAACCCCTCCATAGGTCCATTTCTGAGGCAACTTTCCTCATGATTCTTTGAATTTGATCAAATGCCGTTTCTGGGCCTGAGAGACAGCTCGGATGTTTTTGGGATACTGATCGGTCTAGGAACTCCTTTTCAGAGCCTTTTTCTTTTCTTTTATTTCTTTTTGGTTGTATTTTTTGTCTCTCTCTCTCTCTCTCTCTCTCTCTCTCTCTCTCTCTCTCTCTCGCCCCCCCCCCCCCCCCCCCCCCCCCCCCCCCCCCCCCCCCCCCCCCCCCCCCCCCCCCCCCCTCCCCCCTCTTCCCCTTTTCAAGGCCCTTTTAAGGGTTATCCTTTTGTTGACTTCTTCTCAGATTAGTGGATTTTGAAAAATCCATTCATGCACGTTTTTCTTCTGTAACATTTTTCCCACATCCTCTTGTTGAAGCATCAAGCTCCAAAGCATTCGAGTATTGGATACTAGGAGCTAACCTTGCCTTCATTGTGGTGAGACCTTAGGCGTGTGTGAATCAATGCTTCCATGTGACTTGCGTACATGCATCGACCTCACTCATATCCTCGTACAAAGAATTCAACATTAGATATATCATATGTTGCATCTGAGTTTCAGTTTACGTTGTACAATCAAGCTTTGATGATTACTAAATGCTCATTCATACATAGAAAAAATGGCTCCATTTCTACTTAAACAACAGCAACATGCTGCAGAAGGGCACTGCCAGTCTTATTACAAAAAGCTAGCTGAAATGCTAATAGCCATAAAACCTCTTGCAATAATATATATATGATGTGCATCAATGTATCATCATGTGTTTTGTAGCAAGTAGTATGCATCAGTGATATGCATTATGCTGTATAAAGCATGGTGCATGCATTATCATGCATGATGCATCATGATGTAACTGCTAACTTGTAACCTATTTCATTATGCATGCAATATCATGATTCGTAAATAATTATGCATGCATCATGGTATGCATTCTGTTACAACTTACATGTAGTAATAAGTATGAATCATGATCATCAATGTATAATATACACACCTCAGCAATGTATCAAATATATGATCATCAATGTATACATCTTTATAGATATACATGTTTTTTATAAATTTACATTTTCGTTTTTGCATATTTTCTAGAAGGTAAAAAAAGAAATTCTTGCTGTTCCAAAATTTTGAAAACTCTGAAGCTGCGCTATTACTAACTAACAAGTGAAAAAGAGTTACCAGTCTGCACCAGATCCCATTTTATGAAGGATGGCTGCAATAAAAATCCATCTCACTTAATCAAAGGCTTTTTCAAAGCACAACAAAAGGAGAATGATGTTTTGAGAGGAATCACTAACATGGTCCATGGCTATATGCATCATTAGAATATTATCAAAGATAGAATGTCTACGAACAAATCTAGTTTGTGGGGGTAGATCAAGGTCAAAATATGTGAGCGCAATCCAAAAGCAAAGATTTTAACAGATATTTTGTATAGTGTGCCCCTCATACTAATAGGCCTCCAATCTGGAATACATTTAGGGGATCCATAATCCATTCTACTTTGAAAGGAGGAGACATCCTCTGATCATTCCACATCTCATTAGATACATGATACTGTATACATAGAATCGTACGGTTTTTTCTTCGAGGAAGGTACCTTGGAGGGTTACTATAGAATGAACTGTCCAACAGCTTTAAAAAGTTTGTGGATCATGATTTGTAGAGGGAATCTTTTGTCTTGTGGGAAAACTTCTGCATATGCTAGCAATCGATCTCATAGAAGAGGTGCAGACACTCTTTATGAAATATTTGTGTCTCCTCAAAACTTGGGGCATTCCGTGACCCCCTGCGAAAGCAAATTATTTTGAAACAAAGATGATCAAGTACCGATATGGAATGTTTATTGTGGTTTTGGTGGTGTTCAAATACCATTATGAAAAGGTGTACCTGGGCGTGCTTATGAGTGAGATAGAGCCGAATGTCAGCCCACCATTGTCTAATATGTTAGCAATCTCAAAAACATGATGATTGTTTCTCACTGATCATTAGATTGAGTTAAGGAGGTGGCTGAAAAGTAGAGGAAGTGGGATGAGTTAAATTATTGAGATAAATAGAGATATCTCTTCTTCATTTGGCACATTCTCTTATTTGCGAAACTTGCACATAAAGGGAACAAGGACTCTCGAACAACATCAGCCTCTGTACTTCTACCTTCAGCCTCTTGATCTTCTCCTTTGTCATGGAGATGATCTCTCAGCCTGTCACACCCGAGCCATCTATTCTAGCCCGACTTGATGACAAACGCCATGCCTACCGATATGCACGCGAAACATCTTGAAGTAACGACTAAACTGTCTCAACACATGAAAGGCTCGCTAGTGGCTTCCCTATGTTAAGAGCTGCTAGAGGTGAGAAAGAGGGTGATGGCTTTGAAGTCTACCGATCTCCTACACTCAAAAGTCACCCTGAATAGCTTGACATGACAATTCCTTCATGAACCCTTCAGAAGGGATAAGAAGGAAAGTAAAGAACGAGCATATACTTGGTGGGTTGCTCTCAAACCTCAATGTCTACATGGGAAGAATTTCACATGGCCTTCTGTACTCACTTCATGCGGGATGGAAGGACGAAGGCCTTAGAAGAATGTTCAGTGCAAGATGGGGAAAGGGTCCTTGGATGCTTATTCACAAAATTTTAGACACCTCCTTTAGAGGACCAAGGCTCTACAAGAGCCATAGGTAAGGCTCCAGATATTAAAACTTTTTGGGTTGCTACTAGCACATAAGAACGAGGTGTTGCGAAACCCTATTGGGTCATTGGAGGACATGTACAAGTTTTCCAGGAATTATGATAGGAACTTGACAATTTTGCGAGCGAACAAGGGGAAGGATTTACCATACCCCTAGTCACTTCGGGAAAGTGAAGTGTTTCATTGCTGCACCTTCAAAGGTAGCTAAGTATATGGGATTGCCATTGAAGAAGGTTGGCAAAGACAACACCTTCCGGGCTTCTAGACTCGAGGATAGAAGCAAGGGGCATTGCTATGAGCATCACTAGATCGGTCACATCCGTGGGGACCTAATCTATACATTACGGAAGAGGAAGAAGACATCATCCTCTGATAACTAGATGACAAACACTATAGTGAATGTTATCGATCCAAGTATGTATTCTCTTGATTGCAATGTGGTTAGCAACGTGATTGCAACGGGGTAGGTACCGTGTTGCTAATGTGTTAGGAATGGTTTGGACTTGCAAACCCCAAGTTGCGTATGAATCAAATTCTCTTGGACTATTTTTAATTATTTTTAGATTCTACATATTACGTATAAGTCACCATTGATTGAGATTGGAGGAGTCCCCTTCTAATTTTCAATGGCATATGCCAAATTTAAAATTCATATCCCAAAGCATTATATGCGGCTTGGAGAGTATAAGGTCACTAAGTAGTAGATTATACTTTGTGAGTCTCATTAAGAACACCTAAAGGGAAAAATCTAAGACATATTCTTCTATTCAAATGATTTGAATCTTTAAGCTTATGATCGTTGGCTAGAAATGGTGAATGCCAAGTCTATAAACAATTTAGAGAGTTTATCATAAAAAAATTGTGATACGTAGGCATCACATATATTCAATCATTTAAATAACTAGTTAAATGTTATACACTTTAGAGCTCTTTTGTATAGGTTGAGAGTCCATATTGCATTAGTCAAACCTTTCTCAAGGTTTACGATAAGAAATATTATAGTGTACTCTAATAAAATATTATTTTACACTAATAAAGGACTGAAGGTAGGGAAAGAACGTTGGTCTAGCCGCGATCTTAACAATATGGTCACATGAGATTATTATTATTATTACTATTATTATTATCATCATTTTTATGTTTGAGGCTTATGCCTATGATTTGAATCAATTCTAGAATCAACTTCTCCCCCATTTGATGTGAATTTCCATTGAATAGAATGCGAGAAAATTTTGTATACATTCAATAAGATTGATAGTTATGATTTGTAATTGTTGATCATGTGGTATACAACAAGTTTACAATCCACAAACAAACAATTTAAGATAAGGAACAACGAATAGTTTTGGGGAGATCTACCATAAAATTTTACTATTTATTTGCAACCAATATCCTTTTAGTTTCTATAACTAGATTCCAAAGCTTGTCCCACTAGAAATTGAGAATGCATGGGACAAACAACAATATACCACCTTTTTGGCGAATATACTACTTCCATAGTAACAAATATCATCTTTGTGGAGGAAATCTTTTTCATTGCGTACTTTTTTGGCAAAAATACTGCTTCCATAGTAACAAATATTATCTTTGGAGAGGAAATGTTTTTCGTTGCGTATGCAACAGGATGTGAACCTGTTTGCAACGTGGGGGTGTTAGCAACTCATTGTGAAGGATTCGCAACACATTGCATTGCAACTACGTTTATGGGATATTTCATGTTTTTGTGAACAGATGTCGAGGTTGTTGTGTTAAGAGCATTATGTTTGGTCCCCATGATTTACTTCGTATCTAGGGAGAGATCAATAGAAAGACTATAACATGGCTATTTGACAACGGATGGATGCATAATTTCATCTCTTCTCGTGTGGTGCAAGAACTTAGACTCGGGACCATCTTCGTAAATCATCCATATTTGGTCTGTTATGCGGAGGTCAGGCGAGCAAGAGGGCTGTGTAGATGGTGAAATGGAAAGTGTGTGGGTGCAGGGAATGCAAAATGAACTAGTCCTGGAGACGTGAAGCACACAGTACATTAAAGCACGTTAGAGTAATACACACTTATCACCAAGTTCGGTGAGTCACAACAGCAAGCATGCAGCAGAATAGAGCACAAGACAACACCCAACTAGAACAACCAACTGTAACAAGAGAAGAGTATATCAGTAGTCAACAACCAAATGTAACACGATCCGTGCAAGCCGTCAGCTAATCATACCACTTATCATACAAACATAAAACAATGGAACAATAAAATTCAACCTTGAAGTATTCTCACATAAGTAGCATAAGCAAGCAACATAAACAGTCTCTACGAGCTCTAAGCTTGCACTCACTCTCTCCAAGTCTCTCTTAGCTTTAGCTTCGTATAGTGTGTAGTGTGTACTATATGCTATATCCTCTTCTCTTGAGGTTTCCCCTTTTTATAGGAGAGGGGTGAGGAACAGGTCACAACAGGAGAGTCTGTTACATGAGAGTAATGGAGAGTTAATGCACTAGGTGGTTTCAATTGTCAGCATGGCTGCAAGTATCAGACTTTGTCATGTAATGATGAGTGGCTGGGGCCCACTTGGCCGCCTTGTCAGGCCTGCTTGTCGTCTTCATGAATCTGGGAATACCGTTGCTCTTCTCCAGAACTTGGCCGTCTTGGCGCCCAACTCTACCAGGCGTCTTGGCACCCAACTCCAACTTTTGGACATCTTGGTGCCATAGCAGACTCGGTGCTACGCACCTTATGTTTTTTGGATTCATCCAGTTTGGTGCTTCCGGTTCCATTAGGTTCGTAAAATTCATGGTTACATTCTTTCAAAATTTATAAGTAAGAAAACACTTAGATATGCTCCCAACGGATGTTTCCTCCCCCCAATTTCGTGGTTGAGCGATTTCAACATGCATGAGAAGTTGAGCAATGAGCATAGCCTTCAACCTTGAAGGTTGAACCTTCATCCTACCTCATGAGCCTCAAACTTTGATTCTATGAGTATTTGCCTTTGGCACTTTATTGTTGACTAGATTTCAAAATCCAAAGAGCTAATAGCTAGTGGACACACATGCACATGCATTGTGTGTGTGTGTGTGAGAGAGAGAGAGAGAGAGAGAGAGAGAGAGAGAGAGAGAGAGAGAGAGAGAGAGAGAGAGAGAGAAAGAAAGAAAGAAAGAAAGATATATTAACGTCCACGGGAGGCCGAAATCGACCTATGGGACCGATCAGAGAGAGAGCGAGAGAGAAAGAAAGAAAGAAAGATATATTAACATCCACGGGAGGCCGAAATCGACCTATGGGACCGATCAGGTACATCAAAGAGAGAGAGAGAGAGAGAGAGAGAGAGAGAGAGAGAGAGAGAGAGAGAGAGAGAGAGAGAGAGAGAGAGAGAGAGAGAGAGAGAGAGAGAGAGAGAGAGAGAGAGCTACTAGCTAGTGGACACATGCACATGCATAGAGAGAGAGAGAGAGAGAGAGAGAGAGAGAGAGAGAGAGAGAGAGAGAGAGAGAGAGAGAGAGAGAGAGAGAGAGAGAGAGAGAGATACATTGAGACTTGAGAGAGAGCTTATTAACTAAAGCCTAATAGTAAACATTGAACACATGCATTCAACATGCGCTTATTAGTTAATACTAGATAAGCACACCTATCATCATGCCTTGTGGTATTTCACTAGCATGGAGTATCCACACCACCAATAATAAGTTGATGAATATTTTTGGATATGGATCTGGCACTAGAAGATGGACATGTAAGTATTGTGGAAAGTCCTTTTGCACCACAACTACACATTTTGTCCCATATGTTTCAGGATTAGGGAGGCTTGGACATAGTTGGATGAACACAAGTCCCACAAGAGATTGCAGAAGCCATATGCAAAGAGATTTGTTATGTAAGTTCTAACATGTGCTTTCTTTATATGTAGTATAAATGTCATAATACATGTATATACTATATTTTATGGGTATATGTGTATTTGTAACAACGCACCTTACGCACCTTACCTTTGGATGCAATTCGGTCCTCGCACCTTACGCGCACCAAACTGAACGCACCGAGTGCTCAGGACTGCCTTGCTTGGTGCCCAACTCCACTTTTGGACGACTTGGCGCCCAACTCCACATTTTGGACGTCTCGGCGCCCAACTCTAGATTTTGGACGTCTTGGCGCCCAACTCGAGCTTTTGGACATCTTAGCGCCCAACCCAGCTTCTGGACATCTTGGTGCCCAATTTCGATATTTGGTTACTTGGTGCCCATCCTTTACTCTGTTTTTCAAAAAAATTATTCTACAGGTTGCCCGCCACTAGTGTCTCTCCGAGACGGGAAAAATCAAATATTCAGTTGTTACAACAAGAGAATAACAAGAGAATAAATGGAGTGATTACATCAACATAAAGAAATAGAGATGTGCCCATGAAGTACCAAATGTAATTCTGCAAGGAGTTTCTAATAGTACAAATTGAAATCCTATAATATTGGTACAAAATAAAATACTAGGATACTGTGCAGCAATAAAGTCCTATAACACTGGTACAAAATAAAATACTAGGACATTGTGCAGTAATAAAATGTATTCTCTTTGGCCAAAATGACAAGTATGCTAGTCACATGGAGGCTCTTTCCCAGGCCTTCTGTTCTCAGCTCAATCGTCCTCCTGATCTTCATCTGCATCTTCTTCCTGGTCCTCATCTTCTTCTTCTACTTGCGGAACATCCTGTGTCTGAAGAAGACAACAAAGATTTCAAGGCACTAAATTTGGACTTTAAGGCATCTCTTTGCTTCCTTAAGAGTGAATTTTCTGCCTGTAGCTTTTTGTTATCTTTCTTAAGGTCCTTGTTCTCAGCCTTTAATTTTCTGTTCTTCTCTTTTTCATCCTGCAAAAATGCTTCTAGGTTCTTTGTTTTTGTTTCAGCCTTGTTCGTGTCCCTGAAGTGCCGAGGCAATTCTACTATTTGCATGTACATTTCCTTGGTGGCTAGACACACCCCGAGACATTCTTCATTCAGCATACTAACATGAGTGCGTACTCGATGTTCTAAATTGACACAAGTCTTCCCGTCTTCCAAAAGTTTATTAGTAATTTCGAAAAACCTATTCTTCGCAACATCCATATGTGACATATTCTGTAAGTGATCCGGAACTAATGTCCAGATATGTTGTTTGTACCTTTCGTTTGCGGAGAGCCGTTGTGATTCTGAAATGGTGGAGTGGAAAGAGTCGAGTATGGGGTCCGGAGGCAATTCCGTAGTTGGGTTATGCCTACCAGGAGAGAACCTGAATTGAGGGGGAAAGGATAGGATATTGAACGGTGGTTGTTGAATGGTATGTTGAGTGTGAGTAGGAGGGGCGGGTGTATCACTTGGAGGGATAGTTGTCAGCATTGGTTGGGGTGGCGATGGGGGGTGTGATGGTGCTTGTGACGAGGGCGAGTAGGGCGGTGCAGGTTGTTTAGGAGACGGTGGCAGTGTAGGTAAAGCTTGAAATTGTAGGTGAATGGGATCGATAGGTGGATCGATTCTGATGTGAGTGGGTGGGGTGGAAGTTGAAGTGGAATGGGGTGCGAGAGTAGGCACTGATAGTGTGGTGTGGCATGTGTGAAGGTGGGGAAGATGAAACGGCTGGAGATGCCTTCTCGGGGGTAGTAGGTGTTAGGCGAATGGGTGGAAATGGAGTATTTACTGATGTGCGTACCTTTTTTGTAGTGCGGGCATACCCTTGCTGATCCATGGGAAGAGCATCGAGCGTCTCTCTAGAATCCTTTTGTATTTTCACTCTTCGTTTCTTTTGAGGATGAGTTGTACGAGGTTGTTTAGATGATGTAGGACGCGACACATCTCTTGAATGCAGTGTTGAAAAGGACGTAGAAATGTAGAGCATCATATGACCCCCTACAACCTTGAAGGTAAGAGCTTTCTTGGCTATCTACTGCCCATAGCGCTTCTTTCTTTCAGCCAACATTTGCAGAAGGGTTTTATGATAGGGATATGGTTTCGTATTGACAAAGGAGAGAAGTGGCTCACATGTCTTGATATCCGTGAAGTGTAAATTGTCTTTAGGCAGGAAGAAGGCCTTGAATAAGAGTAGCCTTTTCATCATGACTTGATTACAGTTGGCAACCGAAAAGTTAGTTGCACATGTCTGTTAGATATCTGGGATGGGCAATTCAGCATAAGTGCGTGCTTTCTTCGTTTCTGGAATCATTTGAATGCCTAACATAATGGCTAGTTTCTCCTTAGTGACCCTGCCTCCAGAAAGGGATGGAAATGATTTGAAGAGGTTTAGAATCTCTGTACCGCAATTCTGGGGGTCATTGAGAGAGGGCAGCGTAGCTTTTGCTATTGTGAGAAGTCCCACAGTGCTTAATTCCTCTAAAGTGAAGGAGTTTTGTAGCTTACCTGAAATGCTTAGATCCAACTTCAAGGAGAGCTCCCCTGGAATGGAGATGATGATTTCTATCGTCATGGCCACATTGGCAACATTTGCTGATGGGGTTGTGGTGTCCCTGGTCTGAGTGGTTGCTGTAGATGTACCCTCATCTTCTTGATTCTCTTCTTCTAGTGACTCGGATTCTGAAGAATTCTCCTGAGAGACCACATACAATGAATCGTTGGAATCGCCGTTCGAAGAGAATTGCTTTGATCCGCTCTCTATCTGTCTTAAATTCAACATATGTGTCTTCTATTTCCACCGAAGAAGATGCCATCTGTGATGATATAGAAGGTTAGCACTGGATATGATGGAGGTAGTGTGAGCACCTGGAACGTAGTAAATCTATTGTTGCTACTTTTATGTTGTCCATTAGGTATTTCGGGAGAAATTGAGGAAGGGCCAGGGTGTGGGAATAATCCACTTGGTTACTGTTTTTGATGCTTGATGCTTGGGTGGATGCGGTGTGACCGGGATGGATATAGAAGTTAGCAATTGTTATCTATGATTATTGCATAGTTATGTGTGGCGATATCAGAGCGGATAAGCATGTGAGTGGCGATAGGCATGCTAGTAGCGATCACAACAGATAGGTGGTAGCAATTGCAAATATGCATGAGAGTGGTGATAGAATGATAGTGGTGATAGAATGATAGTGGTGACCACAACAGATAGTCGATCAATATGCAGTCGCTTTGAGAGGGGATAATGCAAATAATATGAGAATTGATGTGGCGACAAAGGTTTGAAGAGGTGGAAGAAGTAGTTGATGGGGCGACAGAGCTTTGAAAAGGCGGCAAAAGTGGTTGATGTGGTGAGAGAGCCTTAATGAGGTGGCAAAGTTTGAAGAGGTGTGCCACAGAGTTTGAAGAGTTCTTCCATTGGAAGAGATGAATCAACGCTGCCGAATATGGAGGAGAATCACTCAAGAGCCTGAAAGATATAGATTAAGAGTCTATAATTAGGCTTCCATAAATAACAGACAATCTAATCACCGAGGTGGAAAGGTCGCCAGAGGTCGTCCAGGTGGATAGGTCGCCAAATTAGTAGACAAATTATACAAGAGAAGGAGTTGCGCAATGATTTGGTATTGCATAGGTGATAGGGGTTTTCAGTGGGTGGTCGCCCATTGGGAGGAGGGTCGCATGAAGAATTAGTAGGAATGGTCCTCGGCATACCTTGTACAATCCTGGTGGGAATGAGGATTTGCGTGAGGGGAGGACTGGTAGGAGTGGTTGCTCGAAGGTTGGGAATCTTGCACTGGATGATAGTCGTAGACACTAGTAGACGATAGCCGATGGTTGGAACACTAGTGTGAGGATCCAGAGAAGTCGTGCACGTTTGGAAGTCAGGCTTGCAATTCTTGAACGAGTCAAGCGGAGGTTACTTTTCCATCGGAGAGATCCTAATTGTTGAATTTTAGACCCATCGGATTTTGAAATCCCTTTTGTCGGTAGCAGAACTATATGGTGAGATAGGTTCTTTCAATAACGACCTGTCGATTCTACTGGTTGAAGACCCGTTGGTAGCGATGGCACCCTTTTCCCCTTGACGGCTCCATTCTCTCTTTTTTATGGTATGAGCAGATATAGGATTTTGGAGGTCGCCAAAACATGAGTGTTTATGTGTGGTAGAGTGAGGTGCGGATAAAGAATGATATGATTCGGTAATTATTGATAGTTTGGTCGCCTGGAAGAGAGGAGTTAGTCCCATGTAGGGATAGGATTGGAAGGGGTTGGCATAGGAGGGCGGTTGGCAGTTCCTATGTACAAAGCATGAGAGAGGATTGGGGTCCCCAATGCCAAATTTATAGGGAAGAGACGTCAAGGGAAGAGAGGTCGCCTTTGTCAGATTTAGAGGGAGGCTAGAGGGAGGAGGAGGGGAGATCTTCCTATTCATGAGGGAGAGGGAGGGTTGGTCGCTCAAGCTAGGCAAATTTGGAGGAGTGGTCGCCGAGGGTGTATGAGTGAAGGATTGGAGGGGTGGTCGCCTAAGTTAGACAAATTTGGAGCAGTGGTCGCCTAGGGTGTATGCTAAATTTACCTTGTATATTTGTCTGTCCAGGAAACCATCTTCTACTCCCTTTGTTGCTTGAACTGGGTGTCTGATGAGAGAGAGGTTGTCTGCAGTGACATGTCTACTGCTTCTTTGTACAACTTCAAAGTCGAATTCTTGAAAGAGAAGCAACCATCTCCATATTCTTCCTGTGACTTGTGGTTTATTCAACAAATATTTTAAGGCTTGATGATTAGTAATCACTGTGAATGTGGTGCCTAATAAATAGTGCTTGAATTTTTTGAGGGCAAAAATTAGCTAATGCTTTCCTTTCCATAGTGCTATAATTCTTCTCGGCTTTCGAGAGAAGCGTACTTGTGTAATGAATAGGTTGTTCTAGTCTGTGTGTTTTGCTTGGTTGAGGCAATACGGCTCCCACTACATACAAGCTTGCATCTACATGCACATGAAATGTTTTAGACCAATGAGATAAGTATAGGTGCAGATGCCAACCTCTGTTTCAAATAAGTGAACGCAGAATCTTCTTCTTCAAACCATTGAAAGGGAAAACTTTTACTAGTAAATCGTGAAAGTGGTGGTGCTGCTTTTGCATACATGCGTATGAACTTCTGGTGATATCCAATGTGCCCCAAGAAGCTCTGGACCTCAGCATTTATAGGTCTTGGAACCTTAAGGATTCATATTACCTTGTCTTGATCTGGAGTCATCCCTTTAGTAGAGACCACTTGTCCTAACAAGGTGCCTTGGGTTACTAGGAAGTGACATTTGTTAGGGTTAAGTTTCAAACCTGTCTCTCTGCAATGCTGGAATACTTGTTCTAGTTGCTTCAAATGTTCCGGTACATTTTCTACTACAATGGTGTAGGCTCCTCCAGAGAAGGCTGAAAAGTCATCCATGAAAATTCTTAAGAATTTTAGGAGCAGCTTGTTGAAGATAAGATATACTGTCCTTTTGAAAGTGGCTGGTGCATTCCTAAGGCCGAAAGCCATTTTGGTGTAGATATAAGTTCCCCAAGGGGTTACAAAAGCTGTTTTTGGTTGATCTTCAGGATGGATTTCCAGTTGGTTGTATCCACTGAAACCATCCTTGAAACTGTACAGCACATGTCCTGCCACATCTTCAACCACTTGTTCAGAAAAGGGGGTGGGAAACCATCAGGGATGGTTAATCAACACAAACCCTGATTTTATTAGGTTGCTTCTTAGGTGCGATAACCATGGAAGACAACCATTCTGAATGTTCTACAGGAATTATGATACCAGCTTCCTCCATTTTCTGGATTTCCTTCTTGACTGCATCTGCATATTTTGGATTTAGCCTATAGATTTTACCTCTCACTGATCGAGCTTTTGCCACCGGAGGAATAGTGTGTGTTCCTGTTAAATCTTTGTAACTCCATGCAAATACGTCTTTAAAATTATTCATGAATGTCATTACCTCTGTGAGGAGCGGAGGGTGGTCCCACAACCAACTTGCCAGTAGAAGATTTTGTGGATTATCTTCTCCTCCTAAGTTGACTTCCTTGACTGGCTCCTGAGTTGCCCCTTCCTCGTCCTTAAACAACATTTCCTTGGTGAAGGCTGGACTATCATTGATGGTGATTTCCTCGGTCTTTCCTGCGTCCATCCCACTGGGACTTCCACCAATGGGAATATGCTTTCTACTAGTTGGTCTTTTGTTCGGCTTCCTTCAACTCCCTTCAAAACTTTACCTCTTCTGGAATCTTTAGCCGGTTCTCCTAATACCACAGACTCTACAGTAGGTTCTTCTTCTTCTTTCTCCTTGATTGCTATTGTAAAGCATGAAACATTATTAGTCTCCTCAATCCAATCCATAATGTCGCCTAGATCTTCCGTAGATAATTCCTCTCCTATATCAACTTCTTCCTTGATTAATGTCAGGTGATTTTGTTTTAGTTGGCTCTATGTGAGGTTTCCCGGATGCCCATTGAGCTGCCCAACCAATTGTAGGGGTAGCCCAAGATGGAGGATAAGCTTCCCATTCAGGTGCCCAGTGTGGAGGCTCTTGAGCAGAGAATGGAGCGCGTCCAGCTGCTGGGACTAGGAGGTGTAGTCGCCCAGCCGCTTGGAGGTGGAGGAGGCACCCGATTGGGACTAGGAGGTGGAGTCACCCTATCTCTCCTTCTGGGAGGTGAGTGCGCCCAACTTGAATTCCGAGGTGTAGATGCCCAACTTGAATTCGGAGGTGGAGACACCGAACTTGATTTAGGAGGTGGAGATGCCCTGGAAGGTGAAGGCACCCTTTCTTGTCTTGATATTTCCACATTTTCCAGAACCCATGGTGGAGGAGACGTGGCCCAAATTCTTGCTCCTTGTTGTCCACTTTGCTCTTCTTCTTCTCTGTTGTTATCTTTCTTGCTTTCCGCTATAGTTTGCTCTGAATGGAGAACAACTTGAGAAGTACCTAGGGCTGCCTCCGTTCCTCCTTCCATCTGAAGCTGTCTCATCACCTTATCTGGTCCAGCCACCCATAAGGTGTCACTACCCCAATACTGTACCGCTTTAGTGTGGCGTAGCCATGGCCTTCCTATCAAGAGGGGAAATCCTCCCTTCACCTTTGGGAGTGTTATTACCACAAAATCCAACACAAATTTTAACTTATAAATGATGACTTCGACCTTTTCCACTATGCCTAGTGGGCTTATCTTGCTTTGGTCTGCTAACGATACTGTAAAATGAGTAGCCTTAGTTGTTTTTAAGTTTAGCAAGGTCATTGTCTATTCAGGCATCAGATTAATACCAAATCCCCCATCAACTATTACTCCTACCAAGGGAGTTTCCTTGATACTTACAGTTAAATCTAGGGCTCTTGTAATCAATAAGAGGTGCCATCTTAGATGGTTTCGAGCTATAAGTTGAGGGTATATGTATTTCTTGAGAAATTAGAGAAGTGAAACTTTGCCTTCCACTTAATATAGTACGAGGATCTAACCCATTTATGGAAGCCATTACTTCTCCTCTAAATCCAGGACTCATAGCTAACAGTTTATATAGAGATACCTGTTGGTAGGTGTTTTGCAAGACTTGAACTGCAGTGAGAAAACCTTCTTGATTGTTCCTTGAAATAGCTCCATTATGAAAGTGCCTTAGGTCCTCCTTAGATACTGCGTAGGCTTTGTCGATAACGTGTTCAAGAGTATCTTCATGTCTCCCTACTCTTCCCAGTGAAATTTTCTCCTTGTCTTGGTTGTGTTTGGCTTCCTGAGCAGGGTCATGCTCTATGGTCATTTTCCCTTTATCTTTTGTTGAACAAGCTAGATCTGTTGTTTCTTTGGCAGCATCCTTCAAGGCTGCCTTCTGCTTTTGGGCCCTAGTCATTACTCCGAGAAGTTCCTCAAGTTGGACTACTCGAGCACTTGGAGAGTCTACATTGCCCTCATCATTAGTTACTGTGATTATTTGTAGGGGGCAAGAGTTACCTTGTGTGATTGTGGATGGCATTGATTTTAGGCAGTCCTTCGTGTAATGATCCCTTGTGTCGGGATAGTTTTTGCATGGTGGGGCATCCTCGGGAAGGGAACACTTATTTTGGAAGTGTCCATTCTCCCCACATCTATAACACATTATAGGCCTAGGTGGTTGGTTTTGATGAGGCCTACCTTTTTGCCGTTGATGTCGTTGACTAGTGTAAAAAGTTGTTACAGAAGGTGTTGTAGTGGATGGTAAGGGTGGTTGCCCAAACAAGGAGGACAGAGCCACCCCTACCCATTGAGCTGCTGGTGGATGTCCTTCAAAAAATAACAATCTTGGCCTCATGGCCACCCTTTCCACAAAACGAGCATGTTAGCCTCCTTGGACATTCTTGTGTTGTGTGTCCTTGAGTAGTACAGAGAGAACACCATAGTCGAGTTCTTACCTCCCTTAATGTTTTGAGTTCTTCAAGCTCTTTTCATATTTGAGCAAGACCTTTTGAGGTACCGTTGTCCTCTTCTCGATTTCTTTGAAGCTTTAAGGCCTCTAGTTCCTTCCTCAAGGCTGTCACCACATCTTCATCTTGGGGGAAAGTCTTACCTGGCTGTGATCCAAAATGAACCCGTGGAGCCTCAATCCTTGTGGTAGCTGCTTCGAATTCTCTTAAGGTGGCATCCGGTCGCAAAAGCTCTCCCAACTTTTGTTATGTGGACTTCGGCAAGGCTTTCTCCACCCATTTCTTGACAAGGAAATCCCCTGGTGGTTCCGGCAATCTTGTCACGAGTGATCTCACCCACGTCATAAGTTTGAAAATGATTCTCCCATATGCAAAATTAGATTCTCAAGTTCATCTAATGTTCTTTTTGTAGAGTCACGTGGACGGAATGCTTCCGTGAATTCTTTGGGCGTCTTGGTGCCCAACTCTACCATGTGGACGACTTGGTGCCCAACTCCAGCTTTTGGACATCTTGGCACCCAACTCCAACTTTTGGACGTCTTGGCGCCGAACTCAGATTTTGGACGTCTTGGCGCCCAACTCCAGATTTTGGATGTCTTGGCACCCAACTCCAGATTTTGGACGTCTTGGCACCCAACTCCAGCTTTTGAACGTCTTGGCGCCCGACCCAGCTTCTGGACATCTTGGTGCCCAATTTCGATATTTGGTTCCTTGGTGCCCATCCTTTACTTTGTTCTTCAAAAAAAATATTCTATAGGCTGAAGTCGTATCAGAGTTGGACCATCGTATCAAGCAATATCATGAAGTCATGGAATCCGGATGATGAGCCTTGAGCATGTGGATTTTAGTCTAGGCATGCATAGGTGCTTCCATAACGTATACGAGCTGTCTGGATTATTTTTGCATAGGCTTTCGTTTGTTCTAGATGGTAGATTCGATGTGATTGAGGGTTGTACGCCCTCCGATACCACTGTTGTATATGATGTAAATTTGCTTACATATGATGAATTCGGAGGCTTCTTCTTTGATTCTAATATCTCTTTTTTTTATTATATTTAGTATTTCATGTTTAATGTATCCTTTTTATGTCTTTCTATTTCTATCTTCGATTTGGGTATGCATGGTGTGCATGACACAAGTGTTCTATCTCTCCATGAGATGGAGATCAAAAAGACTTTGGATCCGTTACTATGTGAGTTTGTGGACATATCTCGATTGTATCTATCATATCGACTTCCACATCTCATGGGTCTCCACTTGATAACAGGATAGTGCTTGTACTTGGGAGTAATCTTGTCTCCCGACAACTCTATAGATCTAGCCAGAAGGAGGCCAATGAGATTGCTAGGCATATACACGTCTTCAAGGGAGGGCACCAGTTCTTGGAAAGAAGGATGGGGAAATGTGTTTCTCTGTAGATTACAAAGGACTCATAAGGTTAATATTAATAAGAGATATCCATTATCTAGGATTGATGATCTCATAGATCCAATCTTAGGTCTATGATATTTCACGAAGATCGATCTTAGGTCTGTTTATCACCAGATATGGATACATCCTGATGATGTCTTGAATACCACATTTTGAACACGGTATGGACATTATGAGTTCTTGGTCTTGTCATTTGGATACATCTTGATGATGTCCTGAATACTGTTCCGACACGGTATGGACATTACGAGTTCTTGGTCTTGTCATTTGGCCTTGATCAATGGACCTTCCATCTTCCAATAGATGATGAACGGTTTGTTTCGTCCATATATGGGGAGTGTGTAGTGTTCCTCAATGCTATCCTCGTGTATAGCAAGACATTGGAGGTCCAGAGACATCGTTTGCGTCTTGTTTTACGAATCCTTATATCGAAGAGACTTTATGCAATATGGAGTAAGTGTGAATTCTTTTGCACCTAGTTGCTTTCTCTTGGTCATATCATCACGGCTGATGGCGATTGGCCCATTCTTCATACTATTTGCCAGGTGGTCATCTTTTTTATAGTGGCTTCTTTCACAAACTATAAGAGACTATGCACATATTGCAAAACCTTTTACCCATTTGTTGAAGGGTATTCGTAGTAGTAGGCATGCCGCATAGTCCTACTCCATTGATTCAGTGGACATGAGTAGGCACGTACATAATATAAATGCCCTTCTAAAGATTAAGAGCATGAGCTAACTAAAGTTTATTGTAAAGGTTCTATGAATGCAATAGGACCATTAGCAGGCACAATTGCAATCATAGTTGTAACTGATGGGATTCTACGCCTGACTTGTGACGAGATTCTAGTATTTGATGAATTTGCAAAAAGGTTTTTGACGTTTACACACGTAACCTTTTTTTAACTTAAAGTCAAAAGAAAGAAAACATATATGTACTCGTAAAAACATTAGAAATAAATGATACATCCATAAACATAGTCTCGTTCTTGTCATGTTCACTTTGGCATCTATAAGTAACAATAAAAATTAAATCAATAATAATATTATATATTACATTACAATAAAATACATTATGTTATATTACATACATATTTAAATTTATATACATTAAAGTTTTAAATAGTGCATGTATGTATGTTTTCTATGTATGATGTATTGTATGTATCATGTATGCATTTATGTGTGCATATGCATGTATGTATGTGTTCATGTGTATATATGTCACACGTACATTTGCGCTTATGAGTGTTACCTCTTTGGCTTTGAAGTGTTTATCAAGGGCTCTCTTGCCTTCCAATTGCTGCCTTCATACTTTCTTCTAAAGCTGTTGATCTTCTCACGAACAAACTCTAGAGGATACCCAAATCATGAGAAAATTTGTCTGTACAAAAATTTAGCCATTGTTGTTGCAGTGCAATCCGTCATGGCCTTGGCCTCTACCCATAACTGGAGTAAGAAATAGTCATTGGAATATATCTCTTGTTGTTAGGTTGACCAATAGGGCTCATGGATCCAATGAAGTCAAGACACCATTGCTTGGAGGGTTCCCACCCCATCGTGATCACCAAAGGTTAGAAATCTTGTTTTGTAAGTTAAGGGGCACATCTCTGACATTTGTCACATTCCTTAGCATACTTGGCGGCATCCTTGTAGAGATGAGCCCACTACAATCATTTGTGTCGAATCTTGTGTGCCTTTAGTGACTAAAAGCTGACACTTATGATGTTAAACTTCAAACCTGTTTTAATACATTGGTCAAAGATTTTTTTTTCAGATTTCCCTAGTGTTAGTGGAAATCTTGCACCTAAGCTTTTTCTTCCCTTCTTAAGAAAAGTCATCTATGAAGATATGCATAAAACTTGTTGGCATTTACCAAGTATTATGTACATTACATGATTGAAAGGTGCGAGTGCATCCTTGAGGCTGAATGCGGCAATGCCATGCATGTGTAGACATAAGTCCCCCATGGAGTAACAAAAGCAGAGCCTTGTCAATCCACTTTTCACCAAAAAGTCACCTGCTGCATAAGGCAAGTGAGCAACAAGAGTTTTTGCACGTGTATATAGTTCATGGAACGATTCACCTAGTTGAAGCCTTAGGTTTTCAAGCTGGTCCAAAGCTCTCTCCAAAGAATTACTTGGTTGAAATGTTTGTCAAAAGGCATTCCATGTGGCAAAGTGGTCATTTGCATGCACGTTGTACCACTTTTTAGCAGCTTTGATGAGTATGGGGATATCACTGCGGCGTCTTGATTCTGCAATGCACATCCCCGAAATAAGGTGGTAACTCTCCTTATGTGGTGATCTACATCCTCCTACACCGAACCTTGAAAGTGGGAAATTTAATGTTTATTCTTAACAAAAGATTTGTGAGATGCTCCATCTGTACTTGATTATCTTCTAAAAGTATTAGAAGCAGATTCCAACATTCTTCTAGCTTTTTCTTTGGAAGGAGGAGACGTCTGAACTAGTTTTTGGGAGAAGTCAATACGAAGTGTTAAGGGTATAGGAGTAATTGGTCTTCGAGAAGTGTGATGGAAGGTCTTTTCCTATAGTAGGTCTTATGGGATGCTTGACATGGCGAAGAGTTGTGGGTCATGCACCCAACTGCCCTCACTAGGTACAAGCCCAACAAGGCCTGAAACTTGACGAACAATAGACTAGGAAGAGAGAGCTTGCTTCAAGTATGGTACCTGTGCCTTGCACAGGACATAAAGGGTCCCACCGGGCATGCGATGGCTACTTTTTAGAGATGGGCTGTTCTTAGAGCAATATCTTCTTTAACATGTCTTGTGCAGGTATTTTGACACCACGAAAGTATAAGAGTATGAAATAATACTCGATCTAAAGAGAGGTGAAACCTTTAACTCTTAACATAGAGCTTGAAAAAAGGGGTTTACAGCCACTGTACACATCACATAGGAGTGTAGGTGAAATATAAGTAAAGAATCAAATGCCTAAATAAATGAATCCACTGTAAGACACGTGTAGCAAATGACAGAAAGTAAATGTTACACTCAACTAGTTGGAGTCCACTATTTTTTAACCTATATAGTCCAACCAGATTCAAGATGCACAAAAATACTCTCTCAAAATAGACCATACACTCAGGGCTAGCAGTTCGAAACACCAGCCAACAATAGTTCTGCAGTCCTGCCTATTCCCAGAGAGGCTAGTTGCTTAAACTCTTATTCTAGCAAGGCTACACCACCTTTGCAAGAACCACAATTGGGCACTTATTGTTTGCTGGACTCAGACACCTAAATGTCTGCATATACAGAGATGGTCATTACCAGCATATACATAGAAGACCAACACCAAGTCAATAGTTATTCACACTTGTAGGAACTCATCAAGAAGAATACCACTTCATCAACAGACGAAATTGGAGAACTTGGCTCACAAAGTATGAGTGCAACAATCCAGCACCCAGATAAGACAAATGGACTACTTAAGCATACAAATGCATAGAGGGAATAGCTCAACACACTTTAAAAAATAACGAGCCCAACCTTACTACTAGTAGTTTAATGTGCTACAATGCCACTGGACTAGGCACTAGCTTACTAGTGCATGTACAGACTAGTCCCAGGATTGAGGGATACACCAGGTACAGTTCAAGACTGCAAGAGCGTCATCACATCTTTGATGTACTCTCTCTTGGAAGGATTACCAGGCCACTGCCTATATAGATGTTGGAAGGTCAGGTGAGTGGCTCTAGGTGAGTGGCTCTGAATGCACAGAGCAATCCATGGAGGAGGAGAAAAGAACCCACTGTTAGTGGCCGGCAAACCACAAAAGGCCCTGGACATCTTGGCAAGAGAGGTCCCCTGTCACTGGTCCGACACTGGATCCCTTTTGGTCGCCTGCAAATGACATTGGCCCACCCATTGGTGCCAGTTGTCCAAGATGTGCTAGTCGATCAAGCAGCCAAGTCTTCAGTCGACTGCCCATTTCCCCCAGTCGACCTACATGGTTTCCTCAGAGGACTTACTCTCTGCCCAGTCGACCTCAGTCGACCTGCCTCCCGATGCTTAGTCGACCTGCAATCTTCAACCTCAGTCGACTTACTCTCTGCCCAGTCGACCTGCCTCCTTGGACATCTTGGCAAGAGAGGTCCCCTGACACTGGTCCGACACTTAACCCCTTTTGGTCGCCTGCAAATGACATTGGCCCACCCATTGGTGCCAATCGTCCAATATGTGCTAGTCAATCAAGCAGCCAAGTCTTCAGTAGACTGCCCATTTCCCCCAGTCGATCTACATGGTTTCCTCAGACGACTTACTCTCTGCCCAGTCGATCTCAGTTGACCTGCCTCCCGATGCGTAGTCGACCTGTAATCTTCAACCTCAGTCGACTTACATTATTACCTCAGTTGAGTCCTGCTGGCAGTTCCTCAATCGACTGCTGTTTGTTCTCAATCTTCAGTCGACCAAAGACCAATTTGTGCTGAGATCCCCAGTCGACCAGCCCACTGTCAGTCGACCAAGTTAAGTTAGGTGAGTGTTGTCTGCTATGCTCTCTCACACACACACACACACACACACACACATATATATATATATATATATATATATATATATATATATATATATATATATATATATATATATATATATATATATATATATATATATATATATATATATATATATATATATATATTTATCTATCTATTTATTTATTTATTTATTTATTTCTATACATAGAGAGAGATATAATTTTACGTCTATTAGGAGGCCGAACTCGGCCTATGAGACAAATCAATGTACATGGGTGTGTCTTCTGTCAATCGAAAAAGATAGAAGTGCTGAAAAAACTGCTCAAGCCCATATAAATCTCCATAGTATGCATGTGGAGAAGCCATGAAAGTAGCGGGGAGGGGGAGGGGGGTATGGAGTGCTATAGCCTATATGGAGTACAAGGAGGAGAATGCATATGAGCGATTAACTACCTGCACTCTATACTAGTGGGTGGGTGTAAACGTGGTACATAGGTGGAGGTGGAGTCATGGGCCCTCATGGCTGAGGTGGGATCAACCATCATATGGGATCATCTCTCCTCCACGGCGTGATGGTCATGAGCTTGGATCTCACGAATCTGGTGTTGGTGAAGTCTCGGGGCCTGATATCCTATAGCACGAGGTCGTCTCCTACATAGTGGAAAGCAATGTTTTAGCAACGGCAACAACAACGGGTTAGCAACAGGTTAGCAATGAGGGCAACATTTGGACCTGGGCGTTGCGATAAAGTTATTTATTTTTCAAAATTTATATATGTATTTTTTAGGTATTTTGGGTCGTATGATATATAATAAGGTGGGATACGACTATATATACCATAAAATACGTATAACAATATAGAGATTATCAATCTAAATTGGTCGTGTGTCATGAGTCATGACTGGTCACTCATTACATTAGTCATGAGTCATGAGTCATGACTTGGTCACTCATTACATGGCACATGCTTTACTCAGAGTGGGTTAGATAATATATTACCACTTGGAAGTTGAAAGTTCTACCTTCTAACTTCTAAATTCTAGTTTATAACTTCTATCATGATCATCATGATTCATAATTCATAACATTTAACAACTGTCAACACAATTCATGTCACATGATTCATAATATTAAAGTTTTAACATGTTACAACTTACATCCATCAATTATCATTCAATGATTTGATTATATAACATCTAATATGCCACATGAATCATGATACATCAAAAATTTTAGATTTAACATCAATAATCATAACATCATCATCTAGATTCTAACAACATAATGATCATAACATTTAATACCTAACTTTCTAAGTCTCTAACTTTTAACAATAAACATCATGATTCATAACATAACACTTAACAATGTAACATCAATGATCATGCATGAATGATGAATCATGATACACCATACATGTCAGATGTGCCATGATCATATCATTGTTGATACATCAAAATAAAAACATAGAGAATCACTATGACAAATGATAAATCATATGAGTCATGACTCATGGCATAAATCATAAGTGACAAATGATAAATACAAAGTCGCAAGTGAGTCGTGATAAGTGTCCACTGTCCTCACAATAGTAAATACATGTCATGAATATCAAATGTCAAAGACTCAAATGTCAATAATCAAACTCTGTCACTCTAACGTGGTGTCACATGACAAATCATCACTCTCATCATCATCGTCATCGTCATCATCATTATCATCATCATCATCATCATCATCATCATCATCATCATCCTTCCTAGTAGTAGTGGTATGTGGTCTATTGCTAGTGGATGCACCACCACTACCGCTAGGTCCTCTACATCAGCAAGATGATTTGGTATTATGCTTATGTAAGGTCAACTCATGGTACAACATAGTATAGAAGTCCAGATCCTCACTTTCTTTATATCTACTGTATCCACGTTGACCTCCCTCATATCTCCAGTATGACCGTTGCTCTCCAAAAGACACAAGTTGTAGTGGCAATAAACTAGCTTCCCCAACTGTGTCTTTTGGAGGGCCCGTGTTCTTCTTCTTCGTATGGAAGAGGGCCCGTGTTCTTCTTCTTCGTATGGAAGAGGGCCCGTGTGCTCCAATTCCTATAAGGACTTACGCGGCGGTCCTGTGAAAAGATACGAATAACTAACTCTCTGTGCATTACATATAACATAATTCAAAAAATAATTAGTCCAAAAACTATAATACATTTTTAGCATATCATACATATCACACTGAAGACTTTTGACTCAGTACTTACCAACTGAGGAGCGCTCGCACTGTACATCTCCCACCAGAGCTCTCTCTCCAACTGAAATCACAACTCTACGTCAGCTCGATAAAGCATACACACACACACACTTATATATATGTATGTATATATATATATATATATACATACATACATACATACATACATACATACATACATACATACATACATACATACATACATACATACATACATACATACATACATACATACATACATACATACATACATACATACATACATACATACATGCACACACGCTCAAGAGCTCCTCATCCACGATGGACTGTTGGGATCTCCATAAGGGATGCAATAAGTGTCCCATCTCATGGATTGGGCGATGAAACCAATCCCATGGATCCCTCCACACAGCTCTAAGGTGCTCAATACTATAGACAAAAGAATTATAAAATTTTAAAGACTAATTTTTAAGATAATTTCAAAATTTCAAAATGACATGTAGTAACTTGATAAATACTTGTCCAATGTCAAATGTGGGCAACGTGAAAGGGACTCGCCAACTCGATCCATGAACTCATAGACGAGTTCCAATGTACTCCCCTCCATATCAACTATGCGAAGGAGAGAATATAATGGATGTATAGCACGCAGAAGTGCCTCTACATCCCTCCAATATGAATTTGTCAAGCATGTAATCCATACAAAATCTGCTCCGAGGGTAGTGTGTCCATCCCCGGCAGTCCACTCTGTAGATACAACTGTCTGCATCAAAGCTTGCCGCACCCGAAGTAGTCTTTCCATCACTATGCATATGTAAGCGAATCTGGTCTTTGCAAGCTTTAGCATATCCAACTCACTGTATGATCTGAAAATAGCTAATAGTTTTGGAGGGAGTGTGGAAGTGAGTGTGTTTGTGTGAAGTAGGGAATGCGTGGTGTGTGTGTGTGTGAGAGAGAGAGTGAGAGGGAGAGAGGGAGGGAGGGAGGGAGGGGGAGAGAGGGGGAGGGAGAGAGGGAGGAGGGACAGGGAGAGGGGGAGGTTTGGAGGGGGAGAGAGAGAGAGAGAGAGAGAGAGAGAGAGAGAGAGAGAGAGAGAGAGAGAGAGAGAGAGAGAGAGAGAGAGAGAGAGAGAGAGAGAGAGAGAGAGAGAGAGAGAGAGAGAGAGAGAGAGAGAGAAGAAAGAAAGAAACAAAGTCATATTAACCTCTTCTAGAGGCCAAACTTGGCCTATGAGACAAAAGCCATGTACAAGTGTAGTAACCATGTGTAGAAAATGAAATGAAATAAACACAAAGCTATCTAGGGCTGGTGAAAGTCTGGGGAGACGTGGCTCTAACTCAGCAGATAGTGGCCACCTAATACAAGGGGATCCATAATATGAGTGAGTAAAACACCGTAGCTATTGGTGATGGAGGGAGGTGGGTGTAGTATGTGGTACATCGGTGGTGGTCTGAGTGCCTCCTGAAGGAAGACAACCCAGGGGGTGGTGGTACGCCTATGCTCCATCATGTGGTCGTAGGATGTCCTGGTGCGTGAGATATCCTCCTGATATAGTCGCGGTCGACGATATCCTACCATGCATGGTCGGCGTCGTGCTCTCTGTATTGCTGCGTGATGGAGCGTGAGCCCAATAGAAGGGCCTCTCTGATGTAGCTCAGCTCGTTGAAAGAATTGGGTCTCGTATGCTGCTGTGAGGAAGTGCCCCAAGCGTCGCTGGTCTCCTATAGCAACTGGAGTGACTCCTCTAGCTGGAACTGTGCTCGTAGGTCTAAGTATGCTCGGCATCTAATAACAAAATGTTCCTCACTCTCTACCTCTGTCTGGCATAAGGGCACCACGTCTCCTCACGGGGGATTCCCTTGGACCGACCCCTCTCAATCTCGAGCTGATGCGATGAGACTCGGAGCTGCCCAATGACGACTCGGAAGTGGTGGGGAAGGTATGTCTGCATGTATCTCGGGATCTCGATGAAGCCCGCATCCGATATATGTAGAAAATGCTTGCGATAATAGAGCATTTTCGGTGGCAATGTATCCCTAGGGCTCACCCATGTCCTCTGTATATATGTATGCCATATCTCCTTACGAATGACCCTATTCCTCTCTTGATGAGAGAGCGAGTAGGTGGGTGCATGTGAGTCACACTGTAGTGGTGGTAGCCTGTCTATGTCAAAGCAGTCTCGTGTCTCTGCATACCATGAGGAGGTGTCGCCAGCTAATGCCATATCACGTGATGCTTGGAAAGCACGATAAGCAATGCGCTCTGTATCCATGCTCTGAAGTCTGTGTAATCGGCATACTGTCTGGAATAGTGCCTCAACAAGCATCGGTGGTGCAGCGAGCTCTGCTCTAATGATATCATGTGGTACTGAAGGCTTGCTGCGGATAAGTCTGGCAATCATGAGGATCTGTGGCCTCTCTAATGCTGTCCATACTGATGTAGCTAATCCCGGGCCCCCCATACATGAGTGCTTGTGTAACAAAAGTGTCAAAGAGCCACCCCTTTGTGTGGGGCTCCTGAAAATATGCATGGTGGCACTGGCTCTCCATCAAAGCTAGTGCTGCATACCCACGTGTGATGCGGTCACGGGTTGCCTGAGACATAGAGAAGACCCTTGATGCTGCTGTAAATGTCACTCCCAAGTAAACATATGATCCGACCACCTCGATCGGTCCACTAGCTGTTGTGAACAAACTATGTCTGTGTACCTGTGCTGATGTATGAAAGATCATGACCTTGGTTTTACAAAGGTTCACGATAACCCTCTGTGTCTACAAAAGTCATCTAGGCCATGTAGATGATGCTGTAGACCTTCTGCAGACTCTGAAACCAATACAATATCATCAGCGTATAAAAGAATATGGACAGTGGACCCCTGTACCTCAATGCCATCTCCCCCTCGCTGCTGTATGAAGTCCACTATCTCATCAATGTAGAGACCAAAGAGGGTGGGTGAAAGAGGGCATCCTTGCTTCACCCCGATAGTGCTAGCAAGTGGATCAGATAAGCCCCCTGGACATCTGACTCTACCATATACTCTCTCGTATAATTCGTAGATCGCCCATATCATCTCCTCCGGAGCTCCGGTATCAAGTAGTCGTGTGAAGAGTCAATCCCTGGGAACAGTGTCAAATGCTTTGCAGAAGTCCACAAAGCAACAATATAATCTCCTCTTCCTCACCCTTGCTTTGTCGATCAAGCATCTCAGAGTGAAGAAGTGATCAATAGTAGAGTAATCTCGTCTCAAACCTGCCTGTCCTCGAGCCCTGATACCCTTCCTCTCAGCGAGAGTACTCAACTCTGTCTCTAGTACTGCCCCATATAACTTGGCCAATATAGGGCCAATCATGATCGTCCGGTATGTAGCTGGATCCATAGTATCACTTGACATATGAATGGGCACTATAGTGTGCTCAGTCCATGAGTCCGGGAACCCTTCAACCAATGAGAGAGAGAGAGAGGGGGAGGGAGGGAGGGACCGGGGGGGGGGGGGGGGGGGGGAGGGGGAGAGAGAGAGAGAGAGAGAGAGAGAGAGAGAGAGAGAGAGAGAGAGAGAGAGAGAGAGAGAGAGAGAGAGAGAGAGAGAGAGGGAGGGAGGGAGGGAGGGAGGGAGGGAGAGGGAGAGAGAGGGAGAGAGAGGGAGAGAGAGAGAGAGAGAGAGAGAGAGAGAGAGAGAGAGAGAGAGAGAGAGAGAGAGAGAGAGAGAGAGAGAGAGAGAGAGAGAGAGAGAGAGAGAGAGAGAGAGAGAGAGAGAGAGAGGGAGGGAGGGAGGGACGGGGGGGGGGAGGGAGGGAGAGAGAGAGAGAGAGAGAGAGAGAGAGAGAGAGAGAGAGAGAGAGAGAGAGAGAGAGAGAGAGAGAGAGAGAGAGAGAGAGAGAGAGAGAGAGAGAGAGAGAGAGAGGGGGAGGGAGGGAGGGAGGGAGGGAGGGGGGGGGGGGGAGAGAGAGAGAGAGAGAGAGAGAGAGAGAGAGAGAGAGAGAGAGAGAGAGAGAGAGAGAGAGAGAGAGAGAGAGAGAGAGAGAGAGAGAGAGAGAGAGAGAGAGAGAGAGAGAGAGAGAGAGAGAGAGAGAGAGAGAGAGAGAGAGAGAGAGAGAGAGGGGGGCGGGGGGGGGGGGGGGGGGGGGGAAGAGGGAGAGGGGGAGAGAGAGGGGGAGGGGGGGAGAGAGAGAGAGAGAGAGAGTGAGAGAGAGAGAGAGAGAGAGAGAGAGAGAGAGAGAGAGAGAGAGAGAGAGAGAGAGAGAGAGAGAGAGAGAGAGAGAGAGAGAGAGAGAGAGAGAGAGAGAGAGAGAGGGAGGGAGGGGAGAGAGAGAGAGAGAGGGGGAGGGGGAAGGGGGAGGGGGAGGGAGGGAGGGAGGGGGAGGGGGGGGAGGGAGGGAGGGGGAGGGGGGGGGAGGGGGGGTAGAGAGAGAGAGAGAGAGAGAGAGAGAGAGAGAGAGAGAGAGAGAGAGAGAGAGAGAGAGAGAGAGAGAGAGAGAGAGAGAGAGAGAGAGAGAGAGAGATTTTTAACCTCTATTAGAGGTCGAAATCACCCTATGAGACAAAACATATACATGAGCATGATCCCATCCACTATGATCCCAAAAGGAAAATAAAATCAAAGGTAAGTACAAAACAAAGTATAAAGGAGTGGATAATAGCTAGTGTCAAGGGTGTGGGTGCTATGGGTATGCACTCTATATGCTTAGCAAGGTGAGATACAAATATGATATGCATGGGGAGGGAAGGTGGGTGGTGTCATAGCCTTCTAGATGCGTGGAGTGGGTGTAGGATATAATACATGGGTGGGTAAAGCATCATGGCAAGCCTCACGTCGAGATGAACAGGGGTGCGCTGCTGACGTCTCAGTATCTCCATGTCATGGCGTGCATGAATCGCCTGAATCTCTCTCTGGTGGGGACGGGCTCTCTGGAGTGGGGGTCTCAGTCGTCGGCTCTCTGTAATGTGACACCCCGCGTCGAGCTGGTCTCCGAGGCGGCTGTGGGTTTGAAAAAAATCTGTAATATGAGTCTGTGGGGTCGGGTGTATCTCCATCTGCTGGAGAAGTGAGGCACGCCGGCGCTGGAGCTCCACTAGGAAACGACCTAGAGGGTGCTGTCCTCTGTTTCCAATAAAGCCCTGATCTCTCTGGGCCCTTGAAGAGCTCTGGGTAGCGGTCTTTGATATCCTCATATGTCTGGCATCTACATGTGTAGTGCTCCTCGTCCTCCACCTCCTCTCAGCATGGCATATCCTGCATAGTGTCTCGTCCTTGGGGGTGTCTGTCGCTCGCCCAGCCTCAATCTCGAGCTGGTGTGATTATACTCTGAGCTGGTGGGTGGGTGGGTGGGTGGGTGGGTGGGTGGGGGTGTGTGTGTGTGTGTGTGTGTGAGAGAGAGAGAGAGAGAGAGAGAGAGAGAGAGAGAGAGAGAGAGAGAGAGAGAGAGAGAGAGAGAGAGAGAGAGAGAGGATTTGCAGATGTGTATATATGAATGAGAGTGTGAGTGAGTTTGAGTGTGTATGTGAGGGAGAGGGAGTGAGTGAGTGCATGAGTGGGGGTGTGAACATAATACAAAAGCCCTTCTAAGAGCGTGAGCTAGGTAAACTACAGTTTAAAGGCTTCATGAATGCAATAGCAGCTTTAACATAAAGGTTTCATGAATGCAATAGCAGCTTTAGCAGGCACACCTACAGTGCTACACTTATTTCAACTGTCCTCATTCCCTCGTGCAGATTGATACAAGTCTTCAATCGCCAGCTGATTTTGAAGAGAGTGGCGTTCCAGTGCCAGAAGCGTCTTACAACATGGCACCTTTTTCTGCCATTGTTCTTTTAGCACACTCCTGAGTTCTGAAGAAGCATATTTTCCAGTGTTGACATTGCAAAACAAGATATTTTTTATTTTATCTTGCATACGGAGTCGATTTCTCTCGACGCTCAGTCATTGTATGCGGCAGGTGCTGAAGGACTGAAGGGCTCACTGATTCTTTGGGGCCTTTGAACTGAACACTCGTTTATTACTTCCACCCTCTGATTGGTTGGCATTATACAGGAAAAGATCGTACATGTATGGCATGATTTTTGTATCTAATGTTAAAACATGTAGTCTTGCAGCGATTGACATGAAGTACTGTTCCGTATATGAATTTCTGTATTATTCGGAGTTCTTTTTTTTGTTTTTTCTATTTTTATTTTTTACTATTATTATTATTATTTTAAATGTTCGGCCGAGGCCTACTCCTCCAGGATTTAACTTTGAAATTGCAACTGTACAAAGAAAGGCATAGTACCCATGGGACCCCCCTTATCCCACAAGAACAGGGGTTTACATAGCTGGGTTAAACTGCAATCATAACTACCGCAGGGAAGGACAAAAGGTGGCACATCAGCCACAAGATACAACTTTTCATGTTAAACATGTCCCTTACATGATGCCGGTGGGGGTTGAACCTTCGCCCCCACCTCAAGAGGCGAGAGGCCCAACCACCTAGACAAGCGGCCTAGGACTTATTCGGAGTTCTTGATTGCAAACTGCGTTCAACGAGTCAATATAATGATATAACTAATATACGTAGAAAAGAGGTTTTGCACTGCAACTGTAGAATTAGATTCATGTTACATATTGTTTTCACTTTTCCATTAAAAGTTGATTTTCAGCTCAATATGCTATTGCTATGCACCTTTGATGTCCTGCTGTCTTTCTGTTGCCGAATCCAATGCCATCGATCAATTAAATAGAAGATATGCCAAGCTTTGGAAAGCAAGTTTATATACGATCGGTGACCTATCTTCTTTGAATGAGAAATTAAAATAAACAGGTTAAATGCTTCGGGAAGCCATACGCTATTGTTTTATTCTATGTACATGCGCAGTCTAGTATATATCTTACAACCAACTCTACCTAAAGGTTTTCGAACAGATGGATTATATGCAATTAGGTCTAGAAGCATTTACTCTTCTTGAAGGGGGCCCTTCCAATGTTTCAGCACGACCGCCTTTAGAGCTATTGTTGGGTCACAACCCGACCTTCTTATTGATCATGGTTGTCAAATCATTCCGCAGGGCCAAATTTTTCGGCTTCTTGGGATTCCCTTGGGGTTTGGCGTCTCTATGGAACAGCGATGGAACTAGGTGCTAGCCAAACTCGAAAACAAGCTTAACTGTTGGAGAGGTATGCAAATCAATCTTGCTGGGCGTGCTATGGTTATCAACACGTTCCTTTTATCATCTACCATTTATTTTCTTTCTTGTTGGAGACCGAAAGAGCAAGATCTGTCCAAACTGGATAGTATCTGTAGAAACTTCCTTTGGACGGGCGACCACAATAGGAGGGGGGTGCCTAAAATCAAATGGTCCATCTGCACCAGCCATAGAGATAGTGGGGGACTTGGTATCCTGGACATCGGTTGCATGGCTAACAAACTTGCGGCCAAATGGATGATTAAGGCTTGGTGCAATGGGGAGGCCTCGTGGGCCAAGTTGATCTTTAGAAACAAGAATGAGTTGGCTCTCATGGGTTTCCCAAATTGGAAGAATCTTGACATCTTGACCTTGTTGTTTTCCCCGATCCCCGTCTTCTCGAAAGGCTCTAATCTCGTGAGCTCCCTATGGAAGAGTTGGAATAAATTCAAAAGCTACACAAGAATAAGTGAAGACTGGAAGTGGGCAGCCGGTATCAGACAAAACGACTCTATCTGGTTTCCGATCCATGGCATACGGAGTGTGGAATCTTGAAACATTCAAAATGCCAAGAAGTTATGGAACAAAGGCTTCAAAAAATGGAAACATCTCTGGAAACAAGACACCAACCGCTGGATCAACTTTGAGGATATTGACCCTTGCGTCAACATTTCGTATGAAGAATGGAACACTTTGCAAAGTAGATGTCTCCCCTGGGACCGACACAAAGTTCACCTTCTCATGGGACACGACATGTCGAGCTCGCTTGGACTCAAATGGCACAACGGGAATAGCCTATCAAAAATCCTGAACATCAAAGAAACGATTGACTATGAGGTTAACCTCAACAAGAAGTGGTGCTTGTCATGGACGCAGCTTCGGTGGGACATGAAGTTCATGGCTATCTGGCACCCCCTCATAGAAATCAAAAAGTCTGTCCTCTTATGGCAAATTCTTCATCATGGAATCTAGACCAACTTTAAAGCTAGCAAATTTTGTGGGATTCCTCCCTGGTGCAAACGTTGCTACCAGGCTATCGAAGATGTTTCACACATCTTCTTTACATGCCCCAACTCCAACAGACTCTGGCAGACAGTTGAAAAGAAAATGAAACTTCGGAAACATCTCAGTTGGCAGCAAGCCTTGCTGGGAGAAGGGATCGGCTGCTCCGCGACTCTCTGGAACGTCATCAGATGGAGGTCCTATGGAAAATCTGGCGGGAAAGATGTGCTTTCAACTTCGGTGACTCCCCTAAAGAGTGGTCAATTGAGAAATCGCTGTTCCTCCTTGGCAAAAGGATTGTTAACTGTAAGAAATCCCCCCCCCCCCCCCCCCTTCAGGCATCATCAAGTACTCTTGTTCAATAACAAGCTTAAACCCAAGTGGGCCCCACATGAGGGTGATGAGAGGGTGATTAACCTTCTTTGTAATGCCATCTAAGCTCTGTAATGCCATCTAAGCTCTGTAAAAGCTTCCCTTGCTTTGTGGGATTTGGGGGGTCCCGTGGGCACTAGTCCCCTTCACTTGTACTTTTCTTTATTTAATTCAAGTCCGAGAGAGTAGGCTAATGCCGAACTTTATATTAAAAAAAAAAAATGTTTCAGCACGATCCAAGGGACACCATATCAATGTATGTATCTATCCGTAAGTACGTGTGTATGCATATAAACCTGATTTCTGAATGAAGCCTGTTATTTTCCCCTTTTTTTTATTAAATGTATGTACATAAACGAGCGATAGCATGCTACTTTTTACTACCTTACCGAATTTGTTTTCTAAATTTAAATGAACCTATGTTTGTCGTGTCTTCACATCTTCCCATTGCCTGCATTTTACGGAAACCATCTTTGCTCTGTGCCTTCGATTGATTGAATTAAAGCTTATTATGCACGGTTGTGGTCAGTCTTTTTTTTATAAAATATATTAAAGAGGAAGTTCGGGTAAAGGTGGAACTAATGAAAAGAACAACTGAACATGTGAAGGTGGGCATGGTACCCGTGGGACCCTTTGTATCCCACAAAGCAAGGGGTTAGGACTTAGTAGATTGCTCGAAGGCGGTACAAGAAGAGGAAAATAGGTTTGAAATTTGGCCTAAGGTCCATTACATGTCCAACACCGTAGCAAGTGGCCTAAGGTCCATTACATGTCCAACATCGTAGGAAGGGTTGAACCTTAGCCCTCATCTAAGGTTCATTACATGTCCAACTCTATAGGCAGGGTTGAACCATCGCCCCCATCTCAAGAGGCAAGAGTTCCACTGAACTAAACAAACACGCTTGGATTGGTGAGTCACGTTTTTGGTCCAATAGTGAGCTCACATATAAATGTCCATATTGCATGACGTATTGTTGCCCTTGCTGAGGGTAATTATTTTCAAGACAAGGGGATCGATATTTGAGGGATGCTTCACTTCGTGCTATCATGAGCCATCCTATGGTTGGTTCACCTATTCCTATGGATATTAGCTTGAATTCAAATACTTCCTCACTCCCTACTGACGATCCTGAGTGTGAAAAATCACCTTTGAGTTCCATGTGCATGGCATGATATGCAATTGCAAGTACAGGTTCACTGTTAAGATATAGCCATAGAAAAGTTTATGTTTTGCATTCCCTTGCATGCGCAAGGTCTGGCAAGGGAGCAAAACATAAACTTTTCTATGGCTATATCTTAACATGGCTTGCCCCACAACATTGATTTGCATGCCCTTCCAATATGCTAACTTCTTGTCAAGTTTGGAAAGAATCCAATTCCTTCTTTGCTCCATGGAGACACCAAAGCCCATCGGGATACTGAGAAGGTGGAAGAGCAGGTCCTTGGGGATAATTTGATAGCCATGGTTAACTAGCAATTAGGGTTGCAGTTCGATGATGGCTCTGAAAGCAGATTGAGTGGTTTATTTTGGAACCAGAGGCCTCACAAAATGTGTCAAGGCACCCCGAAAAGGTTTCAATTTTGTTTGGATCATTATGCATAAATGCATTCATGTCATCAACAACAAGCCTCATGATCATCTAGTCATGGTTGAGAGGTAGAGAGAGTCCTTTAATATGACCCAGTTCCATGTGATGATGCAGAAGACAGCAGGAGACAGCTGAGCCCCTCCATGGGAACAGCGAAAAGCAGAGGGCTGAGCTGTCTTGTGCATCATCACATGGAACTGGGCCAACGGGCACCCTTGCCTAATAGATCGTTTTAACATGATAGCCTTCGATAATCAACCATTGATATTTATTTGCATGGAACGTGAATTTATGATGGAAGCCAAGGTCTTTAAGAGATTGGAGAACGAAGTCCCATTCTAGCCTGTCATAGGCTTTGTCGAAGTCGATTTTAAGGAATACCACATCTGACTCTTCAACAAAGTCGAGACTTTCCCAAATATCAATAATGGCTTCCAGTATTGATCTACTCTTGATAAATACTTTTTTATCCTCACTAAGCCACCTCTTAAAGTGGTTTGAAATTTTATTGGCAATTACTTTTGCAAGGATCTTGTACCCTGTTTGAAGCATCGTGATCGAGCACGAGTTTTCAATCCTATTCTTGTTATCTTTTTTGTGGATAAGTTTGATGACTTCATTGCTTAGGCATTCAGGGAGTGCACCAAAAGCCAATGCCTCAATAATGTGGTACTCTCGAGGGTGAGACTCTCGAGATGGTTGTCATGCAATCCCCCATACGGGGAGAAAGGGGTGTAGAGACCCCCACAATTTGAGTAAAGTGGTCAACAATTATAGTCCTATTCTCTTCTTTCGTTTGCATTCAACTCCATTACAATCTATCAAGAAGGGTATAGTGTCTCTAGTTTGCTTCCTCTTGAGGATGCCACATATCTCTTTATTTGGTTTGTCGACCTTACCCACCCACCAGTCTTTAAAGTATACTTGCATGTTTTTCCTTTGGATTTCTTCCTCATATCTTGACATGCCTTTGATTTTTCGTACTCCCATCTGGTATTGGTAGTTCCCTTTGTTCACTTCTCCTCAAGATGCTAGATTCTATGATAGAGCTTCTCAACTGCAAGGGGTCCCCGAAGGAGGCAACAATCTAGCTTTCTGATCTTCTCGAGAGGTTGGCTATTCTACCGAACCAAAAGTTATTTATTCCAATAGCTATTCCACCGACTCCTCTGAGGTGAGAAGTGGTAACCCATACATGAGTAGAGAAGATGTGTTTGAGTAGTTTCTAAAGGTCCTCTCCATTGATTTTTACCTCTTGAATACAGATGAAATCTGGGTTTAGACTATTATCCCGAAACCACTGGCCGATAATAGCTGCTCTTGAGGGGTCAGTCAAACCCTTGGCATTAAATGATATGATAATCATTCTCGATAGTTACCCTCGTGGAGAGGGACCTTGTCTTTTTTCTTCTTGGGATCATCTGTTTTCTTAAAAAAAAAGGGTTCTTAACCACATAACTTACCCTTGAGGAGGCTCTTCCATGGAAATTCCAATGGTTGTTTCTCTTTATGGGTCACCTTCTCTGGTAGTGAATTTAACACGTTTTTCGAGAGTGTCGATCAGATGATGGAACTCTCACTATCTGGGTTGTCTTCGTTGCTAGTAGTGAAACCATCCTCTTTATTAGTGGTATAGTCCTCTCGAAAATCTTCATTGTTGGTGGCAATCTCCAAGGATTTTCCTTCGGTGTCTACTTGATAAGGATTCCCTCCCGAAAAGTCCAACTCATAGATGTCTGTTGCAGAGCTAAAGAAAGTACAAAGCAGAGAAAAAGACGGGCCCCAAAATTTTTCCGATTTGGACATCATATTTTTGTATCATACTCATTCTTGTAATATATTTCCCATTGTAAATGCACTAGAGGAGTCCTCTAGATGCATCCCCACAGAAGATTAGAGATTTACCCATGTAAAATAGTAGGAAATTAGTCTTTTAGTGAATAAAGTGCCGGTCTCTTGTGTGAAAGGACCATTTTTAGGGCACTAGTACATAAGTCAAATGTGACTCTTCGTAAAGAACTTTTTGCCATTGTGAGAATAGAGAGCATAGAAATTCGAATTTGTGTCTTCTTCACTCTGTATCTTCTTCTTTGTGAGCTTGTATGCATGTGTATTGCTTGGAAAGAGTGCTTGTGAGTGTTGTCTATCCTTGAAAGTGTTTATTTGCTGTAGGAAAGGTGTGTGCGAAGTGTAGGAAGTGCTGAAGTGTAGGAAAGTATTCCCGCGACTTAGTATTTTGCTCATAACTTGAAGTAGGAGCGTCAGAGTTGAGTGAAACCACTGCCATTGGATGCGTCTTCTCGAGAGCTTCGAAACGCATATGCTATTCGCTATATTTGGAGTTCGGAGCTGGGAGAAAAGTCCAAAATACTGACGGTTGCTGCACCAAGTATCGTTTCGCCTTGACCAACAGTTGAAGCTTGTTTGGATAAGTCTTTGCCTCATTTACATTCTTTGAGTAGTTCAATTGCATTGATCATTACATGATTGCATGTCCTCATACACTCGGCTAGGTTTGTATACTCTTTGGATTGATAATTAAAAGCGTGTATCCCCACTATATGCACTTGTGAGGGGATTGAGGTATAGTCTCTTTCTCCGCAAGTCCCTAAGTTGATACTTAGGTCAACACACTTTTTGGCGCCGTTGCCGGGGAGTGACGAATCAAACCGAGGCATTCGTGTGATGGTAAGCAGCTTTTGGCATTGAAGTAAGTGGAGGAGTGGAAATCTTCTCTTCTTTGGTAAGTCATTTTCAGCCGCACTTGCTACTTCTCATTCTTGGAGTGTGTGTAGTGAGTTGTTAGTTTAGGGAAGTGAGTAGTAAGAGGAGAATAGGAAGAGTGAGGGAGTAGATTAGGGTAGCTTTCACTTCTTGTCTTGTTGTTTCATTTTCAGTAGATAGAAAATCCCAAGTATAAAAGCCAAAAAGAGCCATTTTGAAAATCACTTGTTTTTGAGCAAGTATCGTGAGAGAGACCATCGAGTATCACGAGCTGCCGAGTATCGTGTGTCGTGTCTGAGCTTGTGGAGCGGCTTTAAACAAGAAAAGGAGCTAGAAGAGTGAGAAAGAGCATCAAAGGTGAGCCACTCAGTTGCTAGATCTTTTTGATCACTCAAATAATTCAATATCAGTGTCAAACGATCTGCGTCAGGTATCGTCTGAGATCTGCAGGGGGTAAAAAGAGTGCTTTGCTTGATACAGAGAGTGAGGAGAGGAGAGAGGAACTAGGAAAACAAGGGCATCAAAACAAAACTTAAAAAATCTTTCCCAAAATTTGTCCAAGGGTCAAGTATCGTTTTACTCCCGCGGTCGAGTATCGCGATACTTCACAAGTATCGCGATATTTCCCTCCGATCGTGTATCGTTTCATACCAGTCGCGATACTTGGTCAGAGATCGTTTTGCCAACGATCGTCGATCGTGTATCGTTGATTGTGTATCGTTTCGTGCCGGTCGCGATACTTGAGAAGTATCGTTTTGATCAAAGATCGCGATACCTCCCAAAGATCGAGTATCGTTTGGACTTTACCGATCGTGATACCTAACAAGTATCGTGTATCGTTTTGCCAGCGATCGTTTGCGAGAGATCGTGTATCGTTTGGCCTAAGTATCGTGTATCGTCTGGTCTTCAGAGATCGCGATACTTGTTCCTTGTCGAGTATCGTTTCAATTCAGAGATCTGTATCGCTTTGAGCCAAGTATTGTGTATCGCCTGTGCCCAAATATCGTGTATCGGTTTCTTCCAAGTATCGGTATCGTGTCACTCAAGCGATCGGTATCGTTTATCAGATATCGCGATATTTGTCAGGGATCGAGTATCGTCTAAACCCAGAGATCGTGTATCGCGGAATTCTGAAGTTAAGTATCGTGATCTGAAAAATATCTTTTTCGGTCATATCCCAGATAAGGTCTTCTAGAGACTTTGACCTGTAGTGAAGAGTGCCAAAGGCCCAAGGATAGCAAAGACTGATCAGAGCTTTGAAGTGGATGAACCTGAGATCCGGAAGAACCCTAGGAAGCCGAAGAAGTGTAATTTCTTCTGTAGGTAGTGTAGCAGAGCCAAGTAACCGTTCACATTATTCTGAGACCTTCAGTGAGTCAGAGGAAGAAATTCCCATGGCTTCAGAGGATATGCAGAACACAGTACCCATGATTTGCATGATGTCAATCATTGAGGGAGAGTACATGACCTCCTTGGAGTATGTGAACACCAACCAGAACGAGATCCCTATTTATTTGGATGGTCTAAACAGATCAGTGGCCAGGTTAAAGAAAGCGTCAGAGGCTTACATAGTGCCTAGACCAGCAGTCAAGTACGTAGGAGGACTTTACATGGACAAAAGAGATACCCAATATGTTGTCACAAAACACCCAGAAAACATTAATGAAATTGGTGAAGAAAATAATGCTTCAAATTTAAATGGAGGAGGGAATGAAGAGCAAGTAACTACACCTAGAGGAAGATCTACGGTTGCGAGGATATGGAGAGGAGACCTGATTCCCCAGGATGACACCTTAATGGATGTATATTTGATCAATGGGATGGAGCATCTCCTTAGAGCACATTCCTCAATTTGGGAAGCTGCTCCTAATCCAGTCACCATTTATGAGTTGCAGGATCCTGATTTTTCCACCATTATCACATATCTGGATAAGAATCAGAGAAGATATTGGCCCATTACAGAAGCGGAAAGAGCTGAATTGAAATATCAGAATATCCCAGTGTTCCCCCCTAGGGACCAAGCCACCACCTCAAGAAACCCACTGGGAACTTCCCATAATGATTCATACCAACAGTCAGGCCAAACATAACAAACTCAACAGACACAACAACCTCAAACCCCCTTCAGACCTCCTGTACAGTTCGCAATGCCTGCAAATAACCCTAACTACCGACCTCAGCCAACTATTGACCCAAGACATGGAGTTCATGCTCCAGTCAGACCGCCAGTAGTAAGAGGACCAGGCATACCAATAGGAAGACCTATTTTCCCAGTGATGCCTAGACCACCCGAAGCAGGAAGACGACTAAGGCCAATCCAAGTTGCCAAATGCATGAGAAATCACTATGATGGCTCTAGTGAACCTTACAATCATATAGCGGAATTTAAACAAGTAATCATAGCCGAACAGGTAGACTTTTTGATTCAATATGAGTCCTTTGGTCTTACACTGTCAGACACGGCGTTGGCATGGTTTCAACCATTGGACCCTAATACCTTTCAGAACATGGAGCAGGTATATCAAGAAATGATTGAGGAATTTACTAAATTAGGAATTAAAAACAATTCTTCATCATTGATCCATAGCTTCAAGCAAGTCCCTACCGAGTCAGTAAGATTGGCTGCCAGAAGATTCAAGCAATATGTAGACAGATGCCCAGTGGAGGAGAGACCGACACAAAATAAAATGGTGTCATTATTTTTGGAAGGATTATTGAACGGATCCTTGAGATCATTGGTGTACGTAAAAAGGGTTCAGACCTTGCAAGAGTGCATGAAGGAATGCATAGATTTAGAAGATAACCTAGCAGAGGATTTGAAAATACCTCAAGGAAGCTTGAAAAGTGAAGATTCGGCGAGTAACTCATCAATTCCTAAAAATAATGTAGAGGAAATAGCCGAATTGTTAGCGAAAAAGTTGAACGTTCAGGGACAGAGGAACTACCCCAATAATCCAATGAGAGTACCTATGCTCAGAAGGTGTATGCATTGCGGAGGTGATCATCCTTCTCACTTGTGTACTAGGGGAGTAGTTCCACCACCGGCTTATGGTTACAATAGACCCACTGTCCCAGGACCTCTACAATATTGCAGTGTGGAACAAAAATATACAAATCACAATACGGAAGATTGCCCCTACAATAGGCAAGCTAGACCAGCACAGCCATACACGAGACCCTATGGATACCCTCAGAATCGTCAGGGAGGTGAAGCTTTTAGGTATCCCTCTTATCAGCCGCAAGCACCAGCACCACGACCATATGCTTATCAGGGATACACCCAACCACAGCCAGTACTAGGACAACAACCGCCCCATCCTCAGAACGTTGTCCCAGTCAAGATTGCCCAACCTGAAGAAAACCTAGAGAGAGCCATAGTCCCAGCTACACCTTTGACTAGTAATGAACCATATGACTCATTTTATGACCCTAGTCAAGGAACATACCCTACTTATGAAAGCTCAATGATGGAATATGGACAATTGTATGAACCATATGCCTATGGCATGGAAGCATCAGATAGTTCATACGGTTATGGGCAGGACTATGTGTCATTAATGTACACAGCTCCTAGAGCAACCATACCACCTCGACCCATGAACAGACCGCCTGTACCCAGAGGACCATGTTATAGATGTGGAGGTGATCACTATATCAGAGAATGCACATTGCCAAACCCACCACCACCACAACGAGTCTGGGAAGGCTACTGTAGTGATTGTGGTAAGGAACACCTTTTCAGAGACTGCCCCAAGAATCCCAACAAGGTTACATCTAATGTACAAATCAACGTAATAGAAGTAATTGAATCATCAAGGAGTGATAAAGAGTACACAGTACCATTGGAAGCAATAACGAGAGCCAAAGCCAGAGAGACCCCTGATAAAACGGAGGAGAACAACCAAAGTGACAAGGAGAGGGACACACCCATCCCTCAAAGAGTTGAAGACTTAGAAGAGCCGGAGAAAAGTATTGCAAGTAAAAGGTCACAGAGATGGAAAAACTGGAGAGATAGGATAAAAGAAAAGAAATTACGGCAGAAAAAGGAAAATGAAAGGAACGAACAAAAATCAAAAGAGGAGCAGAGAAAGAAAGAAGAAATTAAAAATGAACAGTATAAAAAAGAGGAGGTAGGATCAGTTTTAGCAGACCCAATGCCTGAAGAATTAGCCATGTGGATTCAGGCATACAAGGCAAGAATAAGAGCAGGACCTACCATAGAACAACACGAGAGAGAATATCCTAGAGGCGACTTAGAAAAGGAAAGACTGGAGATCTGCAAGAAACTGATAGAAGTTGCACAACAAACCTTAGAAAAACCTGCATTGCCTTTACCCAATACCCGAATTTCTGAAGGAGAATTCCAAGAGTGTGTAAACACTCATGAAAGGCCTGAAGTAAATAGACCACAGAATGACGAATGTGGTGTTGAGAGAAGGGAAGGATCCATAGTCCCTGAAGTAGAAGGAGAATGGACTAAGGATCTATGGGCTCGAGTTCAAGAGGACAAATGGAAGAAAGTGGAAGGAATCGAACCGCCCTTTAAAGAATTAGAAGCAGAAAATGAAATAGAGGGTTCAATACCTGAACTAAATTCAGAAGAAATTTTTCCAATGGATGCAAGTGACAAAGGAGAGGAAGATGTAAAGGAACTGCCCAATTACACAGGGGAGTACGAGCACAATTCAGAATTGTATCGCATTCCCTCAATAAGGAAACGAGAAACGAACCCATCAGTCCAAACCTCTGAGATCATACAACGCCTTAGAGAGGTAAAAATCCCATGTACCCTAACATTCGAAGAACTGTTGAAGGTAAAACCACATTTGAAAGAGAAATTAATTAATCAATGGGAAGTAAAGGAGGAAAAGAAAGAGATAGCAGACGAAGTAAACACAGTGAGAATTCCAATGGATAAAGTAGGAGACTTTAGTGAGGGAGATGAAGGAAATACTTGCCTTCCAATTACTTATAGGGGTTACACTACCAAAGCCATCTTAGATTCGGGAGCTGGTGTGGGTATTGCTACCAAAGAAATTTGGGAGAAATGGGGAAAACCAGCATTAAGACCAACACGCATGAAAATACAAATGGCAGATGGTCATACGGAAAGACCCTTAGGATTGTTGGAGCGAGTAGTCTTCACTACGTGTGGAGTGGAATTCGAACACACTTTAGCAATATGTCACTTCGAAAGGCCAAGCAATTATGAAATGATCCTGGGAAGGCCTTTCATGAGACAGCTAAAGGTCGTACAAGATTGGGGAAAAGATGCGGTATACCTACAACACGCAGGAACCACCACTAGAATAAACCTACATACGTACACTTATCAAGATGTTCCACCTCTACAATGGAATCAAATCCATAAGGAGGAAGACGATCAATCAATTCATAGTGTATGTTCTAGTGATCAATCTTGGATGAACAAGGACACTCATCTGTGGATATGCCAAGCTGCAAAGAAGGAAGAGGAGAGAAGGAAAGGATGGAAGCAAAAACAAGGAATAGCGAGGTCTGTACAAGATCCAGCTTATATGCCACAAGTATTTCCGGATGAAGAATTTGAACCACACGGTTGGATGGAAATTTTAGCGACCCTCGATGTCTGTGTAAACGAAGAAGTAGTGACCATGAACGAATGTATTGATGAGGAGGGTTATGATGTTAGCCTGTATATGGTAGTCCTTCAGGAGGCTGAAGAAGGAGAAGTGATCGAGAAAGACTGGAAGGAAGACTACGAGAGCATTGAAATGGAGCCCGAACCCATGGATCTAGGGAATAGTACCACCAACATAAATCTCACTGCCAATGAAAAACACCAGGAATTCACACAGAAGGGGGAATTAGAATTTGAAAGAGAATCAGAAGATGAAGAAAATAAACCCCAAGACTAATTTGAGGTACCAGCTCATTTTAAAAAATATGAAGTGGAGGAGAGAAAAATCGCTATTCAAATGCCGATAAGAGAAGCACAGCCCGGAATAGCATATGATAATAAGGAACAAACCAAGAAGATAGTAGTAACTGTAGAAGAAGGAGAAGAACGATGTACCTTCATAGGACAGGATGTCTCATTAGAGGAAGAACAAGAGTTAATTCGTCTCATAAGAGAATATCGGGATGTTTTTGCTTGGACCTATAAGGACCTGAAAGGAGTCGACCCTTCTATATGTGCGCATAGAATTCCCATGACATCCGAAGCCAAACCTTCTAAACAAAGACCATATACTTACAATGATGTGTATTCAGCCAAAATAAAGGAAGAAATAGACAAGTTGCTAGATGCTGGATTCATCTATGAAATTGAGCACACGGAATGGGTGTCACCTTTGGTGGTTGTACCGAAAAAGAATGGGAAATTAAGAGTGTGCATCAATTTGAAGAAAGTAAATGCTGCGACCATAAGGGATAGTTATCCTTTACCAATTACGGATCATCTCTTGGAAAGGGTAGCAGGGAAGGAAGTCTATAGCTTTCTGGATGGCTTTTCAGGGTATAATCAGGTAGCCATTGCTCCTGAGGACCAACATAAAACAGCGTTCGCAACTGAGTGGGGAGTATACGCCTTTAGAGTCATGCCTTTTGGTTTGACGAATGCCCCAGCTACCTTCCAAAGATTGATGTGTCATGTGTTCAAGGAATTTCTGAGAAAAAGTATGGAGGTATACGTGGATGATCTTTGTACATATTCAGCTATACGATCAGAGCACATCCCTGAACTAGAAAAGATTTTTGCTAAATGTCGACAATATCGAGTATGCCTCGATCCTGAAAAATGTGTCTTCATGGTTAGACAAGGAAAAATCTTAGGACATATTGTCTCAAAGAATGGAATTTCAACAGATGAAGACAAAATCAAAGTAATTCTAGATTTACCAAGACCTAAGACGGCTAAGGAAGTTCAAGCATTTATGGGACATTGTGGATACTATCGAAGATTCATACATATGTACGCCATAATTGCTAGACCTCTTTATGCACTATTGACTCTATTTAATTGGACCGAAGAATGTGAAAAAGCTTTTAATGAGTTAAAGAATCGATTAAGTTCAGCACCAATCCTTAGAGTCCCTAATTGGAATAAACCGTTTCACATTCATGTGGATGCTTCCAAGTTTGACATTGGTTGCATCCTAGCTCAACCTGCTGACACAGGAAAATTAGACCACCCTATAGCCTATGCTAGTAGACAATTAAATCAAGCAAAACGCAATTATACTACCACGAAGAGAGAAGGCCTAGGGATGGTGTACGCAGTCAAAAAGTTCAGACATTACCTGTTGGCAAACAAATTCAAATTCTTCATCGATCATCAAGCCTTACTGTACCTAGTCAACAAGCCTTGTAATACAGGACGACTAGTACGATGGTTTTTATTGCTAATGGAATTTGATTTTGAGGTAGTAGTCAAGAAAGGAAATACACACATAAGAGCAGACCACTTATCAAGAATGACCCATGGAGAACCACCCATAGGAGTACCAGATGATCTGCCAGATACGTACCTTTTTAACCTGGAAGTATGTCCTCAATGGGCAGAAAAATTGATCCCTATACTTACCCATGGACCTAAAGATGGGATCACACCAAACCAAACCCAAGACCTCTGGAGGACTAAAAACCTTCACATCATTGCGGGAAGTTTGTATCACCAGGATTCAAGTGGATTATTAATGAGATGCGTGGAAGAAGAGGAACAAGAAATGTGGCTTCAGAAAGCACACATAAACCAATGGAAAACTCATTTGAATGCAAATGGAACGTGGCAAACACTCAAGAGATTTGGCATATATTGGCCAACCATGCAAAGAGATGCACATAACTATGTGTCAACCTGTCAAACCTGTCAAGAACAAATCCCAGATGAGAACTCTACCTTATGCTATTCTACAATAGCACCAAGATGGAGCATGCCACTGGTAAAGTTCTTGAAAACTCAAGAATACCCTGACGGAGCTACTTCAGCAAGGAAACGTGCACTTGAAGAACAAAGTAAAGATTATGTCATTATAGGAAAACAACTCTTTAAGCGAGGGAAAGATAACCAATTGCGAATGTGCATTCACGAAAACGAATATCTTTCTGTTTTAGAGATGGCTCATACAGGAGCTGCAGGAGGACACTTCTCTGCAGATAAAACAGCAAAAATGATCCTCTTTGCTGGAATGTGGTGGCCAACTCTACACCAGGATGCCATAACATATGTGCAACGGTGTGATACTTGTCAACGAACGAAATATCCAATTAGAAGAGATGAGATGCCACTTAGACCCATGATGCCACTTAGACCCATGATGAGATGCCACTTAGACCCACTTATCTGACCAAATGGGTGGAAGCAAAAGCAACCAAGAAAAACGACGCAAGAACCATAGCCAAGTTTCTCTTTGAGAACGTTTTCACTAGATTTGGACTACCAATAGAAATTGTGAGTGATAGAGGTACGCACTTTGTGAATGAAGTCATAGAAGCTTTATTGAATGAATTCTTGGTAATTCATAAGAAATCAGCTCCGTATCACCCACAAGCCAATGGACAAGCAGAAAGTTCGAATAAAATCTTGTGTACAGTTCTCACCAAAATCGTTAACATTGGCAGATCAGATTGGGATAAGCAGTTACATCATGCGTTATGGGCATTTCGAGTAGCCTATAAAATCACCATAGGCACTACTCCTTTTAACTTAGTGTACGGACAAAATGCTATTTTGCCAATTGATTTCTTAATTCCCACTCTGAGAGTAGCAACTACTTACGAGTGGACAGGACATGAACTATCAGCTCAATTGGATAAAATAGAAAAGCTTCATGAAACTAGGTTACAAGCAGTAGCAGGCATTTATGCTGCTAAACGACGACAGAAAGCCTACTTCGACGCGCACATTAAGGACAAAAATTTGAAGGAAGGAGATTTAGTTTTGGTATACACCTTGAAACAACACGCTAAGAAGTTGCAGAAGAGAGGATATGGTCCCTTAATTATTAATCGCATATCTACAAGTGGAGCCATTAGCTTAGCAACCTTAGATGGAGACGTGTTACCAAACTACATCAGTGGATGTAGAGTGAAAAAATATCTAGAACCATTAACCGAAGAAACAATGTCTCGATTAATCAAAGGCAAGAATAGACGCATAGAGGAGGAAAGGATACGAGAAGAAGCGAGACAAGAAGCATTGGAAAGAATAAAGAAACGGAAAGAGTGGATGAGAGAGCGAGATGAAAGATATCGACTAGGAGAAGAACTCATCCCGATGGCTAATTTTAGAGCTACTCAAAACCTAGGATCGCATATCTACAAGTGGAGCCATTAGCTTAGCAACCTTAGATATCGCATATCTACAAGTGGAGCCATTAGCTTAGCAACCTACAATTTTATTAATCGCATATCTACAATTTTATTAATCGCATATCTACAAGTGGAGCCATTAGCTTAGCAACCTTAGATGGAGACGTGTTACCAAACTACATCAGTGGATGTAGAGTGAAAAAATATCTAGAACCATTAACCGACGAAACAATGTCTCGATTAATCAAAGGCAAGAATAGACGCATAGAGGAGGAAAGGATACGAGAAGAAGCGAGACAAGAAGCATTGGAAAGAATAAAGAAACGGAAAGAGTGGATGAGAGAGCGAGATGAAAGATATCGACTAGGAGAAGAACTCATCCCGATGGCTAATTTTAGAGCTACTCAAAACCTAGGATCGCAGAGAACACAACCATATTTAAATTTGGGAGCAGGTAAGACGGAGTACCACTTGGTGGATGCTCTCATTGACACAGGAGCCGCTGTAAGCTGCATCAAGCTTTCTTTGACCCAAAAACTCAAGGAGGCAGTACGCCCATCGATGGCCCAGTTGATTGGAATAGGAGGAACAATTACTCAATGCATAGGTGAGATCACCTTACCGTTGCATCTTGGCAACAACACTATGGAACAAAAGCTATTAGTTTGTCATGACCAAGATTTACTGGAAGAGGTAGTGTTAGGTCAAGACTGGATTTACGAATATGAGGTGACCATTCAATTGGCGTTAGGATACATCTCAGCTAGGATAGGACATCGTGAAGTATTCAGTCTGCTAGACGAACGACCAATCAAATCTGTGAGCACGGAGCAAACAGTTCATTCTAATGAACAAAGTCCTGAAGGTATGATCACTAGCACTATAGAGACACCTTCATCGAGTACTATATGTGCGGACATATTGAATTCTGCGTGCACACCATGTTCCAGTCTAGCAAGTCATGAGAGTGTCAATCTATCTGAAACCCGCCTCACCAAAGCACCATGCATAAGAGAGACTAGGCCTCTGAGTAATTCAAAATATGTACCCATTAAATTATACCCTATTCCTTACTCTAATCAAGCGTGGATAAAGAAAGATCAAGTGGAGGAGTATCTTCGACGACAGAAGCACAACCGACATCAAAACGAACAATCAAAGGAGAAATCAACTCAGTTGGAACAACGAAGTCATCGACGAATTGCTAACATATGGATCCCAAAGAAAGTGGTAGCCGCTCAACAGGATCGTTCGCAAATCTGGATTCCTAAGTCATGCGCTACAAAGAAACCAAACCGAAATGATGATCCTCAACACAAGAAGAACCAATATAGTCCACAGGCAAAACAGCCACAAAAAAAGAGTTACTAGAGAAGGAAGGAGTCTGTAATGGAGACCCGACCCATTCCGAGATTTACAAATCAGATCAAACAGACCTACAACAAGAAGAAAAGAGCCATATTCAGTGGAAGTGGGCAACATACAACAAGGCCCAGCACAATGAAGCAGATTTGGATACCTAAAGACAAAATAAACGGCATGCATCAGCCAACTACTTCCAGTTGCACACATATGGAGCCTTCGAGACCCAAAGTATGCATGATAGGGCCACATTACAAGGCCAAGCATTCGGCACATCCTTCTTCTATTTCAGGATAGTCAAGCACATTTTCCTAATGGGGAAATAGGAGAGCACTTGTACATATATTAAGAAAATTACTCCAAAAAAATAATAACCGCTTCGGCTATAACATAACTTTTCTGTTTTCCTTTTCAGATGAAAATATGAAAATACCTAAAAATGTGAAAAATCCAGGTAGTACCTTTCTCACACACGGGAAAGGGACAACACCGTTCACTCGGAGCAATATCGAGCTTATGACAAACAAATAAAGGAGGATTTATGATAAGATATGGCAACTAATTCATACTCTATATTGAGTGCAGATGGCGTCTACTGATTCAGAATCTACGCAACAGGAAGAGGTCCAGCTTTTCCCACTCGAGTCCATTACAAAAGCAAGAGGTCACTGGTTCCGGGATGATCAACCAGTGGCAGAGCTCATCTTCATGGCAACAATCAAAATTATGGATACAGATCATTACTTTCCAATCATGTCACAGGATTTCAAGACAATAATACAAGGATTACCTCATATTGAAGATGTATGGACACAAGCGGGCATAGAGGCGTTTCTCAAATTGCCTATCTATGTTCCAGACTTTCAAAGATGTGCACAGGTAATGAATACCATGCAACCTGCCGCAACAAAAATATCAGTTCCAGAAGCACGTGTCTTGGATAAAGTCGGAGTTTGGAAGACAATCTAATTCACACATGAGTTAATCAATAAAGCTTTTGGATGGAATCAAGCAGGTATTACTAGTGTCAAAGAGGAGTGTCATGATCCCAAGAAAAGATCATTTTTGGAGATTAACAGAATAGACATTGAAGATGTTTTCCATCTCGTGCATCAACACTTTTGTTTCCCAAGCATGCACAGGTATACGGCTCCACAAAAGAAAGTAGTACAATTACTATCACATGCCATGAGACAAATAGGAAACAGAATCAATTTAACAGGGTATGTCCAAGAAAGATTGTTTGAAGCCCAGAAGAAGTGGGGACAGAAGAAGTTTTTGAATGGCAGTTCTGCATTAACACTATTGATATATGAAGCTCTTGAGATGAAAAATTGCTTACGGGAGATGCCGAACTCAGAAGGGCTAGCTAAGTATGCAAAATCTGCTACGGTCCCTAAGAAGAAGAAAGCAGTAGTTATGGTTGAAGAAGCTGGAACCAAGCACACAAAAACCCATGAGGGGTATGAAGCGTTTACGGGAGGAGGAAGCCCAAGTTACACCACAGTCTAAGAGAACTCATCTCTTACCGAAGATCACGACGGCTCAAATGCCGATTACAAAGAGAGATCTATCCGCTGCCCTCGAAGAAACACATCAGTACATGCAAGGGCAAGTGAACTTAAACATTCAAGGTCATCATTATAGACATGCAAGTCAAGAGAAACAAAAACGAAGTCCAGAGAAGACACCAAAACAAGCTGGAAGATACAAAGAACTAGGGATCGAGGATTCCAGTACAAATACGGACTCCAGCCCTGAAAAAGATACCTTGGATACTGATATACGGACAGAAACTCAAGAAGATGAATGGAATGAGATCGAACAAGTGGAAGTGACGCTAGGAAATCGTAAAGAAGAGGAAAAAAGAGTAGAAGAATCAGTGGAACCGGAGCATCTCATTCAATTGAATGACACTACAAAGATAAGCATCAAGGAAGATACAACCAATGTTACACAGGTAAAACAACCTATTAAAGAGGAAGAACAAACTCCACTGAGTAAGGAAATGGAGGGACTACGAAACCAAGAACAGACTGTGATCGAGGTGCCAGATGATACACCTCAAGAAAATAAAGCAAACATGGGGGCTGAGCCAAGGATCCAGCTTCAGATTAGGCAGCCCCATGACACTACATTACATATTGCACAGGGTAAAGACATCAATACCGGAGAAGAACCAAGCATACCAAAAACATGGCTTAATGTGGATGTTACTCAACTAAAACCGGTAGTCAAACAGATGATTCAAACAGCCATGGACACTCAAGAGCAGTTGATGGAAATAGATGCCGACTATGATCAAGCAAGAAGAGAAAGGAATCAATTTCAAATCATGAGTGAGCAGCTATCGGCACAATTGATTGAAGCGCAAAAAGAATTGGCAATCAAAAATACAGAGGTGCTGGCAATCAAGCTACAACATGATGCATCCATCGCTCAAAATCAACAGATGCATACACAACTAACAGAGTTGCAAAGATTACACGACGCGAGCGAGGCTGAGAAAGAGAAAATAAAGATGAGAAGCATGTTATTAGAACAACAACTCAAGTTGTATATGGAAGAGAACGACAGCCTCCGCAACAGAAATAAAGAATTAATGAAGTCTTTATTATATGATCAACCAATTGTACATCAGGAATCCACAGAAACCACAGAAAAAGAATTCAGAGATCAGATTTCAAAATATGAAGAGCTGCTAAAGCAAGAACAAGCCAAGATAAAGAAATGGAAGAGCAGATACGCCAATGAAACCAGTGAATTGAAGAGTCAACTACAAAAGGTGAATGCCAAACTGATCCAAAGCTATAGTGAAAACATGGATCATGTAGCTGACATTGGTAAAGAATTGCTGGCCACTAAAGAAACACTCAGAGAAGCCATGCAAGAGGTAAAAGAGAAAGATGAATGCATAGCACGATTACAAACTCAGATGAAAGAGAAAACACCGATCGGGACACCAGTAGTGCTGGCTACGGAAAATCCTACTGACGGGGTAGAGGTAAGTCCTCTATCTCACCCAATCTATAATTCTCCACTACATGAGCAGTTGGCCGACATACATGACGAACATCCAATGCCATATACTGCAGAAATAAGTCAGAAGGAACGGGCACTAGTGGTGTCCCGGTTAACGGAAAATTTTGAAAATGAAGTGGTCAAAGTGATGAAAGAGGCCAAGATCAAAGGTAAAGACCTGGACAAAATTATGAAGCCATTCAATATTCCATACGGACTCTTGAAAGAGAAAACAAGACGTTATATAACGAAGATTACACAGAAGAGTCCAGATGAGCAGCTGAATTTCAAACACGACACATTCGCATACACGCAAGCAGAGTTTGAAGATGCACAACCAGTGTGGCGACGGAAATTTTTGGAGAAACATCCCACATTACGGGTGCATTGGCAAGCAGCACCATATGCATTCCAGGTAAACCCTTCATTTTGTCCAATACCACGCAGAAGGGATACCAGGGAATTTTTGGATTTGCAAAGAAGCGGCACTATAAATAAGCAGTGGCTCAATCATCCTATGCTTCCGAGCCCGCCACATAACTACTTGCCAACGGAAGACTATATGGTCAAAACCATAGAATTTTGGCTACAGAATTATGCGACAGTTCCTGATTTAACTGTAAAAATGACCAACAAAATACTTAGCATGATCCTCACAGTTTTGAAAGTATTCAAGCACGCGGCCTACACCTTTTTGAACTTCATAGGTATTAATCAGGGCACGGAAATACTAATTTTTGATCTATCAGTTATGCCTAGCAGACCAACTATAATGGCATATTATTCCAGATTAATGTTCTTGCCAAGTGTATATATGCAGACTTTCGAAGAAGCTTTCTTTACAGGATTTTTTGAGATGGATTCAGAAATTTTTTTGAAAATGTCATCCAATTTAAATGCCAGATTAGTGGCATATGAACTCAGCTTCTTCGCAGATCACAGACAGCCACCCAATGATGGTGTGAAGGCAGAACAATGGAAACAACTCATGATACGTGAAGCAAATCTGCTAAATGATACAGAGCAAAGAGTATATCAAACATATGCCCGTCGCTTATCAAAGCCTGTCGGGGACGACAGAGTCTAGGAGGGGGGCAGTGTTGAGGGAGAATCAAGTAAGAAGAAGAAAAGAAGAAGACAACAAAAGAAGCAGCTTCACTAAAAAGGCAAGATCTGAAGATATATCTCTGCAAGAAGCCCCGCAGGGGCGCATTACTCATCTCTGCACAGAGCCCCGCAGGGGCGCACACACCAAGGAAAAGCACGCAGCTGGAAGGAGGAATCAGGGCCAACAAGTATCACATATGAGGGTGCTTCAACCTCTTGAGTTATAGAGGATTCAGATCAAGGCTTACGAGCTACATCCGCATATGTGCACTAATGGCGTGCGTGGCAAACCGAATCAACCGGCTTGGAGTAATGCAACCAGGTCCGATGTGTGCAACCAGGACAAATCAGAGCGCCTCTAAAACGTAATGCAAGATCAAGAATCAGGCAATACTGACCACTGGGTGCGTGCGGACAACAAACTAAGGACAAGGAACAAAGCCTGTCAAGGGACGACAGAGACGAAGAGGGGGAGAGTGTTGCAGAGCTAAAGAAAGTACAAAGCAGAGAAAAAGACGGGCCCCAAAATTTTTCCGATTTGGACATCATATTTTTGTATCATACTCATTCTTGTAATATATTTCCCATTGTAAATGCACTAGAGGAGTCCTCTAGATGCATCCCCACAGAAGATTAGAGATTTACCTATGTAAAATAGTAGGAAATTAGTCTTTTAGTGAATAAAGTGCCGGTCTCTTGTGTGAAAGGACCATTTTTAGGGCACTAGTATATAAGTCAAATGTGACTCTTTGTAAAGAACTTTTTGCCATTGTGAGAATAGAGAGCACAGAAATTCGAATTTGTGTCTTCTTCACTCTGTATCTTTTTCTTTGTGAGCTTGTATGCATGTATATTGCTTGGAAAGAGTGCTTGTGAGTGTTGTCTATCCTTGAAAGTGTTTATTTGCTGTAGGAAAGGTGTGTGCGAAGTGTAGGAAGTGCTGAAGTGTAGGAAAGTATTCCCACGACTTAGTATTTTGCTCATAACTTGAAGTAGGAGCGTCAGAATTGAGTGAAACCACTGCCATTGGATGCGTCTTCTCGAGAGCTTCGAAACGCATATGCTATTCGCTATATTTGGAGTTCGGAACTGGGAGAAAAGTCCAAAATACTGACGGCTGCTGCACCAAGTATCGTTTCGCCTTGACCAACAGTTGAAGTTTGTTTGGATAAGTCTTTGCCTCATTTACATTCTTTGAGTAGTTCAATTGCATTGATCATTACATGATTGCATGTCCTCATACACTCGGCTAGGTTTGTATACTCTTTGGATTGATAATTAAAAGCGTGTATCCCCACTATATGCACTTGTGAGGGGATTGAGGTATAGTCTCTTTCTCCGCAAGTCCCCGGCAACGGCGCCAAAAAGTGTGTTGACCTAAGTATCAACTTAACTTTTTTTAAATTGATCAATCGCTTAAAAGTTAAGCGGTAGGGTGTGAAATAAGGGAAATTGATGAACATGTATTTATACATACATGATAGAGCTCGATGGCCGATCCTTTCCCTCCATAGCTCCCTTCTTAAGCTCTTATGATGCCATTCTTGAGATGGTGGGTTATACCTAGGGGGTCATTAGCTTCATTTATCTGATTTTGATGTTGTGCAATTGCATACAGTTTCTGGAAGCTCTACATGTTATTTATTATATGCCCGCAACGTTCAAAGTGATAAAAATTTACCGTGAGATTACGAGTGTTCTGTCATTTCCTTATGCTGGTTTATATTCAAAGAGGCCTGTTTGCTTGTTTTGGAACCATGTTTTGAAGGATTGCATGAAGATTATGTTTCGATGATTGTGATTTTCTTAGATATGTTGAGGATTACGTCTTTGTACATGGTAGCTGTCCAAAAACTAGTGCCCTGTTTCAAGGGATTTTGACTAAATGACATGATTCTTTAATTTATACCCAATTTGCTAATTACCTTGACTGACAATCATGTTTAACAATAACTGAAAGATTCAATATAACTGATGCATTACGTTTTAGAGGCGCTCTGATTTGTCCTGGTTGCACACATCGGACCTGGTTGCATTACTCCAAGCCGGTTGATTCGGTTTGCTATGCACGCCATTAGTGCACATATGCGGATGTAGCTCGTAAGCCTTGATCTGAATCCTCTGTAACTCAAGAGGTTGAAGCACCCTCATATGTGATACTTGTTGGCCCTGATTCCTCCTTCCAGCTGCGTGCTTTTCCTTGGTGTGTGCGCCCCTACGGGGCTCTGTGCAGAGATGAGTAATGCGCCCCTGCGGGGCTTCTTGCAGAGATATATCTTCAGATCTTGCCTTTTTAGTGAAGCTGCTTCTTTCGTTGTCTTCTTCTTTTCTTCTTCTTACTTGATTCTCCCTCAACAATGTCCTTTTCCAGGTTGCATTACAAGTTGTTTAGAGGAGCCACAATTGCGGTGTTACCCAACAATTGTTGTTGGGCTTCACACGTAACATAAATGTCCTAGCCTGCTGAGGTTTTTCCTTTCACTATTAATGCATTGTATATGTTGGGCATTTTTCCCGGAGAAGAAGACAGGAAATGGGTTAAACCAACTAATCGCGCTTGAATGATGGAAAGGGCATTTGCTTCTCTCTCCATCCTATTACAAGTGCCTATTTGCTATCGGAATTGTTTGTGGCGGGTATTTGAAGTGTTATCCAAAATTGTGGAAAGTGTATCGCTCAAGTTAAAAATGCGAAGTATGATGTCGCTATCAATAGATTAGCGCAAATCTATGTTATTCTAAAGTAGAGATGATATTATCTAGGAACAAAATGAATATTGCGTGTTCCAATTGATTCTCTATATACATTCTGTATGCTACATGAGCAAAAGATTTAGAAACAAGGAAATTGATAATCTAGATGCTAGTGTATTTTATTTTTAAGCAAGCCAAAGCTAAGAACTATCACATGTCCAAATCTTTTGCAAGATGAAGAATATCTGACTTTGTATGTTGATGATATTTTTCGATCATCTTTCTAACATAGAGTGCCATTTCGGGACATGCGATAAAGGATTGTGCATTAAAAATTAGCTTTGAGAAGTTTAATGTTCTTTATCAAATTTTGTCTAATATGCAAGAACTTGAGGTCGTAGCTTATTCTTCAATATTGATGGTCGTCTTATGCCTTTTTTGATACACAGTTATGATATTAAAGGAAAAAAGAAAGTTATAAGAAGGCGTAAGAGAGAGAGAGATGCAAAGGAGGTTAATACCCCCATCCCTTAGATGAGGGATACAATTTTATTATATCTTATTTCTTTTAATGCAAAGGGTAATGTGTGGAAGATTGGGGGTAAATGCTTGTCACCCTCGATTTTGTTACCCAACGAACTATGTAGGAACAACTCAATAGGGTGGTTGCCAAAGTTTAACAAATGTTTGTTCTTCATGTGGTCCTTTCGAGGTCTCAAAATGCATTCCATAAGGGGAAATTTCATGAAGAAGATCTTATTTCTAATAGATTCTTCGGTTCACGTGTAGAAATATTTGAAGCTTTCTGTTTTGAGGCAAGCGTAAAAGGTGGTCCGAGTCCTTCTCTTCCCTTTTCCATTCTTTTCATAAAGGAGGGCTAATATTAAGCTTCAAAGCTTTATAGTTGTTCAAGCAACCTCTACGATGGTATTTTCAAGAAAGAATGGATTTTTTGTCTTTTATTTGCGATGGTTTTTTTCAAGGAAGAATGGATTCTTTGTCTTTTATAAGGGGATAATACTCCTGCTGAATCTAGCATGAATGCAGGAATCCCTTGAACTCAAGGAAATTCTTTGATGGGGGTTTCCCTCCTAAGAAAGACCCTTGGGTGGATGTCATTGCCAAATTTTATTAATCTTAGATATTCCCTTAACTTAGGTTGAGATTGGATCAATGTCTTCTAATTGGATCCATTCCCTTTGTGATCTCGAATTTTATTGATTTCATATATTCTCTAGCCAATTCCTAAGGATGTTTTAATAAATTGTTCCAATGCACTTAGAAACTTTCATTGGCATAGGATTTTTTGACTTCTAATATAGTCTAAACTACTTTTTTGTGTCATCGATTGTACCATATCATGTAGAAAGTATAAATCTTGATGAAGAAGTCTTGTTAATTTAAATATCTCTATCACTTACAATTGTGAAACGTTCTTCTTTGCTTTCAATGGTTCTTATTTTACCAATATAATTTCTTTTCCATGTTTAAACTTTCAAGATCAAAGAGTTATATTTAAATTCATAGTAAAATTTATTTATTTTCTTTTGGAGTTGTTTTCTCTTCTGGTTGCATAGGCGCTTGGATCATTTGGGCCTTTGAAGTAACTATTCAACTCTTCTTTATCCTTGATAAAATCCAATTGGCCTAGTTCTAAAGTAATATGTTAGAAAAATGATAAACCATGATTTTATGCTCTAATTTTCTTCAAGATTTATGATTCCGCACAAGTTTAGACATCCATTACACACAGTACTACAAAAAGATATTGTACACATGCAAAAATACATAGCTAAAGAGAGAAAATGACAAGCTTTTTTCCAAATAAATAAGTTAAATTTATATTAAAAGACAAGAGGAGTGCAAGGCACAATAAAAGTATGCCATCCACTTTGTGGGTGATCCATCTTTATTTGAGCTTGTTCTCTTGAAGCATAAAGATTAAGTTATTCATATGATGGATTACTATGGTTCTTAATTCCTCTTACTATGTGAGCTATGACATTTGGAATATATGGTTCCTAGGAGCAGTGCCAATTTTTTTTGGCATGTCATACTTTCCAGGTTGTCTATGACATCCCCCCTCTAATTACATTCTAGAGGGATGAGAAGCAACCCACAATCTCTCCCAAAAGTGCTTAATGCCTTGAAATTGGGCAGTTGAGTCGGATTTTCCTTCTAACATATTTTCGTACCTTGACACCATTCTAACACAACAAGAAGGGTTGTTCAATATTCTCTTTTTATTTGGTGAATCTCTTGGTGTAGAAGAGAGATCCAAGGACTACACCTCCTAGGATACCTTAAAGAGACAATTTCCACAAATTCCAAAATCCGTAAAGATTGTAAACAACAAAATGTGGTACAAGTAGTATGGGGGCTCCCAAAAGAAAAAAAAAACTCAAAAACATGCATTGCTCACACAATGACGAAGGAACAATGCTCAGATGAGAATCCTTAGTCCAAGAAAATCCTAACAAGTTGTAGCTACACATAGATTGTGATAGACAGTTGAACGAAAAAAAATGTAAATAGCATCAAAACAGCCACAACCACTACCTACTCACATTGAGGACCTCTGATCAATTACCTTCACTAGTAAGGTGCCTCTTCAAGTATTAGCACAATTAGCACACCAACTACTAGCTTGCTTAGTCCACTTTTACTTTGACTTCTGGCACATACTTGGAGAAAAATATGGCTTTGGTGAGAATTCCACAATACAGTGTAAGACTTGCCCTAAGTCTAGCCCAAGATTCCAAAAGTACACACAAGGGCTATCCTCACAACTAGGGTGAGCATTCAAACCTCATAAATATAGCAAGATGTAAGGGTTGGATTCATATGTGTTGGATTTTGAGATGTGTGAAAGCACACGAAGAGCACAAGGAAGAAGAAGCTTGGAGCACAACATAGAATACTAAATCTATTACCAAGTGAATGTACAAAGATAAGTAACCCATTAGGATTATAGGCGTATATATAAGTCGAGGGAAAAAACCTCCTAGAAAGGGAAAAAAGTACCCTGACAGTCCTAAGTGTATTCACAAACATCACTACCAAAATATATCAACAAATCTCCTGTGGGAGTGATGCGATGAACAAGGAGTTGGCATTCATGTATAAGGAAGTGCCAAGCTATGTGGAATCAATCCACAAAAGGAAGTAAGCCCAAAGCTTTGCAAAAAACTTCAGAGTTCTCCCTAGGGAAGAGCCTTTGTGAAAAGGTCTACAACATTCTCTTATGTGGGTATGTATGCCAAACATATCTCTCCAAAAAAGAATCTCTCCCTGACATAATGATGTGCTTAGTGCGAGCATGGAACAGAGTATTCCTTGCAACTACCAATGCACTCTCACTATCAGTGAAGATGGTGGTGATAGTAGACAGACCAACACCCAAATCAACCAAAAGGCATGTGAGCCACACACACTCAAGAGTCGCTGTGAAAGCTACCCTATATTAATCCTCACAACTAGAAGTGGCCACAGTAGGTTGTTTCTTGCTCAACCAAGGATATGCACGAGTGTGTACCTAAGTCGTGAATTTACATGGCTTCAAAAGATTTTCATAGGAATTTGAAGAAGAAAATTTATGCCTATAATTTGAAAATTTTTGGGGGTCCTTTTTCTCTACTTCTTTACTCTTTAACACTCTCCCCCTCTTTGTTTATGTCATCCCTTGACACGCTTTGCTTCTTGTCTATGGCTTGCTTATAATCATTTCAATATATGCACCGAGTGGTCGAAAAAGTGGCTAGGAATGTTAGAGAATTTGTTATCTTATTCGAGCCTCAGTCCCATGCTTCCGTTCTCCCCTTGGTATTCCTTACATTCATGACTCTCAGTTACTATGTTATCAATTGATACCTGTTAATCTCTTTTTCATTGCATGCATCATTTGGTAAGCATTGCACCTGTTTTTGTCTTTTGGTTGATGCTTCAAAGCTCCTATCTTTAAATCTTCTTTCACATCCTTTGGGAATTGATGCTTTTCTTTAGCATGTTCATTTCTTTCCATCGCATGCATCTAGTGGACGAGGAGACAGTTAGGACCTTTAGACAATTTTTACTTTATTCGATCCTCATTCCTTTGTGTACAACCTCCCTTTGGTATGTTGTACATTCATTCATCTCGGTTGCGGTGATAATTCGGGCTGCCATGCATGCATCTAGTGGCTAAGAAAGTGAATATCCTAGTCACTCTTTTCCGCTTCTCAGCCTCTACCTCTTTCTAACTTTTGGCCTTCTAATATATCTTTGTTTTCACACATGTGGCCTTGTTGTATTGCTTTGTGTTGCCATGCACGCCTCAATGGTAAGTGTTGCATCTCTTTTAGTGAGGATGGTGCTTGAAAGGTCTTGTTGTAATTCTTTATTTCCACTCTTTGGGACCTGTTTCTTTCGCGTAGTTGCCTGATGCGTGCCCCTATGGGGCTTTGGGCAGAGGGTGGTTCTTTTTATTGAGCAATTTTGTTTTTTTATCTTCTTCTTCTTCTTCTTCTTCTTTTACTTCATTCTCCCTCCACACGTCCCTGGTTTTGAACTCTGTCCTCCCCGACACGCTTTTTCTGGCCACGTGAGTATGTTTGGATGACTTTTTTCTCTTTTTGATTTAGCAAATTAGCTTCACACATCATTAATTCTTTCCATTGCGCTCACTTTACTCCATCATCTGGTACCTATCTATGATCTGCAAAGAAGCTTAGCTCCTAGGCCACCAATCTAGCATTTAAATTCGAAGTCATTTTTACAAAATTTTTTGAATCCATCTCAAAAAACCCTATAGAGAACGCTCCTTTGAATGTTTGCATATACGGACTCGGTAAGAACATTAGTCTCAAATATATAGCCATGATTGTAAGTCTACTCGACATGATAGATAGATAAAAAATAAGGGCGTCTCCTCCTTGATTGATGTCGATAAAATTCAAAAATGTATATTGTGCATGTTTGAATACTTTCAAAACTGTAAGTAGCATGGTCAACACTTTATTTGTAATTTTAATTGCTAGGTCTGGTATAATAGCATATCTAGATAGCCAAAAGTTGATTGTACGTACCATGTATTCTTCTGTAGGTAGGTAATTATGTGGTGGGCTCAGTTGTAATGGATAGTTGAGCCACTGACTATTGATGGTTCGCTTATGTTGTGCTTCCCAAAATTGCGTCCAGGCTCATCTTCTGGGGACGGGAGGAAAAGATGGATTCACATGTAATAAGTAAGGTGCTGACTCCGAGTGCACTCCTAAAGTTGGATTCTTTTCCAAAACTTTTTTTCTCCAAACCAGATCTACCTTGTCAATCTCTTCCTGTGTGTAAGAAAATGTATCAATTTTGAACTATAAGTTTTGATCTGGTTCTTTCTGTGTAGTTTTCTTCATGTATTGCCTGTTTTCTTCTTTTAATAGATCATATGGTATATTGAAGGGCTTCAAAATTTGTTAAAAGTTCTTATCGTTGATTTTCGCTTCCTTCATTACCTTTACCACTTGATCTTCAAATTGTTTTGTAAGTTGGGGCACCAGTAGTGCCCTCTCATTGCGGCTTCATTCTGCAATAGCCTGTTTATGTCTATCAATGCTCGTCTCTACTTTGTCCTTTATAGGTGATTGATTCATGGGGGGAGAAAGAGGATGTACCTCAGTCTCCATAGTAGCCGCTTGGGAGCTTTGAACTACTGGTTTCCCATTGGATTATTCTGTGATAATTGAGCCCATAGGTTTTCAATGAGTTCATCTTTCTTCATGATTTCATTATATGGCTAGTGTGATTGCTTCTCGACTCTTCAAGAGTTCTTCACCCAACACCGCTACTTGATCTGCATCTTCTTTACATTGCTCAATGATTTTGGCTTCTGCAACCTTCCACCTTCTTCGGAGTTCATTTGTATCATACATATATTTCTTTTCCCATTCCCCTCTTAATTCTTGCTCTTGCTTTAGCTGAGCTGCATACTTAGCTATATGAGCTTCTAACACTTGTGTAGCATTTGGTTGACTTTCTTGTCCCTCCACTAGTTGATTGCACAGAATCGCATTCATTAATTCTTTATTTATATTCTTCAGATTATCGGCCACATCCATGTATACCTTGATTTGATTTTCTAAGATTTTGCTTCTAGTTATCAAGTGTGCCTTCTGTATCTCACTGATCTCATACTTCCTTTGAAGCTCTTTAAGCTGATCTTGCATTATGCGATTTTGTTTAGTGAGTAGGTTGGCTTTTTCCAAAGCTTCTTTTGTTTCTCGTTCCTTAAGCGTAAATGCTTGTTGGGCTTGTAATATCCTTGCAAATAACTCTTCACTGAGTGATTTGAATTTATTCCTCTCTATTAAAGCTTTGTCATAGTCGTTATATGCTTACATGAGTTGTTGTTGCGTATCCATGGTTGTTTGTATCATTTGTTGCACCACTGGCTTCAACTTTTCCCAATCTACATTGACCCAGGTTTTTGGGATGCTTAGTGCCTCACCTGTGCGCACATCTTTTCCCTTTTCCACATGTATCATTTTGTTATGTGATTGTCTTATTTGTAGCTGTATTTGAGTTTCTTTTTCTTCATGTGTGGTAGGTTTTGTAGCACTTCCTTGAAATGTTACGTCCAAAGGGGAAGGCTCTGCTACAACCCTTATCGGTGTGAATGGTTCAAGTTCTTCCATGTCCTCTTGTTCTTTCTCTTTCTTTGGAATCTTTACTGTAGCTTTACTGTCCAAGTGGGTCTCGGTGATTTGAACCTGTGTCGTATCATTCATTTGTAATGTATGTACCTCTTCGATAGATGGTCCTTCCTTAGGTTTCGCTTTGATGGGGCCCTCCCACTTTTGATCCAGGTTTGTGCATTCCACTTCAAGGGAATCATGTACCTGATTTATCTCCTCCCACTTAGCATCGTCATTCGATTCGCTCTTAATATCCACATTCATCAGTCATGGTTCATGGTCCTCTTGGATTTTAGAAGATGAACTGGAGTTAACCAATCCTAGTTCTCTATATATGTGGAACTTTGTCAGTCTCTTTCCCTACAAAGCTTCTCTATGAGTTTGTTGGTAATGATGCCATTGAACTGGAAGATTTACTTGTCCTTCCATGAGCTTGTGAGTTTCTTCCATAGCTTCCTTTAATTCTTCCTCTGTGATAGGTGTGGATTGTTCGATTTTGGATCTGGGAAGTACATGTATCCTTTTTTATGAAGGATTTTCTTCGTCAATCTTCAATGCTTCCCTTAATCTTTTTACACCTCTCATCATTGGTTGAGAGCTTGTGTCTGCTTCATCGCTTACCTTCACTTCTTTCTTCTTTCTTGGAACTATGGCTGACTTTGCATACTTCGCCATTTCCATTGATGAAAGCATTTCTTTGAGGTATTCTCTAATACCTAATGCATGGTATATCCGTATTGTTAAAGCCACACTTTCATTCAAGAACTTTTTCTAACCCCATTGTTTCTTGGCCTTGAACAAACGTTCTTGAATATAGGGTGTCATGTTTATTTGATTACTGATCTGTTTGGTGGCATGCGACAACAATTGCACTATTATCTTTTTTGGTGTTGTGTATCTGTGCATATTGGAAAAACAAAAGTGTTGATGTACTAATCTAACTTCCTTTTCAATGTCCACACGATTTATGTCCACGAATGTTCAGGTTTTCATTCCATGGCTTTCATCTTTTAGATCCGTGGTGCCATCCTTGATCCATCCAAAAGCTTCTTTGAGGAAGTCGTGGGTGAATTGGATTGTTATCCATTCACCTTCTGCATCAAGGACTTTCGCCTCTAGTATTGATGGGTTGTGTAGGGCTTGCTGAATGGTGTTCATAACTTTCATATATCGCTGGAAATCTGGTTTATATATTAGTAGCTCAAAATATTTATGAATGCCTACTTTTATTATTACCTCCACCATTGCTGGAAGCTCATGGAAGACCCTGAAATCTTGGGACATCATAGGGGATATGTGATCAGTATCCATTATCTTGACAGTTACCAAAAACAAGTGCTCTCTTGCTCGTTGGTCTTCTTTGAACCAATGTCCTTTAGCTTTGGTTACACGTTGCAATGAAAACTCGAGTACTTCCTCTTGAATTGTTGCTTCAAAATCTTTGGAAGCCATCTGTGATGGAGACCTCTTTATCTCCTAATGCTTGATCTATATTGATTTAAGAACACTTTTGTATCAATCATAGACCAAACTTTACACAAATGTTACCATGATTTGCAAAATCATTCACAAATATTCTTCTGTGTGAAACTTCATCTTCTTCAAAAAGTCTGCTTCAGGATTTAACTTCATTACCTGCACATATCTTCAAAATTCTTCAGTCTAATGATACATATACCTTCATGCTATCTTTGCGCAATCATATCATTCATTAGATCTTCAAAAGAATATGAAATACATTAGATCTTCATTAGATTTACATATACATGTTCTTATTGAACATACACACAACCCGAAAGGAATTAGAACTTGAAACTCTGAACATAGCTTGATTAGCTTCTAGATTAAATGTGTACAAAATATTTCCTGATCCACTTGATCAGGCTGAGAGAAATCAGAGAAAGACTCGATGCTAACTCATGGAGATGACTCTCTACACATCTATCACATGAACACTTAGGACTCTCACATCTATTTCTTTACATTATTGACTTATATACATATGATTCTAAACTCATCCCGCATCTATTACATTACTCCTTATCATTCTAATGATCATTTATACTCATTGTACAAGAATTTTCATATGTAATGTACATATGTATACAACCTACATATCTGAGATCTCTTCCCTTTCTCTTTGGCTTCATTTTGATTCTTGACTTGCTTCAAGTTCTTCATAATCATCAATTGGGGATTTCTTTGTTCCAACAACTCCCCCTCAATCACTAATTGTGTTATGCCATTCTTCTTTACTCCTGCCATCTCTTTGAACTTCTGTAACTTAGGTCCATCTAAGATCTTTGTCAACATATCTGCAACTTGTTCTTTTGTTGGTGTATACAAAACTTCAATCTCTTTCTCAAGTACCTTTTCTCTCAAGAAATGATACTGAATCTCTATGTGTTTAGTCCAGGCATGAAAAACAGGATTAACTACCAAATATAATGAACTCATGTTGTCTCCAAAAATAATTGGAGTACTCTGATCAGTTCCAAAACTCTTCACTAATGTCTTCAACCATATCACTTCTTTTGCAGCCTCTACCATTCCTTAATACTCAGCTTTTGTGGATGACAAAGCAACTGTATGTTGCTTCTTTGAGCACCAAGAAACTAACTTATCTCCAATATAACAGAGATAACCATGAGTAGACCTTCTATCATGTGAATTACCTGCCCAATCTGCATCACTAAACACTTTGATTCTTGTGTCAGAAGTAAAACCATAATACAAACCTTCACTCAGGGTTCCCTTGATATATCTAAGTACCCTTTGAGCTGCATTCCAATGAGTTTTCTTTGGACAATGCATAAATTATGATAAGACACCAACTACATATGATAGATCTGGTCTTGTCAAAGTAGCATAAATCAAACTACCTACCAAAATCTGATATTTCTTCATGTCATCAAATTCTTCTCCTCCATACCTACTCAATTTATGATTTACCTCCAATGGTGTGGTTGAAGGCTTGCAATCTTCCATGTTGAACTTGACCAGAAGATTATTCAAGTATCTCTCTTGTGTAACATATACTCCATGTTGAGTATACACAATCTGTATTCTTAAGAAATAAGACAAGTTTCCCAAATCACTTATCGTAAACTCCTTTTCTATTTGCTTCTTAAGCTCCTTGATTCCTTCAATATTTGTTCCTGTGACAATAATATCAACATAAATACACATCTATATTAACCCATCTTCACTTCCCTTCACTAGCAAGCTACTATCTTCTTGTGATGCTTGATATCCACATTCATTCAAGAACTTAACAAGCTTGTAATTCCATGCCCTTGGGGCCTACTTCAAACCATACAAAGCTCTCTTGAGCTTACATACATAATCTAATCCAATTGAATTCATGAAACCCTCTGGTTGCTCCATGTACACTTCACCTACAATATATCCATTCACAAATGCATTCTTCACATCTAATTGTGACAACTTCCATCCTTTACAAGCAGCAATAGAAACTGGAGTTCTAATTATAGACATCTTGTCAACTAGACTAAAAGTTTCATCATAATCTACCCCATAAGTTTGGGCATAACCTTTAATCACAAGTCTAGCTTTGTATCTAGACACCTCACCATTTGCAAACCTCTTTGTCTTATACACCCACTTACATCCAATTACCTTCTGGTTCTTTGGTCTTGGCACCAATTCCCAGTTTCATTCTCAAGTAGAGCATCATACTCTTCTTGCATTGCCTTCTCCCAATTCTGCTTTCCTTTAGCTTCTTCATATGTGGTTGGATCTTCTTCTGTCTTCACAAGATAAGAATAATCTTTTGTTGTTAAGAAAGATGTATCATAGCTATACCTGATAGGTTCTTTTCTTTCTCTCAAAGATCTTGTAACCTCTGCACTTCTTGAAGTCTCAGCCACATTTGATTGTAGATCAAATATTGGCCTATCTTCATCATTGCCCTGTAATTTACTTTTACAATCATCATCATCAATATCTTCTTCATACATCTTTTACTTTTGTCTTCCCTTTCCTTTGTCTTTCTTCAAAATCTGCATAATCATTAGTTGACCCTGTATACCATGTGCTTTGGTCATCAAATGTAACATCTTTTGTAACAAGAAATTGTTTTATAGATGCACTCCACAATCTGTATCCCATCTATCTATCATCATACCTAATGAACACATACTTCTCTGCTTTGGGTTCTAACTTATGTCTTAATTGTGAAGGAACATAAGCATATGCCAAACATCCAAATACCTTACAATGACCAAGAGTAGGTTTCTTACCCCACCATGCTTCATAAGGTGTTCTACCATCCAAAGCTTTGCAGGGTAACCTATTCACAAGGTATGTTGCAGTATTGATAGCTTTTGCCCATAAGTAGTTTGGACAATTCTTCTCTTTCATCATTGATCTTGCAAACTCTACAAGAGTTCTATTTTCTGCAACTCCATTTTGTTGAGGGGATTACCTGCAAGTTACTTCTCTTTTTATACCTGCATTCCACAAAAAATCATCAAACTCTTTAGAAATATATTCTTCCCCTCTATTTGATCTCAACCTCTTGAGCTTTTGTCTTGTAATCCTTTCTGCATAAGCATGATAATGTTTGAATGTCTTGAACACTTCAGACTTGTCCTTGATTACATAAAGTGTAATCCACAACAAACAACACATAATATCTAGATCCATTTATGCTATAGTCCCTTGAAGGACCCCACACATTTGTATGAACCAATTCAAGCAAATTTGAATACTTGTATCCTGGTTTATTGTATGAACTTCTGTGAGCTTTACCTAATTGACAAGCTTCACACTTGTATACCATGTGTTGACCTTCAACATTTGGCAATCCAAGCATTACATCATTCTTTGACATTTCTTTTATAGCTCTCTCATTAAATGACCTAGCCGTATATGCCATAGGTCTTACTCAAACATCTTTTGACTTCCATAAGTAAACAATGCATGTCCACATTACCTTGGACCTTGAGAGTAAAAATTCTTCCTTCTTTTTGACCTATAAATGATGCTTCTATATCCACTGATTTGGATCTTGCATATAAACACCATTATTTGTGAATCTGACTTCATATCCTTTCTCCACAATTTGTCCTACACTTATCAAGTTTTTAGGAATAGTTGGAACATAAAGTACCTTGCTTAAGAGTGTTCTTCCACTCTTTGTCTTCACTGATCCAATGCTTTCCACTTTATGCTTGGTGTTATCTCCTATTTGAACTGTATGTCCACTTACCTTTGCTTCCATATCAGTCATCAATGATATGTTGCCACTCAGATGATTGCTACATCTAGAGTCAATATAGAATACCCTTTGATCTTCTCCTATTGCCTCATGTGTTGCATTCAAGATGAGAGTCATGGGATACTTCTGATCTCATGCATAATTATAATAGTTGTTATTGTAAGACTGAGGTTGAAAGCTTCTTCCACGTCCTCTAGCATATGAAGTCCTACCACCTTTTCCTCTGAAGTTATCTCTTTGATTTCTGCGTCCTCTACCTCTTTGATTGAAACTCTGATTATGACTTCCACCATTTTGATTGTTATACCAACAATCATTTGCCACATGATTTGTTCTTCCACAAATCCAACAAGGTCTAAAATTATCTTTACTCTTACCTCCTCTTTCTTTACCTCTTGAATTCATCTTTCCTCTTGTGAAATTAACTTGGCGTGAAGATCCTTAATCATCAGTTGAGTGCTTTCCTTTGACATTCTTTTTCTTATCCTTGGTTACATAACTTGGCTTGCACTCCTATCATTATCTCCCTTAATATCCTGCTCAAAAGTTAGCATTTGTCCTAGCAATTGATTGAGATCAAGAGTAAAATGATCTAATGACAATTCTATAGAAAGGCTTCCATTTCTCATCTCCTCTTAGACCTCTAAGTATTTGTCTTACCAACTTATCCTCTTCAATATCTTCATCTACTGCTCCCAAGGTATCTGCAATATCCTTCATTCTTGCCACATAATAAAAAATTGATTGTGAGCTCTTCTTCTTGAAGGTTGTGAACTCAGCCCATAATGAGGAGCCATGTAAATGATGCTTGTAGCTTGAGCATCTTTCTTCATCCAATTCTTCAAATTTGCAAGGTCTTCCCTAGTTGGAACACTAGGATCTTCAAACTCAGGCTTTTTTTCTTCTCTTGTGATGAATGCCATCAAATCTTTGCTCATGAGGTATGCCTCCATCCTCATGGACCAAGCTGGATAGTTTTCTCTATCTAGCTTATCAATCTGCAAGCTTTTTCCCATCTTTGATCTTTGTCTTCTGCAAATGTTAGGATAAATGAATATGATTTGCACCTTTAATGTAAAGCTTCAGTCTTTCATATCCTTTCAAGCTCAATCTTCACACTTCTTCAAGTTGTCTTCAAGACTTTGTTCTTGTCCACCTTCAATTAGAAGAAACTTCAATGTCTGCAACAATTGGGACTTCCAATGCTCTTTACTTCACTTTACATTGCACCTTTTGCTCTGATACCACTGATGGAGACCTCTTTATCTCCTAGTGCTTGATCTATATTGATTTAGGAACACTTGCATATCAATCATAGACCAAAATTTACACAAATGTTACCATGATTTGCAAAATCATTCACAAATATTCTTCTGTGTGAAACTTCATCTTCTTCAGGAAGTGTGCTTTAGGATTTAACTTCATTACTTGCACATATCTTCAAACTTCTTCAATCTAATGATATATATACCTTCAGGATACCTTTGCACAATCATATCATTAATTATATCTTCAAAAGAATCATTAAAACTTTGATTTGATCATTAAGATAAAAAACATGGTAGAAACTGTCTTCTTGAACAAATGACTTTGACATAGTCAACTTCTAAGGTTGATTTCTCACAGCACAAGTCCCGTTTTGCTATAGCTTCCTTACCTCCTAACTTAGATTTTGAATTCTCTCTTAGAAGAAACTTTACACTCTGCACTGAGATCCAAGCAAAACATTGACACGAAAAAGTGCACAACTCTGAGAGTTCTATTTGCAAACTTTACATATACATATTCCTATTGAACATACACACAAACATGAAAGGAATTAGACCTTGAAACTTTGAACATAGCTTGATTAGCTTATAGATTAGATGTGTACAAAAGATTTCCTGATCCACTTGATCAAGCTGAGAGAAATCAGAGAAAGACTCGACGCTAACTCATGGAGATGACTCTCTACACATCTATCACATGAACACTTTTCTTCTAATGACTCCCACATCTATTTCTTAACATTATTGACTTATATACATATGATTCTAAACTCATCCCACGTCTATTACATTACTCCTTATCATTCTAATGATCATCTATACTCATTGTACAATAATTTTCATCTGTAATGTACATATGTATACAAGCTACATTTCTGAGATCTCTTCCCTTTCTCCAATGACTTCTTTGGCCTCATTTTGATTCCTGACTTGCTTCAAGTTCTTCATAATCATCAATTGGAGATTTCTTTGTTCCAACAATCTACACTTGTAATAAAGTAGAGAATCAGTTTATAGAAGAAACCAACTCTGCATGTGTATGTGTGGTTCATTAATGTGTTGTTTTTCGCTGCTCCGTACTCCCTTGCATAAGTAAGTAATGAATCTTACCACACTTTTCTTAAGTTTTAATCTTGAAAGAAAACAAGAGATTAATGATAGCTGAAGCATTTATTTATGTAGATTGCATGGTCATTCCTATGACAGTAGAAGCTAACTCCCATTTGGATTGTGGGAATGTGCACCACTACTTTTGTTGAAGAGGCAATGTGCCGAATGCATGGCCTTGTCATGTGGCCCTATCATGCACACTTTGGATGCAATAGATTCTTCATGAGTGCAAGTAGAGTCCTCTTGAATCTATTATTTAATTCATTGTTGCTTTTTGGGTCTCCATATCCACTTGGTAGTTTGTGCTTGTGGCATTTGCTTCTGTCGAGTTCTTCATTCTATGGTGTGGGTCCTAGTCCTTCAGTATCTTTGGCGAGTCTTGATAGATCACTTTGCTTCACGTTGCTTGTATGACATATCATTGAGCTTTTCTATCTCTTGATTTGCTACCTGTCAGACTCCTTTCAGAATCCAAATGTGTTGCTGACTTTTGGGCCTCTATCAATGATTTTGGAAGCCATATACGAAACATTTTTGGTTTATCTCTTTGCGGTTGCGAATAGTGGTTGTTTTGTTGTGTTTTTCTACCAAGTGGTTGATCTATTCCAGTGTTATACTAGTTTTTTGAGTCAGTCGATCCTTTCATACCCATTGTAGTCATGTATCGAATAGATTTGTTGCTCAGACAGTTGCCCTCCATGCCGGTTTCCCTCTTATAGTGTCGACATGTTGAGAAGAAATGTCCTCACTATTTCTCTCAAGCTCAGGTCTCGTGGGAGAAGTGGTCATACAATCATGCAACATTTCCCTATTTACAGGCAATTTGAGATTAGGGCACTCCTGAGACACATTTTTTGCTGAATCATTTCCTTTTCCCTTCTTTGAGTTCTTTTCCTTAGATACACCGACATTATGGACCTGTGACTATCTATCTTCCAACAAACTAAAGACTTCTTTATGCCCTACCTTGGCGGATATGTATCCTTGTGCAAGATGTATGCTGACTTCATTCTCAAAGATCCAGTCTTGTCCTAGAATTAGATTTTCAATAAGGCCTTCATCTTTACATACCAATAGTCTTTGCTCCATAGAGGAGTTTCCTAGATGAAGGGACATTCAGGCTTCTCCTACACATTCAATGATTCAACCTCCGATTCCTATCATACATGCTTTAGTATGATTCAAAGTTGTTTTGAGATGAGTAATTAACGACACTCGTATGCAATTTAGTGCCGCTCTTGTGTCAATCAGAGCATCCACTAATTGATATTCCATGTTTCCAATTCCTAGGTTTAAGTATGGTCGGGAGGTACTATTGCTCACATTGTTTGCATTTCCTACTTGGTAGTTGACCATGGGTATAGGTTCTTCTCCCTATAGATATCGTTCATCCCTTTGCCTCATCCACTCTTTTCGTTTCTTGATTCACTCTAGGGCTTCCATTTGAGCTTCTTCTCTGATCCTTTCTTCTTCCTTCTTAGAATTCTGTGCTCCTACTAGTCGTGCTAACATTTGATCAGTCAAAGGTTCCATATATTTTTTGACCGTACAACTACTAGGATAATTGGGAAGTACATCTTCGTCTAATGTGGCTAAATTCACTGCTTTGCTTGTCGAGATTTGATTCATCAATAATGGCCCATATCCTCGCTATTGCAATTTTTTGACATGTTTCAACATGTAAACTTATACCAAATCTCCTTCCTTTAAGCCCTTATCCTTAATATGTGCATCGTAATAAGCTTTTTGTCTCCTTTTAGCCACATAAATTCTTGCTACTGCTTGTATTCTTGTTTGGTGCAGTTTCTCTATTTGGTCCAATTATTGAGATAGTTCATAGCTTGTCCATTCGCACTGTTTTGCTACTCGCAGGGTAGGAACTAAGAAATCAATTGGTAGAATCGCATTCTGTTCGTATACTAAATTAAAAGGAGTAGTTCCAATGACTATCTTGTAAGCCACATGGAAGGCCCAAATTGCATGATGCCATTGTTTATCCCAATCAGACCTTCCGTTGTTGACTATTTTGGTCAACACTATGCACAACACCTTATTGGAACTCTCTGCCTTACCATTAGCTTGAGGATGATAAGGGGCGGATTTTTTATGAATCACCAAGAATTCATTCATCAGTGATTCTATTAATTCATTGATGAAGTGTGTTCCCTTATCGCTCACTATATCTATAGGTAATCCAAAGTGAGTAAAGATATTTTCAAAGAGAAACTTGATTGTCGTTTGCACATCATTTTTTCTCGTTGCTTTCGCTTCTACCCATTTTGTTAGATGATCCATTGCCATTATTATATATTCAACATGTGATCCTTTGGCTGGAGGGCTAATAGGTCCTATGAAATCAATACCCCATTTTGAAAAGGCTCTTATGCAAATCATGGGTCCTAGAGGCATGTCATCTCTTCTGATAGGATACTTGATTCTTTGGCACACCTCACAACTTCGTACATATGTGTCAGCATCCATGTGTAGAGTTGGCTGAAAAATGTCCTCTCGTAGCATCTACATGTGCAATCTCTAAAATGGGTAAATATTCTCCTTCATGGACACATAGTCATAACTGATTGTCCTTTCCCCTTTTAAATAGTTGTTTTCCAATTATGGTTCCTTGCTCACTTCTTCTATATTTCACTTTCTCGCTAAATTCACTCCTTCCTCATGCTCGTGGGTTTTCAAGAATTTAACTAATGCCTTACTCCAGTCAGGCCCTATAGTAGAGAATTGTAATGATGCATGGTCCTCCAAAGTATTTTCCTGGCATTCTCGGCAACTGCTAATGTGTTCATGTATGTCCTTTGGCATGCCTGGCCAGTATACTCCCAATCTTATCAATTCTCTTTTTGTTCCATGGGCTCCTTTGAGAATTTTCCATTGATTTACATGAGCTTTCTCGACTTTTGTTCTACCTCTTCGACACATCTTAGTAATATGCCATTTTGCTCTTTACAATACATACTTCCTACCACAATGTGTAAATTACGTGATTGCAAAAATTCTTTCTTGTTATCTTTGTTAATTTTATGGTGTGGTTTGTGTGTGAGTATGGGAATCAGCTTTTCTACCCACTTTGGACATACTTCTAGATTGAATAAGTATGTGTCTAGGAGATCATCAGCCACTCTATTGGGTGGTTCTCCATGGGTCATCCAAGACAGATGATCCGCTCTCAGATGAGTATTCCCTTTTTTGACCACTACTTCGAAATCAAATTCCATCAGTAATAGAAACCATCTCACTAATCTTCCCATATTGTAGGGATTATTGAACAAATACAATAAGGCGTGATGGTCGATAAAGAATTTGAATTTGTTAGTTAGGAGGTAATGTCGAAATTTCTTAATTGCGTACACCATTCCTAGGCCTTCTCTTTCTATGGTGGTAGAGTTTCTCTCTGCCTGGTTTAGTTGTCTACTCGCATATGCGATCGGATGGTCTAATTATCCTTTGTCTGCTGGTTGAGCTAATATGCATCCTATTACATAATTAAATGCATCCACATGGATATGGAATGGTTTATTCTAATTGGATATCTTCAATATAGGTGTTGTACTTAATCGTCATTTTAGTTCATTAAAATCTTTCTCACATTCCTCCGTCCACGTGCATTGAGTTAATAATCCATAAAGAGGTTTAGCGATTATAGCATACATGTGGATAAATCTACGATAGTATCCACAATGACCCATAAAGGCATGTACTTCCTTTGCATTCTTAGGTCTAGGCAAGTCTAGGATTACCTTAATCTTATCCTCGTCCATGGAGATTCCATTCTTCGATACAATGTGTCCTAGGATCTTCCCTTGCCTTATCATAACGATGCACTTTTCTAGGTTCAAGCATATTTGATATTGTCAGCATTTTTTGAATATTTTCCATAGTTCAGGGAATGCTCTATTTCATTTATGAATCTGCTTGCTAATAGTTTGTCTATCTGTCTTTAATCTTTGTCGAATACACATCATTATATGTATATGGGCATTGCTTTGAAGGTTTTGCATCAGGTGTCATTGGGATTCTATGGGCACAAATGGAAGGATCCACTCCCTTAAGATCTTTGTAGGTCCATGCAAATACATCCCAGTATTCTCTGATTAGTGCTATCAATTCTTCTTCCTCCTCAAGTGATACATCTTTTCTAATATAGTACATCTCTCTTCTCCTTCTTCCATGGTTAACTAGCACTTTCTTAGTTTGTTCCTTATTATCATAAGGTTCTCTTTCTATGGCTTCCCATTTGGGCATTTGAATAGCTATCTTCCTCTCTTCTACTTTGTACCTTTTGAAGTGCTCTGGGACTTCAAAAAGATATGGTGGTTGCTCTGCCTTATCTAATGTTTCCTCGTTGCCCTATTTTGCTTGAGTTGCTTCTATCACGAATACCATGGGTGTTTCATCTTTGTTGTCTGCCTGGATTGCTTCTAAATATCGTTCCTGTGAGTCGAATTCCGATTCCATTTCTATACTTTCATAGTCCTCGCTCCATTCTTTTTCTAGTAATTCTCCTACTTCCATTTTTTGAAGGATTACCATGTAGAGATTTACATCATAATCCTCTTCATCTACACAGTCATTCATGGTTAATACTTCCTCATTTACACACACATCTAGGGTTGCTAAAATCTCCATCCATCCATGTGGTTCAAATAATTCATCTGGGAAAATTTGTGTCATATACAATGGATCATCTATGGGTCGTAATTTTGATGTCCAATAGGCTATAACTCAATTTTGTTTTCTTCTTGGGCTGGTTTTCCCCATTTCTCCTAGATTTCTTTTGTCGCTATGCCTATGCCAGCTCCTGTGCCTAAGATGGCTTTGGTCATATATCCATTAAAAGTGATGGGTAGGCAAGTATTTCCTTCATCTCCCTCACTAAATTCTCCAAATTTATCAATTGGGATTTGAATCGTTGATGGAATGTTAACTTCTCTTTTTTCCTTCGTAGGCTCTTCTGTTTCTATTCTCAAGTGTCCAACTATTTGCTTCCACAATTGGGGTTTGACTCACAGTAGTTCTTCTACTGTCAAGAGGCATTGTACCTTAGTCCTCTTGAGCTCTGTTAAGTTGTGTGATGTCTTATCTTGAGACCTATCTTCTTTGCATCGGATCATGGGAACATGAAAAAATATAGAACCTTTCTCATACTCTCCCATATAATTTGGTAATGTGGAAATGTTGTTTGATTCTTCTCTATTTCTATCTAACATTGAAACTTCTTCGTACACTTCTTCTAAATTTGGTATGGGTTGGGTTTCCCTTGTGTCTAGTTCTTCAAAGGGTAGTGTTGAGCTCTCATGCTTTTTCCATCATACTTCTTGGATCTTGGCCCACAAGTCTTGTGTCTCATTGGCCTCTAGCTCTGGAATTACAGAAATCTATTTGGCTTGGTTACTCTACTCTTCTTCTTCACTATGTTCATCTTTTGGTGTTCTTACTTGTTTTTTACTGCTATTTTCGAGACATTCATTGAACTGGCTTTCAAGTATCCTAGTCTTTGGAAGGACTTGGGTGGTGTTTTCTAGTGTGATTTGTGCTATCTCTATGAGCTTCCGGCATATTGCCAATCTCTCCTTTTCTAGCTCTCCTTATGGGTAGAGTTTTTCATGTTGTTCTATACTTGGTCCTCTCATGATTTTAGATTGATAAGCTTTTAACCACATCTCTAAATCTTTTGGTGTTGGATCAGCTAGGATGGATTCTGGTTTATCTTTCTTCTGTGTTTGGGTCTTCTAATGAGTGTCTACTAGCACTCCCTACTCGTGAGGTTGCTTTCTTTCCTTTATAGCTTCTTTATTCTCTTCATTTTTCTTCTTCGACCATTTACTCTTGAGTTTCTCTCTTCTAGTCTTTCAACTTTGTTTCTTCTTTGTTTGGTTAGTTTCTCATAGGTCTTCTGAATCCTCGACCATCTATATCTTAGGTTCTAAACTTTTATCTGTTTTTTGTTGTGACTCTCATTCTTTTACTACTTTTCCTTTGGCTTCGGCTCGAGTAATGGCTTTTAATGGCACTGTGTATTCTTTATCGCTTCTAGATGATTGAATAACTTCTATTACATAAATCTTGGTAGTGTTATGAACATTATTTGGGTTTTTTGGACAGTCTCTAAACAGATGCTCCTTGGCACAATCATTGCAATACCCTTCCCATGTCCTAGGGGGTGGTGGGTTGTAGGCAATGTACATTCCCTTATGAAGTGATCTCCGCCACATCTATAACATGCCCCGCTTGGCGTAGGTGGTCTAACAGGTGTTCTCATTGGGGTTGGTGTGTTAGGTGTAGTATACATCAGGTTTGCATATTCCGATCCATAAGAATTGTCATACCATTCATAACTATAATATTTTCGTACTCTACCAGAGTGGCATTATAAGGATAGTATTATCCCTCGATTGGCTCATGTCCTTGATTTGTCGTTTTTGCGCTAGCTAAAGGTGTGGTTGGTACTACGGGTCTTTCCATGTTTTCCTTTGGTTGAGTGTATATGATTGGCACTACATTCTATGGATGGGGTGGTTGTTCTCCTAACACTAGTTGTGGTTGTCCATATCCTCCTTGCTCATATGGCCTAGGTGCTCCTTGTGGTCCTAGATAGGGGCTGTATCTAGGAATATCTCTACCTTGCTCTCTAGGGAATATCCGTAGGATCTGTATTGGGGTTGAGTTACTATTCCTAGTGTTGTCTATTGTACGGGCATTTTTTAGTAGCGTGGTTAGTATATTTCAGCTTAATATGACAATACAGGTTGGGTCCTTAGGGTGGTTGCCTCTTTTACAAGTAAGGTTGTTGCATACTTAAGCCTCCTCTTGTGCAGGCGTGGGACATGTGGTCTCCACTGCACATGTTACATCTTCGCAACATGGGCATTCTCATTGGGGGGTTCCGATAGTTCCTTTGTCCATGCACTCCTAATTTTTTAGCCACCAATTCTGCTAATTCCCCCATGTTACTTGAATTAGACGTTACAATACTCCTAGTGTCTTCTGATTTAGTGGAGCCTTGTGTATTTTTGAGGTCATCCACTAGGTTGTCTTCTAGGTCTATGCATTCTTGTAGAAACTCACTCAATGTCTACAGCCGTTTCACATAGACTAAGGTTCTCAGTGTCCCATTAGTCAATCCATCTAGGAACAAGGATATCATCTTTTGCTGTGAGGTTCTCTCTATGACTGGGCATCTATCAACATATTTTTTAAACCTTCAGGCCATTGTTTTTATTGTTTCATTTGGGGCTTGTTTGAAGCTATGAATCAAAGTGAGGAATGTTTAATCCCTTGTTTGGTGAATTCTCGAATAAAATCTTGAAAGAATTGTTCAATATTTCCAAAGAGATTTGGATCCAATGGTTGAAACCAAGTTAAGGTAGTTCCCATGAAGGTTAACCTAAAAGATTCATATTGCACAAAAAAGTCATCAACTTGCTCCGCACGTAACACTTTCTTGAATTCTATTATATGGTCATAAGGTTTTCCCATGCCGTCATAATGATTCCTCATGCATTTAGCTACTTGGATTGTTCTCAATCTTCTTACTGGCTCTGGGGGTCTGATCATTATAGGAATTACTGGTCTAACTCGATGCATTCTCGATTGTACACCGGGTTGTGGTCTTCGTTTAATAGGTGGTCTATTCATATTTCCTATCCCAAGATTTGTTGGGCTGTGTGAATGTAATCTCAGCATAGTGAATTTAACATGTGTTCAGGTCGGGATGCTTCGTTGACTCATTTGGCCTGACATCGTATTCTTTGCTTCTTGGTGGGATCCAAAAGGGTTTTGCAAGGTAGTTGCCTGCTCTCAAGGAGGGAATACGGGAAACCCCATGTATTTCAATTAAGACCTATCAATTTTTTCTACTAACCAATACCTCCTTTGATTTTGGTCTAGGTATGTGAATCTAGACTCATCCTCTGGATTCTTCAACTCGTATATAGTTACTGGACTTGAACCTTCTCTTGGTGTGGTTGAATCAGTTTGTAAAAGTAGTTCTGACCCATGGATCAAATATAAATCCAACATATAATCATCTTATGGTATTAGGTCTCCTCTCAAGACTTGAGTTACCACGGACTTGCCCCTTGGGGTAGTCACAGTGTCTTCATCATTAGGTGGTCCTGAAGTTCCTTGTCATTCTAGTTCACCTCTTTCGTTGATCTAGTCAGGATTTTCAGTCACTACATAAATTTGACCAAACTTGTCCATGTAAACTCCTCCTTCATACTTGACTTTGGGTCTTGGAACTATTGTTGAATCCATAGAGTTTACCGTTCTCGCTGCCGACATATTTATGCCATCAAGGTAAATACGGACTCCCTATCGATTAGTGGATACATATTGCAATGAGATTTGGTATTCCCCCTCTGTGGTGGACATAAGGCCCTCCCTTGGAGCTGAACCGTGCATGTCTTCTGAGGCCATTTGTAGTTCCTCCTCTGAGTCACTAGATGTTAATCAGTGGATCGAGTGATGGATTTCTTGGGCCGCACTTCCTACCGAAGAGATGACACTTCTTCGACTACTTAGCACCCTCCCTAATCTTAAGTTCATTCACCTTTTGCATCTATTTCTTGCCTCTCCTTTCCTTTAGTTTTATCTTAGGTTTTTCATAGTTTTACTTTCAGGTTGTTAGGATTGCTCTAGATGATACTAGTGATGGGTGAAATGATAACGGATAGCATGATATGATACCACTCTAGTCAATACCTTATTGGCGATACGATACCAATAATATGTCGATATGATACTAGTGGTTGACACAATACGATACTACTGCAAGGGACGATACGATACCAAATATACTCGCGATATAATACCACTACTCAGATGATACCGAATTTTCATGATACGATACTCAGTTGTAGATGGCAATACGATACCAGTATGTTGACGATACGATACCGGTTTTCGCTACGATAGGATACGGCAAGCTAGATGATACGATACCTTGATCCAGACGATACCTCACTCTCGATGATACGATACTGATTTTATGGTGATACGATACCACTATGTGGACGATACAATAACAATGGACCATGATACGATACCACCTAATAATCATGATCGCGACACCAACACTTAGCAATATACGATACTTGATGATATCGCAATACTTGAAGGGGTATGCATAATACGATACCAGGCCACTATCATTGATACCACTCTTAGTACAAGGGAAAAATGCGCACTTAGGCTATTGGTTTGCCCAAATGACTTGCAATCGACCTATCTGTCTTCTTCTAGATCCTCAGTAAGGTATAAAGGACACTCTCTTCCTGCTTGCACTTTCCGTCTCTTGCTCTTCCTCTATTGCTAACCCCTTTCTCTCGCTCGCTCTCTCATACGCATATACTCCCGCATACTCTCTCACTCACATATGCTTAGATTTACCATGCACATATACTCTTGTTTTCCCTCTCTTCCCCTCATTATCACACACACACATGTACATATGCACCTTTTTCCCCTCTTACTCACCCTCTCTTTCACAAGCCCTTTTTTAACCCTCTTTTCTCCCCCTCCTCTCTTGTTTACCTACTCACTTACACGTATCTTCTCACACCTTTTCTCTCTGTCGCCCTTTAACTCTCACTTTTCACACAAATGTACTCATGCATGCACACACGCTTTCACCCGCTCGCACACATATATTCAAATATACACGCACACACACTCTTTGGTGCCCCTTTTTACTTCCCCTCACCCAATCCATTACACATTCCCTCTAAAGTACATATATTTATTCCTTTCGAATCATTCCGACCTCTTCACAACGAATCAAAAGAACAAACAATCCCACCAACGTTGCGTAAGGATGCCCCTGTGCACCTCAACCCTTGAATGCATAATCTTCACGTTCTCTCATTCTTGCATTATGCAACATGCTAGACTGCTATCAGTTTCTTTTGGCTCAGATTTTTTTCTACCACATAGGAACGTCACTCATGTAGTCACAATAAGGTTATAACACAACAGCACAAGCCTATTCTCTTTACGTCAAATCTGCCTTCATAGTTACCATGAGAAAGTTATGGAATAAGAGAACCGAATGCACAACTGAGTCTAAAAAGCTACCCACTCTTTGACGTCGACGCTCATGCCTTTACGTGTGTGCTGTGATGAAGTCTGATACAAAAACATTCATAGAATTTTGTGCAGGTTTCCCTTCTTCTGGGCTATCCAATCAAACTTGCTCCTTAACTATGATAGACCTCCCACACCTATAAGTCTTGCTCACTCGCATGAAGGGGAAATGGAAATTGGAGAGCGTAGACCAAGTGTAATTGAAATCGCATGATTTACATTTACTCAACAGAGAATCCGAGGGAAGCCAAAAGATTTCCAAAATCTTCATATAAATATAACCTTTATCCCTCAAAAGATCAAAATCACATGTGTATACGATTGGTCGTAATCCATAGCGAAAGCATAACACTAAAGGATCACACGATTATGTCCTCTCTGTAAGCGCAAATGGATTTGTAGATTACTTTGTAGCAACACAAACAAACACAGAAAGAGCACGGAGGATTGCCTCAATCTAATAACATACATCCATTCACAAATGAAGAAAAGCTCTGTGGATTATGAAAGAATGTCCTGCTATTTCCCTTATCTCCTACCAGTGCTACACCCACCGTGAGTGGACAAGATTGTGCAAGCGAACTCAAAGACCCTTAATCATCTGAAGGAGTGCTACATGACTGCTCTTGGCTTGCCCCTGATGATCATCCACTAAGAAGTACTGTTGTTGATTCACTCCTTTTTTGTTCCCCGGATCACGAGAAATACTCGTAGGGAGAAAAGAAAAAAATACCAAACACATGAGGAAGTTTTTTGCCCAAGCGTACCTTAGCCCTGGTCCGTTGATCTCCCAGCCACCGGAACTGACCGACTATCTGCTTAGCAGGAAGTCCTTTGCTCTGTTCCAGAATGAAACATTCCCCCTTTGCGACCTTCCCTATACTGGAACAGATTCCGTCGTCTGCAGCATTTCTCTCCACACTCCCCTCTATGGCCGTATGCCTTACTTCTCCACGGGTCAGGTTCTCACCGGGTAGTTACAATGAGCTGGAATGCAACTTCTGCTGTCAGACCAATTTCTTCAGTGAGGCGACAGTAGCGTTCTCCAAGGCAAATACCCCTAAAAACTTCAGTGGCTGGAATCAGAGGGGGGGCAAAGAGCTGCGTTTCCCCCACCTCGCTTCATGTTGCGTAGCTAGGAACCTCCTGAAAGACACCAAGCAAGACAAAAGCTGCTCTCCCTTTCTCTCGAGCTCTGTTCCCCCCCCCCCCCAAAATCCTCAGATCTGCCTCTTCCTCTACAAAGATCGGTTTCCCTTTTCTGGAGCAGATGGTCTCTCTCTTCATAGAACCCAAAACGAGGCTCCTCGACGCCCTCCAGCGAGCAACCTTCCCTTTTTTTCTCCTCCTATGCATCAGAGCAAAATCTCCCCAAATTCCATGCAAGATCCCCCCGTTTTCCCTCCTTCGTGAGAGATTAAGGGTTTTCCCCTGCGTCCTCTGACATTCCAGAGGACATCCCCCTCCTTTGCTGCTGCTCCGACAGCCGCCTATGAAAAACACTGCCACCCTTTCCTTCATTGCTCGGTACCCTCAAAATCATTTGGAACTTGATAAAATCTTGAAAATAAACTTAGTATAAAAATAACTATGACCGTAGGCCGAATTCTTTAAGGGCTCCAAGAACTTTGCCAACGAAACTCAATTCTTCTCGACATCATGTGAAGATAATCAGGGCTATAAAAATCTTCTCTCCAAAAGAAAATCAACCCCATCTGCTTTCAGCTCGAGACAAGGAATGGATGTATCTACAGCTATCGTAAGATCTCTGGTCCATGGCAAAAATCAGAAGATGATCCAAAAAAACTTGCAGTGTTTATTCCTACTCCAAAGTTCTCTAGGAATAGATCCATCATCATATTCCATGCTGCCCATGAATGCCTTTTCCAAGAAGCCTCATCTTTCAACCTCATCATGGATATCATCTCCTTTGTCTACTACTCCCATGCTATTGCATACCTTTAAGCCGATTGTTAGTGTAGTCCACAAAACTACATCTCCGTTGTGACTCTTTCTCGAAAACTTCTTGTGCTTGAAAGAGTAACCGACACTTTCCTCCTGCATTCAATCATCTATCCTACAAAAGGAAAACCTTTTAGTGCAAAAGATCAACCATAAGTACAGTTAGCATACTCCCCTCTTCTGCTCGCGAAGTCGTCCCTGACGAGCCAACAGGCACCTGCACTCCAGCCAATGATTAGTCTTCTTCAAAAACATCTAACCGGCTTATCATTAATGATGACATGCTTTCACGTTTATGTGCAACTCACTTCCATTCTCCTATTTTCTCACTCGCCTCGTCTACGCTCCCCCACTTCCATGCACATACCATTATGCACATACATATCCACATCATGAATGCACATTCTCGCACATACACAATCTTACTCGCGCTCACTCATCTCTTCATGCATTCCGAGAAAGCCACCTGCCAACCACATTCGTTTCCAGGTACTCATGCAATTTCCTTTTACTTCTTCTGTATCTCATGTCTCTTCTTCATCATGTCACATGCAAGTCTATGCAACACACATATGAACCATGCTAAACGCACATATGAACCATGCCGCGTACCATGTTCTCAACCATTTCCAAATACTTACGCTCATTTCACCTATCCATTTCCAAGCATAGAACCACAAGAATCATGCTTACATCTATAAATCATTGGATTTTTCCTTTTGGATTGGGTCCGATTTCTCCAACTCGGCCTTCGCGATCAATTCCCGCACTTTGGTCTTAACTCTCTCTTCTAATTCCGATTCTCGGTCTCTCCTTTGGAGCTCCATCTCCAACACTCTGATCCTTTCTCTACATTGCTTTACTTCTTTTGACGAAACCAGTTCAAGCTCTGGCTCTTCTTCTAAAGTCCCCTTCCCCTTGGATTTGGTAGCTTTGCTTCCCCCTATGTCTATACTCACCATATAGCATTCAAGTTTGCTCATGCACGTTAGCCATCCTAGCAACTCTTGGTCCGAGTCGTCCTTGTAGACTAGTGGGTCCTTATACTCTCCCATCTTTGCATTTTGGAATTTAAACAATTGCAAATTAAATCCATCTTGGAGGAGATCTTTGTGAGTCTCCGTGTGTAAGGCAAATCGTACTCGTGCCATTTCTTGCCTGACCTTTTCCTTTGCTTTCCTCTCCATCTCCTCGACTGTCGTCGACTTCTTGCTTGTCGAGTTTGGAGACACTTGAATTTGTATTCGATCAGTCTTTTGTCCGATGGTAATAAATCCCGTGCGCCAGTCATGCACACATTCGGCTTGCATAAGCCACGGCCGTTTAAGTAGGATTGAGAAAGTGGCTTCCGAGGTTCTCGATCGAACTATCAAGTAATCCACGCTAAACTCCAATCCTCCCACGACTGTGCTCACATTTCTTAGAAGACCAGCCGGATTCACTTGTGTCTGATCTACCATCCTTAGAAACATCGGAGTTTCTTCCATGTGGTTCAAGCCTAGAGCCTTCATCATATGTTCAGTCATCAGATTGACAGCGGATCCACTATCCAATTGAGCGCCTGGGACCGCATATCCCTTAATCTGAGCTTCTTCTGAGCTTTGCTTGTCCATTTCAGAGCCTTCAACCTTTCAGGGAATGGAGCAACGCCTAGCACAAACTTTTTTGCCACTGGTGGAAGTATCTCCACTTCGTCTCTTTCTTCCAGTTCTACTTGATCCAGAGTTCCTTCTGCTCTTTCCTGTACTTCACTATACTCAGGTGCCCTCCCTTTGCTCGCATTTTCAGTTCTTTTCTCCACATCCTTTTTCAAATATTCTTGTGTCCGGGTGACCATTGCCACAGTTGGCTCTTTCCATGCACCCTTTCCATGGTTAGCCTCTACAAAGTGCATTGATGAACTGGATCCCTCCTGAGGATTTGGCGTCCTAAACACCACTCCAATAGTGGGGACTTGCTCTTGTGCTCTAGGGGTGGGATATGTTTGAGTATCCACGTAATTGGACGATTCAGCTCTTTCTTTCCCTTTTTCAGTGTCCGCTTTCCTTTTTTGGCAATCTACATCGAAATGGCCCTCTCCACTGCAATACTTACACATCGGGGTATAGTCGACAGGTTTCTTTTCGTTTGGACATCTAGCTTGAGTATGCCCCAATCCATGGCATCTCCAACACTGGATTGGACCAATCCTCCTTTGATCATGTGCAGCTCTTCTCTGATATCCTCCTCCCTGACCTTGGGCACCATCTACATAAGCCTGTCTGTTTCCCCAATGGGATATAGGTGTAATGCCTTGTCCATGCAACCCCGTGTAAGCGTGCTCCCTTGTATTTACTGATTGCATGGTTCGGCTATCATAGGCTATTTTATGATGACACCGATCCTCTATATGATTTGTCCTACCACAAAAGGTGCAAAGCATCCTAGGTGGTGGTCTTTCCAAGACTACTCTTGAGACCGTAGGGCACTCCGAAGCCATATGACCGTAGCCATGACACTTCCCACACCATGTATGGGTTCTGAGCACCTCTTGATTAGGGGGCATGATTGCCTCTTGTTTCACTGTATATGCTTCTTGGGCTATCGTGGCAGCCTTTATGGCTTGCGTCACTAATTCTAGAATTCGTTCTTCAGTCAAATGAGGCTTCACCTCGCTTGTTGTACTAGTGGTGGCTACAATAGCCGAAGTCTTCAGCGTAGGACTCCCTTGGCCCAAATCTTGTACAGGTACACTTCCTGGGCCTCCTAATGGCTCGTACAAGAGCTCGATCCTTCTTTGCTGACATAGTTGTGCTTCTTCCCATAAACTTGCTTGTTCTTTAGCAGCCAACAAATTGGCAGGTCGTGTAAGGCTAATGTGTTGTTGCGCAGTAGGATCCCTAAGCCAGCAATAAATCTCCTTTTCAGAGTCTCATCGTTCGGGGCATTTGCACCCATCTTTCTTGCTAGGGTTTCCATCCTCTGGATATAGTTGTCAATGCTCTCGTTGACTCCCTGCCGCAGATAGTCCATTTGTTGAGCTAGACGATCTTGGAAACCTTGCCTATGAAACTTATCCAAAAATGCATCCTTTAGCATTTGATAAGTTTGTCGTCGTGGCTCTTCCAAGTTCTTGTACCAATTGGCAGCCTCATCTCTAAATATAGCTGGCAAGATTCGAAGTCTTTGCACCTGGTCGACCACTTCATTTGCGTCACAAGTGACCTCGAACAACTGGATAAAGCTATCTGGATCCTCGTCCCACAATCCCAAGAATTTGGAAAAGTCTCCTAGATGTACTTGGACTCGTTGTGCCATTTCAAATAATGGTCTAATATTAATATCTTCACGATCCCAAAGATTTAGTGCACGCGGCCTCAGGATCCCTCCTTCGAACTTTTGCACTTCATTGGTGACTCTCCTACTCGAGTACCCTTTAGGTTTCTTCGTGCTAGTCGAGGTAGACTCACCTTGCTACTCCCACCTTTGCCTTTCTCTTTCAAGGGCTCTTCTTTGAGCGCGTTCTTCTCTTTCCGTTCGCGTTTCTCCTAAGGATGAGCTCCCCTCGCTCATGTACTAGATCCGGGGTCCACAAGCTCGGCCAACATGTGGCGCTAGGCAAACATATGGCACTCTCTTATAGAGACGTACCAAGCTTTTCCCGAGAAACGCTCCAAAATGATACCACTCTTAGAACAAGGAAAAAATGCGCACTTAGGCTATTGGTTTGCCTAAATGACTTGTGATCGACCTATCTGTCTTCTTCTAGATCCTCAATAAGGTATAAAGGACACTCTCTTCCGCTTGCACTTTCCGTCTCTTGCTCTTCCTCTGTTGCTAACCCCTTTCTCTCGCTCGCTCTCTCATACACATATACTCCCGCATACTCTCTCACTCACATATGCTTAGATTTACCATCCACAAATACTCTTGTTTTCCCTCTCTTCCCCTCATTATCACACACACGCATGTACATATGCACCTTTTTCCCCTCTTACTCACCCTCTCTTTCACAAGCCCTTTTTTAACCCTCTTTTCTCCCCCTCCTCTCTTGTTTACCTACTCACTTACATGTATCTTCTCACACCTTTTCTCTCTATCGCCCTTTAACTCTCACTTTTCACACACATGTACTCATGCATGCACACACGCTTTCACCTGCTAGCACACATATATTCAAATATACACGCACACACACTCTTTGGTGCCCCCTTTTTACTTCCCCTCACCCAATCCATTACACATTCCCTCTAAAGTACATATATTTATTCCTTTCAAATCATTCAGACCTCTTCACAACGAATCAAAAAAACAAACAATCCCACCAACGTTGTGTAAGGATGCCCCTGTACACCTCAACCCTTGAATGCATAATCTTCACGTTCTCTCATTCTTGCATTATGCAACATGCTAGACTGCTATCAGTTTCTTTTGGCTCAGATTTTTTCTGCCACATAGGAACGTGACTCATGTAGTCACAATAAGGTTATAACACAACAACACAAGCCTATTCTCTTTACGTCAAATCTGCCTTCATAGTTACCATAAGAAAGTTATGGAATAAGAGAACCGAATGCACAACTGAGTCTAAAAAGCTACCCACTCTTTGACGTCGACACTCATGCCTTTACGTGTGTGTTGTGATGAAGTCTGATACAGAAACATTCATAGCGTCTTGTGCAGGTTTCCCTTCTTCTGGGCTATCCGATCAAACTTGCTCCTTAACTATGATAGACCTCCCACACCTATAAGTCTTGCTCACCCGCATGAAGGGGAAATGGAAATTGGAGAGCGTAGACCAAGTGTAATTGAAATCGCATGATTTACATTTACTCAACAGAGAATCCCAGGGAAGCCAAAAGATTTCCAAAATCTTCATATAAATATAACCTTTATCCCTCAAAAGATCAAAATCACATGTGTATAAGATTGGTCGTAACCCATAGTGAAAGCATAACACTAAAGGAGCACACGATTATGTCCTCTTTGTAAGCGCAAATGGATTTGTAGATTACTTTGTAGCAACACAAACAAACACAGAAAGAGCACGGAGGATTGCTTCAATCTAATAACATGCATCCATTCACAAATGAAGAAAAGCTCTCTGGATTATGAAAGAATGTCCTGCGATTTCCCTTATCTCCTACCAGTGCTACACCCACTGTGAGTGGACAAGATTGTGCAGGCAAACTCTCGGACCCTTAATCATCTGAAGGAGTGCTACATGACTGCTCTTGGCTTGCCCGTGATGATCATCCGCTAAGAAGTACTGTTCTTGATTCACCCCTTTTTTGTTCCCTGGATCACGAGAAATACTCGCAGGGAGAAAAGAAAAAAATACCAAACACATGAGGAAGTTTTCTGCCCAAGCGTACCTTAGCCCTCGTTCGTTGATCTCCCAGCCACCCGAACTGACCGACTATCTGCTTAGCAGGAAGTCCTTTGCTTTGTTCCACAATGAGACATTCCCCCTTTGCGACCTTCCCTATACTGGAATGGATTCCGTCGTCTGCAGCATGTCTCTCCACACTCCCCCCTATGGCCATATGCCTTACTTCTCCACGGGTCAGGTTCTCACCGGGTAGTTACAATGAGCTGGAATGCAACTTCTGTCGTCAGACCAATTTCTTCAGTGAGGTGACAGTAGCGTTCTCCAAGGCAAATACCCCCAAAAACTTCAGTGGCTGGAATCAGAGGGGGGGCCAAGAGCTATGTTTCCCCCACCTCACTTCATGTTGCGTAGCTAGGAACCTCCTGAAAGACACCAAGTAAGAAAAACGCTGCTCGCCCTTTCTCTCAAGCTCTGTTTCCCCCCCCTCCCCAAAATCCTCAGATCTGCCTCTTCCTCTACAAAGATCGGTTTCCCTTTTCTGGAGCAGATGGTCTCTCTCTTCATAGAACCCAAAACGAGGCTCCTGGACGCCCTCCAAAACAGCGAGCAACCTTCCCTTTTTTTCTCCTCCTGTGTGTCAGAGCAAAATCTCCCCAAATTCCATGCAAGATCCCCCCATTTTCCCTCCCTCGTGAGAGATTAAGGGTTTTCCTCTGCGTCCTCTGACATTCCAGAGGACATCCCCCTCCTTCATTGCTGCTCCGACAGTCGCCTACAAAAAACACTGCCACCCTTTCCTTAATTGCTCGATACCCTCAAAATCATTTAGAACTTGATAAAATCTTCAAAATGAACTTAGTATAAAAAAAACTATGACCGTAGGCCGAATTCTTTAAGGGCTCCAAGAACTTTGCCAACAAAACTCAATTCTTCTTGACATCATGTGAAGATAATCAGGGCTATAAAAATCTTCTCTCCAAAAGAAAACCAATCCCATCTGCTTTCAGCTCGAGACAAGGAGTGGATGTATCTACAGCTGTCATAAGATCTCTGGTCCATGGCAAAAATCAGAAGATGATCCAAAAAAACTTGCAGTGTTTATTCCTACTCCAAAGTTCTCTAGGAATAGATCCATCATCATATTCCATGCTGCCCATGAATGCCTTTTCCAAGGAGCCTCATCTTTCAACCTCATCATGGATATCATCTCCTTTGTCTACTGCTCCCATGCTATTGCATACCTTTAAGCCGATTGTTAGTGTAGTCCACAAAACTACATCTCCGTTGTGACTCTTTCTCGAAAACTTCTTGTGCTTGAAAGAGTAACCGACACTTTCCTCCTGCATTCAATGATCTATCCTACAAAAGGAAAACCTTTTAGTGCAAAAGATCAACCATCAGTACAATTAACAATCATGATACTAGGGAATTTTGGTATCATGATAACAAAACTCAATCGATCATGATATTGTAGCCAAAAGTGACCAAAATTTAAAAAAAATGTGCAAATTGTTTGCTTTTCTCTCCCCTTCACTGTTAGCTCCTTGTGCCACTCAAAACCTTATGTCTTACCTCAATACACCGCGTGTGTGTTTAGTCACGTTTCTAAATGTGCTTTTGATTTTCTGAGGTTATATGGTTGATGGGCTCACCTTCAAGAGTATCTTGTGTAAGCTTTGTGCTCACACGATCGGTAATGTGCTTGATTTCCACGACATGAACTCTACAATACCGATCGTTGCACTCCTTGATACTTGCTCCAGACCACTGACTCAGATATGAGTATTTTTTTGGGTTTTATGGCCTTAGTTGACCAAGTGCTTGAACTAAATTGACCTGACTAATTTTTTGGGATTTTCTCAACCATCCTACTTCTCCTATCCTTACTCCTCTCTTCCCTAAACCCTAACTCTTCCTCACTCCCTTACCCCTAAATCTAAACCTAAAAACTCATTACAACACTCCTAAAGTGTGAAGTAACAAGTGCTTAAATATTTGATGATTTTCCACTAATTGAATTCACCCCTACAAGTAGGATTCATTCACTCCATGGCTATAACCATCACAAAGGCACCTTGGTTGGGCTATTCATTGGGAATAGCGCCAAAAATATGTGTACCTAAGTCATGAAGTCTTAGAGACTTTTGTCGATGAGACTGTACCTCAATCGCCCCACAAGTGCATATAGTGGTGGATTAGTACACATTTAATTATCAATCCGAGAGATTAGATGTACCAAGTGTATGAAGACATGTGCACACGTGATGGTAAGTGAAGTGTCAATGCTACAATGCATGTGACTTGTCTCAACTACCTCTCCAACTCACTACTTCTCTGAAAATGCAAGTCACAATACCATTTACAAGAGTAAGAACAAATTCAAACTTTTCTCTCAGCTCAAAACTACGAATGTGGTGAATAGTAGGTTCCTTTAAAAGCTCTCAATGACACGCATCTAATGGTGCTATTTTGAGTCAAATGTGACAAATGTGCTTCAAGTTATGAGCAAAATAGTGAATGGCACGAAACACCAACATCTGCTCCACAACTCTTTAAGGCTCACACACGCACTTCAATAGTTCAAAAGCGATGGGAAGGGATAAAAGAAAATCATACACACACATCTCAAGCATTTCACACACACAAAAGCTCTTAGAGAAGAAGACAATCAGCATGGAACAAGCAAATTCGAAAAAATTCTACTTCAATTCTCACAATGGCAAAAGGTTCTTTACAAGAGTCACCAAGCGACTTATATACATGTGCCCTAAAACTAATCCTTTCACACAAGAGACCAACACTTTTATTGAAAAACTCTAATTTCTTACTATGTTATAAGGATTATGTTACAATAATTGAGGTTTACGCATCTAGAGGACTCCTCTAGTGCATTTACTGGCTTCAAGAGATTTTCATAGGAATTTGAACAAGAAAATTTATGCTCCTAATTTGAAATCTTTTGGGGCTCCCTTTTTTGTGCTTCTTTACTCTGCAACAATGAGCTACCAAGCATGAAGCAAAAACCATTGGTGGACACATGAGTGTTATAGCAACCAGTCCAGTCAGAATCAAAAGGAGCATGTAAATCTGGAAGAAGTGATTCCCCCTTGGGATAAAACAATCCAAGTAGTTAGCTACCACTCAAGTACTCGAAGATGCACTTAACTACCTGCCAATGTTTGACACTTGGGCAATGCATAAACTTGCTCATCTGAGAGATAGCAAATTAACTATTGAGCGGAATAATGCATAAGTAAATCAAGCATCAAACCACCTGTTGATAGAGAAAAACATCAAATGCATCGCCATCATCAGGAGGACTCAACCATAAAGTTATTTCTGTAGGAGTGGCAATAGGTTGGAATCTTCAAGGCCAAAACTCTACAATGATGTGTCAATATATCTTGTTTGACAACAAATATATTCCGCCATTACCTGCATAAAGTAAATGCCAAAATAATGATGCAAATGCCCAAAATCTCACATCTCATGCAAATCATCCTTAGAATCAGCAATATGCTTCTCATTAGGACTAGCGAGCAGCATGTCATCAATAGAAACAAGAATGATGAAAAGCACATCATGTGCATGCTTAACATAAAATGTGCTCTCAGTTGGATTGTTCTCAAAACCATGTGTTAGCATGTATCTTTTCATACCAAGTACATGGTGCTTGCTTCAAACCATATAATGCCTTTTTCAACTTGCACACTTTTTTTTCATGTGCTTTTTGCACAAAACCAGAGGGGTAAAATAAATACACTTCTTCATGTAAATCATCATTCAAAAATGGAATTTTAATATCCAATTGATGTACATTCCAACCGTGATGAGCTAAAAGTGCAAAAATGCTAGTAGTCATTTGACATGAGGGAACAAAGGTCTCATCAAAATCAATGCCTCTTTCTTGAGCATAAATTTTGCAACAAGCCTAGCCTTATTGTTTTCAACTATTCCATCAGGTTTACATTTCAGCTTGTATACCCATTTAGTGCCAATGGCCTTTTTCTCTAGAGGCAAATCACATAAAGGTCAAGTACTATTCTTCATAATAGCATCATATTCTAATTGCATGACATCCATCCAATTTTATGAACTTTGTGCTTCATCAAAAGAAATAGGATCATTATCATCACAAAGACCATAGGTAGCCATAACATAGGAATCTGATGCCAAAAAAAGCACTATGAGAGCATGAACAAGTACGATATGGTAGAGGTACATCTAGTTTGCTATCTCACAAAGTTTGCACCAGCCATTTAGGCAAAGTTTTTGCCTCCTCTATATCAACCCTCTCACAAATAAGTGCATCATGTAAATCTGCATCAGAAATGGAATGATCTGCATCATCATATCAAACTTGTTAAGGCTGAGAAATTGCCTCATTTGGACCAACACTTGATTGTCCACCTGTAAAAAGAGTTAGTAAAGTTCCATACACATATTTGGAGGTCATTGATATCTCCTTAGTACATGAACATAATGGGTGAATTGCATCTTCCACAAAAACAACATCACACCTAACCAAAATGCATTTAGTCTTTGGATGATAAAAGCGATATCCTTTGCTTTCAAAACTATACCCAACAAAAATACATTTTATTTCTTTATCATCCAATTTTCTACGTTGTTGTTTAGGCATTAATGCATATACCAGATAACCAAAGACACACAGATGAGCAACATATGGTTTGCGACCATGTTAAGCCTCACAGGGTGTTGAAAAATGTCCTATCACACCTACAACTCTTACAACTGGAGTTACTGACGCTGATGCAAAAGGTGTCGAAGATGATGACATTCTACAGATTCCTATTCGTGCTACAGTTTCTGCTGCACCTACTAGAAGGCAAATTCGTTGGGATCATAGAGATGCCCAGGCACATGCATTGATAGCTTTGTCTGTCAAACGTGCCATTATTCCTCACATTTGCTCTTGCAAAATAGCTAAGGATGCTTGGGTTATACTTACCACATTGTACCAAGCTAGGAATGAGGCTAGTGTTGCTTACCTCTGAAAACAGTTGGAGAGTGAGCACATGAATGAAGGTGATTCTATGGACAATTTTCTAACAAAGATCAAAAACTTGAAGGAACAGTTGATTTCTGTTGATGAGGTTATACCAGATAGCTCACTTGTGCAAACCGTTCTGAATGGTCTTCCTGATTCATATTAGATTTTCGCTTCTACTCTTTGGTTGATGATGAAAGGCAATCCAAATGCCTGTTATTTGAGGAGTAGTCTCTGTTCTGTTGCAGGAGGATCGGTCTAGGTAGAACAAGTCCATTATGCATGTTGTAGATCAAGCTTTCCTGGCTAGTCAAAAGGGCAAAGGAAAATGGAGCTCTTCAACTAATAAGCAAAAATCTGCTAATTCTGCACAATTGAAGAGGGAAGAAAAAGATGAAAAGAAATCAAAAAAGCAGAAATTGTTTTACAAGTACTATAAAGGAAATGATCATATCATAAAGAACTGTCCAAAATTGGCTGCTAAAGAGGCAAAGAAGAAAGAGGCTGGAATGGTTGTTGTAGAGGCCTCTACACCAAAAATAGAGTCTGCTAATCTTGTGTAGGAAGAAGAATGGGCATTTACTATTGTTTGCAGTTTTGACCCATCTTCTCATGAGCCGTGCATGTCTGCAATAGACTCAGATGTTTGGTACTTTGGTAGTGGGATGACCAAACATATTACCTCGCAACAAACTTTCTTCTCTTCACTTGAGCCTGCCCCTATAGGGAATACTATTACATGCGCCAACAACTCCTCTTATGCTCTTATGGGAGTTGGTGAGATAATTTTGACTACTACTGATGGTAGTTCTTTCACTTTGTCAGATGCTTTGTTTGTGCCAAGGATCTAGAAAAATTTGTTATCAGTTTGTGCATTAGCCAAGATTGGCTTGGTTGTGAAATATGTTGATGACAGATGTATAGTTCATGATCTATCAAATGGCGACGTGATTATTGCTTCTAGCATTTTATGTCGTGGGTTGTATATGCTCATAGGCTATGAAAGATCTGTAAGATTTTGCATGTGTAGTACATGATTCTCAGGCTATGTTAGATGCAAAGCTTTGTCATGCACGCTTTGGTCATCTGAATTTTGCTAGTTTTCTACGCCTGCAAAAATCTAAAATGGTGTTCTCTTTGCCCAAACTTGAGGCACCTGGAAAACATGTTTGTGAAGGCTTGTAGCTCAAGCGTAAGCACCACCTCCTTTACTTGTCAATCCGCGGAGACGTGAGGACCGGTATGAAGACCATGAGCAAGTGAAGGCACAAGTGCGTGAGTGAAAGCACACAAACATGCACACACATACACACACACGCGCACACGGTAAGATCAAAGAGAGGAACAATGGAAGGATTTTGATTACAAAAAGAAATCTATTACAAAACTGAAATCTACCAGAAGCTGACCCCAAAAATGAGCTCTCTAGCTCTTTTTATAGGTTTTTAACTAGTTTTGGCCCTGTCCAGACCTAGTGTCCGGCCTAGTTAAAAATTAGGTTCCAAGGCTTATTTGGGGGCTCAAACGGAGTCTAAAAATTATGAAAATTGGTACGATGGTACTTCTAATGCTCCTCAAGCTCGAGGACTCCTCGGCTTGCACAAAATGGAGCTACCAAAATAGAAAATGGTATTTACAATGATTTTAGTGATGGAAATCACTATTTTTGTAGGGGATTCTTATGAAAAGTTGACAGTTACTTCATGGAGCTCCCTACGTGCTCCTTCTTCTTGTGTGTTTCCACCTTTCTGATGTGCTTCCATGCTTGTGCTTGACTTTGAGTTCCAACACTCCCCCCCCTCTCGAGTCTGTCGTCCCTGACAGACCCTTGTTGTAGTGGTTGTTCCATGTAGTGCTTTGAGAGGTAGTATCCATTCTGTATGAACGAGAGCCGTCTATCCTCCAAATTTGGTAGTGTTGGTTGTCCGGTTCTTCATGTGTCACTGCAAGCCTTTACAAGTCGTAGTCCCTTGGTATGTGCTTCTTTCATGAATTGCAGCATGAATGCGTCGTTGTGAGCTCTCAAAAATCGCGAGTTGCTCAAAAGAGGTTGTCAAGATCGAGTTAGAGCAACTACTAGCTTCGAATTGCTTCCTAGGTATGGATGTTGTTCCCATGACGTCCGCTAGCTCTTCCAAAGATGATGTTGAGAGCAGTCATGCCAACTACTCATAACCCATAATGAATGATGGGTAAGTGTGTTCGTGCCTGGGTTGAAAAAAGTATGTGCCTTGTGCACGGCCTTGTAATGTAGCCCTACACATGCTTACTTGGAAAATGCATTGGAAGAAGTATGGTGCAAAAATTGCAGTTCTTGAGCTAAGTGCTCAAGGGTATGCTGACGAAGAGGTTTCCTAAACTATCATGGTTATGGTGTTTCCAGAGTAAAGATACTTACCATGGAGAAGGTTGATGGATGTTTTGTCTCTTCGTGTTGTACGCTCGGCCTTTGGGATGGAACCTTGTTGATGAATGTCCATGTTGATTGTCCACTGATGAGATCTTTTGAGTGGTGAATCCCCTTTCCTCTTTTCAAAGCAACATTTGTCACTAACAATGTGCATTTCTGAGCTTGGGCTCATGCACGTTCACTTCCCTATATTGACACTCAGAGGAATATTGGACACGTGCCGATTTCTAAGAGATTACCATGCTGATTGACATAGACCATTCACCAGTGCTACTGTTCCATACTGGTTCAGGAAATATTGAGAATTGAATTGCTTTATATTCTTTGGCAAGCAACATCGGGTAACTACACCAAGCTGAGTTTCACATATTCTCTTTAGCTCACCATATACAGGAGTCTTCTCCTCCAGAACTACCTTTTGCAGATATCTCCTTGGCTGCTCTGGTACATACAGTAGTTAAGCATCACTCAAGTTGTGGACCTTCAAGCTCTTCACTCCTACCATAGTAAGAGGAAACCATAGTTGTGGATGCCCTGCTCATGCTAAGTTCTTGACATTTATGAGATAAGGCAGCAATTAAATCATCTGCTAGCCAAGACACACTTCTATCCAAACTGATAAATGCCCAGTAATCGATGGTTCAATCTTCAACTAAGCATGACTCATTCATGTTCCATGAGCGAAACCTGGGAACAAGTTCTTCCTCGTTTTTTTTTTTTTTTTTTTTTTTTTTGTGGGAAAAATTATCACAAAACAAGAACACAAAAGTTAGTATCAGTAGAAAAAATTTGACATATGTCAATGTGCTCTTGTGCTTGGGATTCTCAAGTGTGTCTATGCACGACCGTGTAATGTGGCCCTATAATGATGCATACTTGGGAAATGCATGACCTGAATGGTGCATAAGACAGGGTTGTGCAAAGGGCACATGGTTGTCGCTCGTCGAGGTTTTCAATGTTATTTGCAGATATTGATGCCATTTTTGTTGGAGGTATCCATTGTATCTCGAGAGGACAACTGATCATTCCTCCTTATAGGGATCCATTTGAGAACGGTCTGCGATTGGGTAGAGATCACCTTTGGCCACTTCATGTTTGAATGATTTCCTAAGGGTTTGATCCATTGTGGCTGGCTCTTTATTTTGGTGGATGCTATCGGTGCTTTCGTCTTCCAAACCCATATCCTTGCAGAAGAGGTTCTTTGATCTTTATTGGAGCTCTGTGCTTGATTCAGTTCTTTACCTCGCCTTGGTGTCTTTGTTGTGCAGGTTGTTGCCTTGAAGTCCCCCCTTGGATTTTGTCTGAGCTTAGGCTTGATTGCTTGGGGTCCTTGGATTGGAAGTGGTCTTTCTTGAGGATAAGTCATGGTAGGCCTAGACCATAGATTTTGAAGTCTAGTGTGAGGGGACTGATTTTGTGCCAGGGCTTTCTTTGGTACCCATATCATAGTGCGATTTGGTTGGGCTCTAAGTAATTTCTTGGCCACCCAAATTTGCTTGACATAATCAAGAAAATGTGGTTTCTGTTTCTTGATGTAAGGGACTTTTGGGCCTTCTATGTGAGTTTTTTGAGAAAACTCATCTTTACATAGGGAATGCAACAAGGGTTGATCTTCTATACCTACATCAGACTTATGCAAGGGATCAATGGGTTGTGTGGTTTGAGATTGATCTAGAGATTCATCGAGACATTTATCCTTATTACACATAGAATCCCTAGGTGTACAAATGGGTGATGGATTGTCCTGATTCACCCTAGAGTCGACATCATTTTCCAGATCAGTGATATAAGGCATTGGTTGATCATCTCCTTCTTGATCATATGAGTGTAGATCATCCCTGCTTATGGTTTCATGAGGGAAATCCAAATTTACAAGAAGAGAGGGTCCTTCCACATCCCCCAAACACTTGGAGTCCTCCATTTCTCCATTCTCTAAGGTTTCCTGTGATTTACTCAAAGAAGGATTAGATTCAAAAACATGAGTAGAAAGAAAAATTTTTTCATGAAAAGCACACTCTTTGGAAAGATGATTTTGCCCCCAATTATCATAAGGCAGATAGTCATTAGGATTTTCCATTGACAAATATGTAGAAGCACGGGTAATAGGTGGAGAGGACACCTCAAATTCTTGATGATTTTGTGTAATGAACCTTTGGGTGCCAATGATCAAGTCTTCATCTATGCAATCCATGACAAAGAATGTTTCCGAAAATTGCATATCATCCACCATAACAGGCAACACAACTTTACCCATGCATTCATAATGTTCCCCATCCATGAGGATAGAAGGATGAGTTGTTGGTTGAATGTTCTCAAAGATAAAGGTCAATAGCTCAATATGAATTAAATTCCACTCACAATTAGGATTGATATAAACACCCAACTTTCTAAGGTCATATCCTATTCTGATATGCACAAAAGTATTATCATATTCTCTTGTTGCAAATAAGGATCCAACCCCCTTAGACATTTCCCCCGTGTCCTTGACTCCTTGCAATTTTTCTCTAAATGTTTCACCTTGATGTGATATTATCTCATGTATTTCATGTTTATCGCCCTCCGTTTTTTCGATCTTAGCCCCTTTTCTTCTATCTTTTGTTTTTTTCTTTCCCATGACATAATTTTCTCCCCCTTTGTATTGCTCAAAAATCCTTGGGAGCCCCCCTGGTTTCCTAGTCCCACTTGAGGGTCAACTTCAAATTATCCTATCTCAAAATCAATGCATTATTCTTGAAAAAAACAGTTGAGATCGTGTAGGATTCGAAACGAGCTTTCCAACGAGCTATAGAGCTCAAAAAATGGACTTTGGATGAAAAAGTTATTCCAATTCAGGCTCCTGGGGGTCAAAACAGGCAAACAGGACTTTGGAGAAAATCGCGATTTTGTGAACTTTCTGAAAATCGCGATGCTGTGAAGTAAAAAAAAAATCGCGATGTTGAGCACAAAATCGTGTTTTTGAAAATCGCGATGTTGATCACAAAATCGTGTTTCTGAAAATCGCGATGTTGATCACAAAATCGTGTTTTTGAAAATCGCGATGTTGATCACAAAATCGTGTTCCTGAAAATCGCGATGTTGATCACAAAATCGTGTTCCTGAAAATCGCGATTTTGATCACAAAATCGTGTTTCTGAAAATCGCGATGTTGATCACAAAATCGTGTTTTAGAGAATCGCGATTTTGATCACAAAATCGTGTTTTAGAAAATCGCGATTTTGACTCAGAGAATCGTGATTCACAAAATCGTGTTTTTGACTGAAAATCATGTTTTCTCAGAATCGTGTTTTTGACATGAAAATCGCGATGTTGAGCACAAAATCGTGTTTTTGAAAATCGCGATTTTGAGCAAAAATTCGTGTTTTCACAGAATCGCCTTTTTCACAAAATCGTGTTTTTGGCATGAAAATCGCGATTTTGTCATAGAGAATCGTGTTTTTCTCAAAATCGTATTTTTCGCTGAAAATCGTGATTTGTGAGAATCGCGATTTTGAGCAGAAAGTCATGTTTTTTCACAAAATCGTGTTTTTGCTGAAAATCGTGATTGGTGAGAATCGCGATTTTGAGCAGAGAATCGTGTTTTTTGAGAATCGCGATTTTGAGCAGAGAATCGTGTTTTTTTTGAGAAAAAACACAGAATCGCGATTCTTTTCAACCTACTTTTAGGCGGGAAAACTAAAAATCGTGATTTTTCAAAAAATTTTGAATTTTCACAGAATCGCGATTTTCATCACAGAATCGCGTTTTTTGGCGGGAAATTCAAATTTATGAGCGCCGGCTATGGCGAGCTCCGTATGAGCAGAAAATCATGAAAAAAACACAGCGCTTGCTCTCCCTTGCACCTCCTAACTCCTTCCCACACAATAATGCATGAAAAATGGTATGAAAATGGTGAAAATGCACTAAAAAACAAGAAATTTCTATGAAGAAGAAGATGGAAGAAGGTGGAGATGATGATGATGATGAAGATGAAGAGGAAAAAACAGAAAATGAACTGAAATGACAGTTTTTTTACCTTCCAACGTTGCAAATCTACGATCTTACCATCACAACGCTCGTCCTCGAAGCACTCTCCCCGGCAACGGCGCCAAAATTTGGTGTAGCTCAAGCGTAAGCACCACCTCCTTTACTTGTCAATCCGCGGAGACGTGAGGACCGGTATGAAGACCATGAGCAAGTGAAGGCACAAGTGCGTGAGTGAAAGCACACAAACATGCACACACATACACACACACGCGCACACGGTAAGATCAAAGAGAGGAACAATGGAAGGATTTTGATTACAAAAAGAAATCTATTACAAAACTGAAATCTACCAGAAGCTGACCCCAAAAATGAGCTCTCTAGCTCTTTTTATAGGTTTTTAACTAGTTTTGGCCCTGTCCAGACCTAGTGTCCGGCCTAGTTAAAAATTAGGTTCCAGGGCTTATTTGGGGGCTCAAACAGAGTCTAAAAATTATGAAAATTGGTACGATGGTACTTCTAATGCTCCTCAAGCTCGAGGACTCCTCAGCTTGCACAAAATGGAGCTACCAAAATAGAAAATGGTATTTACAATGATTTTAGTGATGGAAATCACTATTTTTGTAGGGGATTCTTATGAAAAGTTGACAGTTACTTCATGGAGCTCCCTACGTGCTCCTTCTTCTTGTGTGTTTCCACCTTTCTGATGTGCTTCCATGCTTGTGCTTGACTTTGAGTTCCAACAAGGCTATATTTTGGGCAAAATGGAGCGTTCCTCCTTTCCAAAAGATGGTTCAGTTCGGGCTACTTAGAAATTGCAGTTGTACATAGTGATGTTTGTGGTCCTATCCAGACACCTTCTTTTGGAAATTACCTTTACTTCGTGACTTTCATCGATGATTTTTCTAGGCATGCATGGGTATATCCATTGAAGGCAAAGTCCTAAGTGTTCATGTGCTTCAAAGAGTTTTTGGTTTTGGCTGAAAATCTGTCAGCATGCAAAATGGGCACCCTCCATTCTGATCGAGGGGGAAATATATGTCTTCTGATTTTAATGCATTTTTGGCTAAACATGGAATAAAACACCAGTGTACAGTTCCATTTACACCTCAACAAAATGGAGTTGCTGAACGAAAGAATAGGTCACTCATGGAGATGGTGAGGTGCATGGTCAAGAGTCAGGCTTTACCACATAGTTTCTAGCTTGAGGCTGTCATGTGTGTAGCATATGTACTTAATAGGTGTCCCACTAAAGCACTGCAGTCTATCACTCCATATGAGGCTTGGCATAATCGTAAGCCATCTATTGCTCATCTGCGTGTTTTTGGTTCTTTGGCATATGCATTAATGTCTGAACAACATCGTAGAAAACTGGATGATAAAGCAGTAAAATGTATTCTTGTTGGGTATAGTTCTAAAACTAAAGGCTATCATGTGTATCATCCATAGAGTAAGTGCATTCTGGTTAGCCATGATGTTGTTTTTGTGGAAGATGCTATTCAGCCATTTCTTTCATGTACTAAGGAGACATCTATTAGCTCCAAAGACATGTATGATACTTTGTTGCCTCTTTTTACAAGTGGACAGTCTAGTGCTGGTCCTAATAAGGCAACTTCTCAGCCTTTGCAGGTTTCATGTGATGATGCAGATCATCCCATTTTTTATGGAGATTTACATGATGCACTTGTTGATGAGAGAGCTGATATTGAGGAGGCAAAAACTATGCCAAAATGGCTGGTGTAGACTTTGCATGACAGCAAATTAGATGCACCTCTATCATATCATACTCGATCAAGCTCTCATGGTGCCTCTTTTGAGTCAGATTGCTATGCTATGGCTACATCTAGTCTCTGTGATGAGAAGGAGCCTGTTTTGTTGATGAAGCACAAAATTCAAAAAATTGGATGGCTACTATGCAATTTGAATATGATGCTATAATGAAGAATGGTACTTGGTCTTTGTGTGACTTGCCTCCTGGCAAGAAGGCCATTGGCATTAAGTGGGTATACAAGCTGAAGCATAAACCTGATGGTAAGTTGACAGGTATAAGGCTAGGCCTATTGTAAAGGGTTATGCACAGGAAAGAGGCATTGATTTTGATGAAACATTTGCTCCTACTTGCCAAATGACTACTGTTCGTAGCATGCGTGCACTTGCAGCTCATCATGGTTGGAATGTACATCAGTTGGACATTAAAACACCATTTTTGAATGGTGACTTGCATGAAGAAGTGTATGTTTTTCAGCCCGATGACTTTGTATAGAAAAGGCATGAAAACCAAGTGTGCAGGTTAAAGGAGTTATACATGCCTATCTGATTGCACATGGTTTTGAGAACAGTCCAACTGAAAGCACCTTATATGTCAAACGTGCTAATGATGTACTTCGGATCATTGTGGTATGTTGATGACATGCTGCTCACTGGTCCTCATGAGAAGCATATTGCTGATTTCAAGGTTGATTTACATGCCTGATGTCTGATTTGGGGCATTTGCATCATTATTTGGGCATTCAGTTTATGCACATTGATGGTGGAATGGCTTTGTGTCAAACAAAATATATTGACACATTATTGTAGCGTTTTGGCCTTGAAGACTGTAAACCTGTTGCCAGTCCTATGGAGACAGGTTTATGACTGAGTCTTCATGATGTTGAAGATGCATTTGATGTTGTTCTCTATCAGCAGGCTGTTGGATGCTTGATTTACTTATGCATTACTCGGCCAGATATTCAATTTTCTATCTTACAGATGATCATGTTTATGCATTGCCCGAGAGTCAAGCATTGGTAGGCAATTAAGTGCATCTTTTGCTACTTGAGTGGTACTTGGCTACTTGGGTTGTTTTATCCCAAGGGTGGATCACTACCGCCAGATTTGCATGCTTTTTTTGAATCTGATTGGGCTGGTTGCTATGACACTGTGTGTCCACTAGTGGCTTTTGCTTCATGCTTGGTAGCTCATGTATATGTTGGTTGAGCAAGAAGGAGCCTATTGTGGCCACTTCCAACAATTGTTGAGTGTGTGTGGTTGAGACACCTTATGGCTGATTTGGGTGTTGGTCAGTCCTCTGCCACCACCATCTTCACTGAGAGTTAGAGTGCATTAGCAGTTGCGAGGAACCCCGTGTTCCATGCTCACACTAAGCACATTGAGATGCATTATAATTATGTTAAGGAGAGCTTCTCTGCTGGGGAGATCAACTTGGCATATGTGCCCATGCAAGAGAACATTGCAGACCTTTTCACAAAGGCTCTACCTGGGGAGAAGTTTGAAGCTTTCCGTAAAGCTTTGGGCTTACTTCCTTTTGTGGAGTGATTTCCACATAGCTTGCACTTCCTTATACATGAGTCCCAGCTCCTTGTTCACCGCATCACTCCTAGGGGAGATTTGTTGATATATTTAGGTAGTGATGTGTGTGAACACACTAGGACCGCCGGGGCACTTTTTTCCCTTTTTAGGAGGTTTTTTTCCCCCGGCTTGTATATACACCTATTGCCCTAATGGGCTACTTATCTTTGTACATTCTAGTGGTAATACATTCAGTATTGTGTGTTGAGCTCCAAGCTTCTTCTTCTTCCTTATGTTGTTCATGTGCTTTCGCAGATGTGTAATTCCAACATTTGTCACTCTTAGAATACTTTGATCCTTGCATATATCCTTCAAGGTTCTTTCATTCACATGAGCAAGTCTTTTATGCCACACTTCAAGCTCACTTAGGGTTTGAGACCCAAAATTGAACAGAGCTATGTTTTTGGTTTCTCCTACCTCAAAAGTAAAGAGCTTACCATGCTTCTCACCTCTGGCTATCTTCTTGAAGCCTTGACATGGATCTTCTACAAAAGCTCCATGTTGGATAAACCTAACTTGCATGCCTTTTTCAACTATTTGGCCTATACATATTAGGTTTTTAGTGATAGTGGGTACTTAGAGTACCTTGCTCAGAATATTTGTCTTGCCATTGGAAGATTTGATATTATCAATCTTCTCCACACTATGCTTTGTGTCATACCTTGTTTTAACTTCATGTCTATGTTTTGGACTTTCCAAATCAGATAGGAGAGTTATGTTGCCTGCAACATGATTTGAACATCCTGAGTCTATGTAGAAAAAATGAGCATCTTCTTTATCTTCTTTGTGGCTTAGATTCATTAGAAGCAATGATTCTTTGTGTGCTTGATCTTTAGAATAACTTTTATAATCCATTCTATTATGGCATCTATTGTTATTATTGAAGTTGTTTCCACCTTTGCCTCTATTGTTGCCATATCCACCACTTCCACTTCCTTCTACGTCTTCCCACTGAACCAACAATTGTGAGTGGTGTGGTTGGTGTTTATCACAATCGAATAAGGTTGAAAATTATGACATTTGCCTTTGTCAGGCTTTGGTCCTTTATTCTTCCCTTTCCACTCGCTCTTGCTTCGAAGTTGGCTTGGGAAGTCTCCTCTTCATTTTTTTCCTTCTTCTTGCCTTTCAACTTCTTGTCCTTCTTATTTGCATATAGAGCACTAGTTGAATTATCATGATAGGAGTTACCTTCCTTTATGCTATTTTTGGCCTCTTCATTGAAGAGTTATCCAAGAAAGATGTTGAAGTTTGGAGTTTGCACATCCATGATGAGATCATAAGCCGTGGTGAAGGATTACCATTGCTTATCACTTCGAATCCCATTGAGAATTTACCTCATGATAGCCTCTTCTTCAATCAGCTCTCCAATGGATGATAATTGATCCAAAACCTCCTTGATCTTGGTAACAAACTCTTTGATGGTTTGTCTAGGTGTCTTCTTCATTTGGTTGAACTCGTTCCAAAGATGATTCTTTCTTACTTTGGTACTAGTAGAAAAGAAAGTCTCTTGGGCATCCCAAGTCTCTTGAGATGTCTTACATTCTCTAATATATGGTAATAGAAAGCCAGAGATAGAGTTTAGAATGTACAACCTTGCATGAGCATCCCTTGTGCACCAAAGTGTGAGCTTATCTATCTCCTCTTGTGTAGGTCCTCCTTTGGATCTTGGAATAGGCATAGCTTCTTCTACAATTCCAAAAGTATTTCTACCTTGCAAATAGGCCTCCATTCTAATTTTCCAATCCGCATAGTTATGTCGATCAAGCTTCTCAATCATTGAAGGAAAGTTGTAGCTCTGATACCATTGAAAGAACTTGGAGAAGCTTGTAGGAGGTAGAAAAGTGAGTTGCAAAGCGATCAAGTTTGGTCTAGCCAACGGGAACAAGACTAGCCCTTGAGCTTATGGAGACTCAAATAGAACTTTTAAACATGCGATAAGTGCAATAAAATGCACTATGTACTTTGGAGCATCAATGAGAAAGAGTCGATACAAAAAAAATAGGTTTGTGCATTGACTAGTTCAAAAAAATTTATTATCTTTAGATAGGACAATCAACTTCAAATGCTCATAGGAGCGAACATGATTACAATTGGAAAAAATACTTTTGGAGGAGTGATACACATAGGGTTGAGTGTATAAAATGCACAAGATTATAAGAAATAAGCAAAACATGCTTTTGGAATGAACTAGATACTCAACAGTGGTACCTCCTATTTTTTAGGAATGCATAGAGATAGACCCCAAGACAGAAACATTAAAATTTATCCCAATTTACCAACCGAAACGCTTTGAAAATTTATAGAAATAAACTAGACACTAATAATTTTCAAATCGCTACTCTTTGATCCAATTTGGAGCTCTGTAGAGAGAGAAGCAACATGTGCAAGCTTACTATTATTGAAGAAGATGATGTAGTGAAGGAGGAAGTCAATGATGGGCACAAGTGTATGCATATTTCTTCCATGTAATGTTAAAGTGATTCAAAGTCTTTATATAGACTCTTGAATTGCTCCATGAATTCTACAAGTGGATTTTGAATTCAAATGAAGGTAGTAGAGGCTGTTGAAGAGAATCAATTCGCTTTTTTACTATCTAGGAAAAGTGAAGATCTAGTTTGATCTACTTTTAGATGCCATTGATTGATTCATTGATTGCAACTCAACCACCTCAAATTCATGGAATTTAAGCTCTCTTTTTTCTCCTTTTGCATGTGTAAAGCTCTAGCATTATACAATGGTAAATGATCCATAAAAGAATCTTTTAAAAAAATACAATAAATGAGAATAGGTAAAAGAATGCTTCAATGGATATTTTGGCATAATCCAAACCATAGATTTTATGATGTAGATCAAATCCACCTCAAGCATAGGGTAAGCTTGATATTTGAATAGTTAGCACATGTGATAGTGTTCCCTGTAGGGGTAGGCTCAAGTGAACTACAGAAACTATGTTGCGAGGTAATACATTTGGTTGCATGTTGAGGTTGTAGCAAGGAACAACCAAGAACCCTCACCACCTTGCATGGAAGCAAGAAGGAAAGCTCAAGAGTGACTCTCTTCTCATCCACCCCTACCTCCCACATGTTCAAGCCATTGGCATTAGCCCCATGCTATGCCACATGCTTGAAAACAAGGAGAATAGGGAGTCAAGGATCCTATTCCATGAGGAAAATACAAGCAAATGCAACTACTCTACTCACACAAAGGGGAGACATGCATAGGCACACACACTCCACTCTCACACACTCACAAAGACAACAATACATGTAAATTGTAACAAGTCTTGGAGTAAATGAGAGCCTTCTTCCATTGATAAGGGATATTACATGAGAGCACGTCGACCAAAAGCTCCCTCTTTACAAAAATGAGCTTCTATTTATAAGCTAAGCTCTATTCCCCATGTGCTTCTTTGAAAAGTCAAAAAGGTGATTCTCTCTCTAACTACCATATCTTCTAAGATATTCTAAGATCAAAATTATAACAACCAAATCCCAATGAAGGGCATGCGTGGGTTTTTTTACGTGGGGAGTCTTCTAGAAGGGCCATAAAGGTGAGAGATTCTCAAGTCTATTATCCTATAGTATGAGGAAATATTAAAAAGTGCTTTTAGGAGAGTGTTCACATGTGACACTCAAATATATACAAAAAGGTTATTTCTCATGGTCTAGGGAGGGTTCTCATGCACAATTGAGGGTGTGTGCATAGCCTATAACCCAACACTCTCCCCTCCCTAGAATTTGTCGTCCTCGACAAAGCTAAGATAGGAGAAACATAAATTGCTGAACTGATCCAAGTTTGGGTCTTCAAGTCTTCAAATCTGCAAGTCTTTAGTCTTCAGGTCTTGAGTGCTGAGCGACACAATGCCCCTAAGGGGTAGTCAGCCCCACCATGTAAAGAGCAGCCTCTGTTGCAGTAGTCCTTCTGAGCAAGTCTTTAGAAGACCTAAGGAAAGATGAAGAGCTTCACCCCTGAGCCAAAAAGAGAGGGAGGACAAATGACTACCCCGCCTACACCCAAGTACGATCATAAGGTCCTCTTTAATTGAGGAGAGAAGATGAGAGGGGACTCATGCCCTTCCCCCCAATTTGAAGATATGCACGAAATAAAAGGATTCGAGGACGATTTTCTCTTTGATGCATTAAAATTTTCATACGTTCACTATGGGACTTTTTGGTTTTCTCGAAATTTGAAGAGAGGGAGGGATAAGGAAGGGTACCCATCCTCCTATCCAAGGCATTCACTCAACAAAGAGATGGCAGTGGTGGAAAATGATGCCTATTGTGTGTGTACAGGAGGGGTATATTTATGTGAGAGAGTAAGAGAGAAAAGGGGGTTAGAGGGTGTTTCTCTGCAACAACTAAAGTAGACTAAAACTATACTACTAAAAACAAGAAATGGGAAACTAATGGCCCAATGGAAGGGTAAAAGTGCCATGCAAAAACTCAAATCCTACATAATTGAGCAAACAAATTGCAACACAATACTTTACCACATGTTCTTGAGCTCTCCAACTGATGAAAGGTCGACCATCCCTGACAACGGCGCCAAAAAGTGTTGAGGTTGTAGCAAGGAACGACCAAGAACCCTCACCACCTTGCATGGAAGCAAGAAGGAAAGCTCAAGAGTGACTCTCCTCTCATCCACCCCTACCTCCCACATGTTCAAGCCATTGGCATCAGCCCCATGCTATGCCACATGCTTGAAAACAAGGAGAATAGGGAGTCAAGGATCCTAGTCCATGAGGAAAATACAAGCAAATGCAACTACTTTGCTCACACAAAGGGGAGACATGCATAGGCACACACACTCCACTCTCACACACTCACAAAGACAACAATACATGTAAATGTAACAAGTCTTGAAGTAAATGAGAGCCTTCTTCCATTGATAAGAGATATTACATGAGAGCATTTCGACCAAAAGCTCCCTCTTTAAAAAATGAGCTTCTATTTATAAGCTAAGCTCTATTCCCCATGTGCTTCTTTGAAAAGTCAAAAAGGTGATTCTCTCTCTAACTACCATATCTTCTAGGATATTCTAAGATCAAAATTGTAACAACCAAATCCCAATGAAGGGCATGTGTGGGTTTTTTACGTGGGGAGTATTCTAGAAGGGCCATAAAGGTGAGAGATTCTCAAGTCTATTATCCTATAGTATGAGGAAATATTAAAAAGTGCTTTTAGGAGAGTGTTCACATGTGTTACTCAAATATATATAAAAAGGTTATTTCTCATTGTCTAGGGAGGGTTCTCATGCACAATTGAGGGTGTGTGCATACCCTACAACCCAACACTGCCCCTCTGTCAAAGTACCAAACATATGAGTCTAGTGCAGATTAGCCTAAAGCTAACTAGATTGTCACCTTGAATTCATATATCAAGTCTTGACCTAGCACTAATTCTTCTAATAGGTCATCATCATTGCAAACTAGAAGCTCATGTTGCATCGAATTGTTACCTAAATGTAAAGATAGGGTAACTTCACCTAAACATTCAATGGTGTTCCCTCCTATCCCCATCATATATGCATTATTTGGTTTAAGTTGTCCTTTTAATTGTTGTGCTAAGGAAGATCATATGCAATTTAATGATGCTCCTCTATCTGTCAATGCATCCACCAAGTGATATTCCTTGGTTCCCACCCCTAGATTTAAGTAGGGTTGCTTGATTTGGCATCCTAGGGTTTTGATCTCTCACACTTGATAGTTGGCCATGGGGATTGGTTTCGCTCCTTGTCGATATCTCTCATCTCTCTAATGCATCCATTCTTTTTGCTTTCATATTCATTCCAACTCTTCAAGTCTCGCTTTTTCTTTTATTTTCTCATCCTCTTCCTTTTGGTCTTTTGCTGTTAGAAGTCTAGCTAGCATCTCTTTGGTCAAGGGTTCTAATTATTTCTTCATGCGACATCCACTTATGTAATTGGGCAAAATCTCTCAATCTAGGGTGGCTAGGTTAACAACTCCACTAGTTGAAATGTGATTGATCACTAGCGGTCCATGTCCTCTCTTTTGCAACTTTTTTGCATGTTGCTTTAAGGTATACATCAGGACTAAATCACCCTCCTTGAGTCCCTTGTCTTTGATATGGGCATCATAATATGCTTTTTGCATCCTTTTGGCTGCACAGAAGCCTGCTACTGCTTGCAATCTAGTCTCATGCAATTTTTCAATTTGATCCAATTGTTGGGACAATTTGTGTCCAATTCACTCATAGTTCTCAACTACTCGAAGAGTAGAAATCAAGAAATCAATTGGCAAAATTGCATTTTGGACATATACTAGATTGAATGGTGTCGTACCAATAGCAATCTTGTAGGAAACTCTAAAATCCCATAAAGCATGGTGTAATTGTTTGTCCCAATCTGATCATCCATTATTTACAATGTTCATCAAAACTGTACATAACACCTTATTGGAACTCTCTACCTGTCCATTGGCTTGTGGGTGATATGGGGCCGATTTCTTATGAATCACCAAGAATTCATTCATCAAAGCTTCTATGACCTCATTGATAAAATGTGTACCTCAATCACTCACAATTTCTATTAGCAGTCCAAATCTTGTAAATATGTTTTCGAATAGAAATTTGGTAGTGGCTCTTCCATTGTTTTTCTTTGTGGCCTTTGCTTCTACCCATTTGGTCAAATAGTCAGTAGCCACTATTATGTATTCATCATGAGAACCTTTCGCTGGTGGGCTAATTGGTTCGACAAAATCTATAACCCACTTAGTGAAAGCTCTAGCACTAATCATAGATCACAGTGGCATTTTGTCTCTTCTGACATGATATTTTGTATGTTGGCACACATCACACCTCTGAACATATGTTGTCACATCTTGATGTAAGGCTTTCCACCATAATCTAGCAAAGAGAATCATTTTTGCAGTTTTGTTGGCTGAAAAATGACCTCCTGCAGCCCCTGTATGGGTCATCTCTAAGATAGGAATATACTCATCTTCATGTACATACAATCTTAAGTCATTATCCCATCCACGTTTAAACATTTGTCTTCCTATGCGCACATAATCTTTACTTTTCTCCTCCAAAGCTCACTTTCTTGCTAAGATTGCTCCTTCAGGATACTCATGAGTTTTCAAAAAAATGAGTAATGGTAGACTCCATCTAGGTGCTACCGTAGAATAGCATAGGGTGGAGTTCCCTTAAGGAAATTTGTCTTGACACGTTGGACAATTTGTTACGTGAGAATGTGCGTCTTTTTGCATATCTGGCCAATACACTCCAAGCCTTTTGAGCTCCCATAGTGTATTATTAACACTTCTATGGTTTTTCCATTGATTTGTGTGGGCATTCTTAAGCATGTCTCTTGTTGTTCCTCTTCTACACACCTCAAAAGACGTCCATCAAAATCTTGATAGTATAGGCTTCCTACCACAATGTGAAGATTCCGTGTCTTCCATAACTATTGGCTTTTATCTAAATTGATCATATGACTTGGACCATGTGTGAGTAGATGAATCAATTTCTCAACCCATTGTTGACAAACTTCCATGTTAAAAAGGTATGTGTCAGGAAAATTGCCTGCAACTCTAGTTGGTGGTTCTTCATGTGTCATTCGAGACAGATGATCAGCTTTGACATGCGTGCTTCTTTTCTTGACTACTACTTCATAATCAAATTCCATTAAGAGTGAAAACCATCTTACAAGCCTTCCCGTGTTACAGGGTTTATTGACCAAGTATAAAAGAGCTTGGTGATCAATAAAGAATTTGAATTTTTTTGCCAATAAGTAGTGTTTGAATTTCTTTACGGTGTAGACCATACCTAATCCTTCTCGTTTATTGGTGGTATAATTATGTTTGTCTTGATTAAGTTGCCTACATGCATAGGCTATAGGGTGATCTAGCTTTCCTTCATCCGTAGGCTTTGCTAAGATGCATCCAATGGCAAATTTGGAAGCATCCACATGAATATGGAAGGGCTTGTTCTAATTCGGCACTTTTAGAATTGGAGCTAAACTCAGTCTACTTTTTAGCTCATTAAAGGCTTTCTCACAATCTTCCATCCAATTGAACTGAGTCAGTAATCCATAAAGAGGTCTTGCAATTATTTCATACATGTGGATAAATCTATGATAATATTTACAACGACCCATAAATGCATGTACTTCTTTTGCATTCTTTGGTCTAGGTAGTGCCAAAATTACCTTAGTTTTGTCTTCATCTATGGAAATTCCATTTTTAGATACTATATGTCCCAAAATCTTTCCTTGTCGTACCATGAAGACACATTTTTCTGGATTCAAGCAGACTCTGTATTGCCTAAGCCTCTCAAAAATTTTCCTCAACTCAGGGATGTGATCCATTCTTTGGGAAGAATAGGTGCATAAATCATTCATGGATACTCTTCCTAAGGAATTCCTTAAAGAAATGACACATTAATCTCTAGAAGGTGGATGGAGTATTAACTAGTCCTAAAGGCATAACCCTAAAAGCATATACACCCCATTCTATAGCAAATGTTGTTTTCTGTTGATCCTCAAGAGCGATTGCTACTTCATTGTAACCATAGAATCTGTCAAGGAAGCTATAGACTTCCTTGCCTTCCACTCTCTCTAAGAGATGATATGTAATGGGTAATGGGTAGCTATCATGAATAGTGGCTGCGTTAACCTTTTTGAGATTAATGAAAACTCTTAATTTACCGTTTTTCTTGGGTACTACTACCAAAGGTTACACCCACTCAATGTGTTCAATTTCATATATGAAGCCAGCTGCCAATAATTTATCTATCTCCTCCTTGATTTTGGCAGAGTATACATCATTGTAGGTGTATGGCCTTTGTTTCGAAGGTTTAGCTTCTAGACTCATGGGGATCCAATGTGAACAAATAGAGGGATCCACACCTTTTAGGTCCTTGTTTGTCCAAGCAAATGTGTCCCTATAATCTTGAATCAACTCTATTAGTTCTCATTCCTCACTTTTTGATACATCCTTCCCAATATAAGTGCATCTCTCCTCTTCCCCTTCTATAGTCACATTGATCTTCTTGGTCTATTCCTTGTTATTGTATGTTATTCCTTCTTGTGCTTCTCATTTAGGCATTTGAATAACGATCTTCTTTTCCTCTACTTCATATCTGCTAAAATGTTTAGAGACTTCAAACTATTCTTGGGGTGTATTCTCTTCCTTGTTAATCTCTTCTACTTCCAAGTTCTCTTGATTTCCATTTTGGTTGAGTGTCAATGTGATTTCTCTAATAATTTCTTTATCTTCTCCGCCCAGATGATTTCCTTCCTCTTTGGCCTCAGTTTCCATTTCTATGGTTTCATAAACTTCCATACATTCCTTCTCTATCAATCCTCCTTCTTCAGCCTCTTGTAACATAGCCATGTATAGACTTACATCATATCCATCCTCTTCTATACATTAATTCATGGTTAGGACTTCCTCATCGACACACACATCCAATGTGTCCAATATTTTCATCCATCCATGGGGCTCAAAGTCTTCATCATCGACACACACATCCAATGTGTCCAATATTTTCATCCATCCATGGGGCTCAAAGTCTTCATCATCGACACACACATCCAATGTGTCCAATATATTCATCCATCCATCCAATGTCTTCATCTGGGAATAATTGTGGCATATAAGCTGGGTCTTCTATTGGTCTAGAGATTCCATAGCCGATTTTCCATTTTCATAGCCTTTCTTCTTCTTGCTTAGCTGCCTTACACATCCATAGTTGAGTGTCTTCATGCATCCATGATTGGTCTTCAGATCATGCACTATGGATTGATAGGTCATCCTCCTCTCTATGTATTGTGTTCCATTGTAGGGGTGGAACATCTCGGTAAGCATAAGTATGGAGGTTTATACTAGTGGTCGTACCTCTATGTTGCAGGTACACTACATCCCTTCCCTATTCTTGCACCACCTTTAGTTGTCTCATGGAAGGTCTTCCTAATATCATCTCATAATTACTTGCCTTTTTAGATTGATAACTGGCTAAAATGTGCTCGAATTCTAGTCCACATGTTGTAAAGACAACATTCTCTAATAGTCCCAAAGGTCTTTCTATATGACCATCAGCCAGTTGTAGCTTCATCCTAGTGGGTTGTAGGGCTGGTTTACCCACTTGTCCCATATTTCTTTTGTCGTTATTCCCACTCCCACTCATGTTTCTAGGATGGCTTTCATTGTATAGCCTCGGAATGTAATGGGGAGGCATGTGTTACCTTCATCTCCCTCGCTGAAATCCCCTACTTTGTCTACTGGGATTTTGACTATAGACACATCTTCACTGACTTCCATGTTGGCTAGCTTTGCTTCCTTTTGTTCCATTTGCTTAGCCAATTTTTTCCATAATTGTGGTATGATTTTTAATAGCTCCTCCATGGTTATGGAGCACGACACTTTCGTCTCCTTCAAATTTTATGCTATATCTGACGTTTTGGTTGGTCTCGTTTCCTTTTGTTCTCATGGTTGGGGCATGATAAAGCTCTGAATGCTTCTCATACTCTCCCATGTAGGTTGGTAGAGTGTTTATGCTTTCCGATTCTTCTCCATCTTTATTGAGTATAGAACATTCCTCATGGTTTATCTCTTGATCCATCATCCCTGGATTCTTGGAGGCATCTAACTCTTCAAAATGTGGGTCATATCCTTTGGTTCTCCTCCATTTGGCCCATAGGTATTGAGGCCAATTAGCTTCAACCTTAGGGATCAAAAAACGTTTTTCATGATCCTCTGTGTGTGATTCTTCAGTGATCTTGATAACCTTCTTTCTTCAAGTGGGTCATGCACTACTATACATTCTTGAAATTCTATTTCTAGTATTCTTGTTTTAGGGAGATTTTGTATAGGTTTTTCTAATGTGTTTTGGGCAATTTCAATCTATTTTTTACAGATCTCTAGACTTTCTTGCTCTAAATCTCTTCTTGGATAACTTAGTTCATGTTGCTCCAAACTTGGTCTTGCCTTTATCTCAGATTGATATGCTTTTATCCACATGGCTAGATCTTCTGGCATTGGAGCAGCTAGAACGGATCCTACTTGTTTTTTTGCTTTTCTTTCTCTTCTTTAATTGAATCCTTTGTAAGATTCTTAGGTTGGTTTGGCTCTTCTCGGTTTTTCTCTTCCATCTTCTTCTCTATCCACTTGTTTTGCAATTTCTCTCGTCGAGCCTTCCATTTTTTTAGTTCTTTTGGCTTTTGAATTTTCTTTAGATTCTTCTGAGTCTATCACTATTTGAGGTGTCGATGTTTCTTGTTCATTAGTTTGCTTTTCTTTCTCTTGCTCTAGTTATCACCTTTAATGGCACCATATACTCCTTGTCACTTCCAGAAGACTCTACCACTTCTATTACATTTATCTGAACAGTTGGGGTTGTCTTATTAGGGTTTTAAGGATAATCTCTAAACAAATGCTCCTTTCCCAAATCACTACAATATCCTTCCCACACCTTAGGAGGTCGTGGTTGATAAGGCAGTGTGAGCTCCCTAATGAAATGGTCTCCTCCATAGCGATAACAGGGTCCTTTTAGAACTGGGGGTCTAGTCATGGGTCTAGTAGGTGTTGGAGCTCTAGGAGCTACGTACATCAGGGTGGAAATTTCAGGTCCATATCCATATCAGCTTTCATAAGCCTCTTGTCCATATGGAGATTGCTCATAGGGTTGCTCACAGTCTACCAAGCCAGCTTTGTATGCATAGTAATCTCCCAAATTTTGATCGCATAATTGATTATGACTATCAGAGCTTGTTAATGAAGTGGTCGGTACTAAGGCTCTTTCAGGGGTTCTTTTCTATCTAGGCAAATTTCACAGGGATAACATTTTGTGGGTGAGGTGGTTGTTTTCCTAACACTCATTGTGGTGGGTTGTATCCTGAGTATTCGTATGGACGTTGCATTGGAGGTTGGTTATGGTATTGAGGATATCTTGGAACATCTCTTCCTTGACCTCTAGGTGGGTATCCATATGGTCTGAATTGTGGAGGTTGAGCAAGCCTTGGTTGCCTATTGTATGGACAATTCTTAGTGTTGTGATTCATGTATTTTTGTTCAGTACTGCAGTAATGAGCTTGGGTTTGGACTAGTTGTCTGTTATAGGCATAGGGGGGTCGTGGGACAACTCCCCTATTGCACACATGAGAAGGGTGATCCCCTCGACAGTGCACACATTCTCCTAAGCATGGGCATTCTCATCGGGGGTTGGGGTAATTCTTTTGTCCTTGCAGTCCTAATTTCTTGGCCACTAATTCTGTGATTTCTTCCACATTATTGTTTGAACTAGAGATGCTACTAGAAGCATCCTCGCTCTTGCTCTTGGTTTGAGGAATCTTTAAGTCTTTTGATAGATTGTCTTTCAAGTATATGCACTCCTTCAAACACTCACTCAATGTTTCAAATATCTTTACATAGACTAGCACTCTTAGGGATCCATTGACTAATCCCTCCAAAAATAATGAAATATTTATTTTATGATTAGGCCTCTCCTTTGTAGGGCATCTATCCACATACTGCTTAAGTCTCCTAGCTGCTAGACGAACTCATTCGGTACGGGATTGTTTGAAGCTGTGAATCAGAGATGAAGAACTATTCTTGATGGCAGTCTTTGTGAATTCTTCAATCAATTCCTAGAATACTTGCTCCATATTTAGAAAATTATTGGGCTCAAGTGTTTGGAACCAAGCTAAGGCAGTGTCGATGAGTGTCAAACCAAATGACTCATATTAAACTAGGAAATCTTCCACTTGTTTAGAACGAATCACTTGCTTGAATTCCACTATGGGATTATAAGGTTCACCAGATCCAAAAGCTGGGTGCCTCATATGAATACGAGCTCCTCTGCCTATGGGTGGTCTCTCAGGGGTTGGGTTTCTGTTCCTTGGCTCTCCTACAGATTGAAATTGATAGTTGGGATTGGTTCCTAGCATTGAAAATTGAACATGGGGTCTCATAGGAATGCTCTATCCAAAGTTTTGATAAGCATCACTTTGATAGCTTCCTTGAGGGTTTTTGGAGGTCTTGGCCTAATTTCTAGAGGGAAACAACGGTATGCCTTGAAATTTCAATCTAGATCTTTCTAGATCTATCACAAGCCAGTATTTCCTCATATTCCTATCAAGATAGGTGATTCGAGAGGGATTTTCAGGATCCTGTAACTCATAAATGGTGGCGTGATTGCTACTTTCTCCACACAAAGATGAGTGAGCTTGTAGAGTAGCCTCTCCATCCCACCTACCATATATACGTCAGTCAACATGTCATCCTGAGGGATCTTATCACCTCTCCAAACTGTGGATACCATTGACTTACCTCGGGGAGTAGAAATCATATCTTCATTATTTTCCCCATTAGGATTTTTTGTGTCCTCCATTTCCCTTCATTCGCTAATAGTTTCTGCACAGTTTGTCATTGCATAAATCATTCCCCTTTTGTCCATGTAGAATCCTCTTTCATATTTCACAGTGTAAGCCGTCGGATTGGCAGTTGTAAATCTTTTTCTTTTCATATTCCGCACGAACCGAAAGGTCGTTGCGTAGAGTTGTGTCTATTTATAATCTAATAAAAGGACGCTTCAGTAACGATCAGGAGGATCACCAGACTGGTTGTCTGGGCGATTACATTCTGTGAAGTTGTCATAGCGCGGTGTTGAGAAATCTGAGTATTACTGTTCTTGTCTCTGTTTGATTACATTAGCTTGTGTCTGGGCACAGTTCCTTTAAGTTAGAAAACATAAGTCTGTATTACGGTTATGAATAGCTTCGACGCTGTGTATTGAGAACGTATCAACCAAAGTGTAATCGTTAAGGTTGTGGAAGAACTAGCAATAGTCTGAGTACAGACAGTAAGATTGTGAGAGAACAAACCAGAGGATTGATAGTAATTTGTATGCAGAGTTTTGAGTGTTAAAGGACTACGAAGTAAATGTGTTGATTGGGAAAATTAAGTAATAGGGCCTCTCATTAACAGACCCCTTCCACTCCCAAGAACCCGAAAAGAGCTTAAACGCACCTATGACGGCAACGCACATTTAACACTGGCGCCATCTGTGGGAATGTGGCAATAGAGTGTTACAAATTGATTGTGGGAAGGTGACCATAGATTGTGAATTGACAGTAAGGTAGAGTAGTACGCAAGTGTTGCAAAGGTGATATATGTCGGTTACTCGGTCCGACGAGTCGTATCCGAAGTACAGGAGAGACCGACAGCCTTGGGTGGTACCAGATTTGTTAAGGACACCCCCAGGAGGCAGAAGCACAGATCGGTTAAGCCCAGTATTAGAAGAAGCAAAGCACGGTAGCAGTGATTCGGGTAATATTCCGGTAGAACATACTGCAATTCCGGTAGATTTCGGTGTAATTTTGGCACAGTTTGCAGAAGATACAGTAACTTCGAAGTCTACAAGAATGCAGTGTGCAGTTGATCCGACACCGTCTGGTCAGGATTCGAACCTCTCTGAGGATAGAGGTGTGTTATCCAGAGAGACCATTGCTGGTGAAAGAATACCCTGGTTTGGGGAAAGTTCGACTAATTCCGGTGACAATGTAATACTTCCTAGTGAATCCTCATTCCGGACACCACTGTTCGGAGTAAGTTTGCCTACGTTTGATACCAAAGAAGAGGATAAGCTATTCGAATTGGAGATCCGTAAGAGGTTGAGCGCTATTTTCGAACCGGAAGGTGAGTAGACTAACCATACAGACTCTGAAGGACCGGAAACACCACCTCAGAACTCAGGAGATAGTAACAGTACCACTACTAGCACCATGAGTGGACAGCAACAACAACAACAACAGCAACAGCAACAGCAATCGCCACTTCCACTTCGACCTGTTCCAACAGGGGTAACATACACCAAGTTCGGTGGATTTCCAAGTGATGACCCTGATGCCCATGTGCGTACTATTGAGATAAGTTATGTCGTACTAAACCATCCACCTGATCCGGCGTACAAGGCCATCGTATTCCAATCTACATTAGTCAATGAAGCAGCCAGGTGGTTAACAGAGTATGATATCAACCATTTCGGCACCTATGAAGCAGTAAGGGACGCGTTTTTGCAGAGGTTCCGGCTGAAGAAGAACCCTGCTGAAATTTTCGATTACTTGCAGAACAATAGACAGAAGCCGCATCAGATTGTGCAGGAATATGCCACATTATTTAGAACTCATTTAAGACAATTACCTCCGGCACATGCTAATTTATCGAATGATGTCATAACCTAGTGGTTCATTAATGGTTTGACCCCATAGCTTAAACAAATCATGATCATCCGATGTGTGGGTGTTATTACACTGGATGTTGTCATAGCAATGGCCCTGCAACTAGAGCATAAGGTTGGAGGTTTCACTGAAGACTTGGAGTGGCTGAAAGCCAGTAGAAACATTGTAGAGGACCGGGCTAAATAGATGTACTGCAATAAATGTAAAAATCCAAGGCATACCAGTGCTACCTGTGCCCTTAATCAGATGTATTGTGCTATCTGTAATACCACTGGACATTCCACCAAAAATTGTGTGTATAACGCCAAAGTGCAGGGACCAGCAACTGTAAATGCCGTTATACAAGAACCGGGGCAGCCAGCCACTCACTACGTGCCGCCACAAATGCGAAACAATCAGCCACAAGGATACAGGAATTATCGAGGACAGTGGAATACAAATTACAATACAAATCGTTGGCAGACAGGAACATCACAGGAAGGTACTTCCTTGCCACCACCTCGATGTCATTTTTGTGGTGAGCTTGGTCACATCCGAAGATTCTGCAAGGATGCAGCCGTATATGATCAAAGAAAGAAAGAGTGTCAGAATCCAATGACCAATATGGTCTATATCTCACCAGTGGAAACTCAAGCAGCAGTGATTCAAACAAGATCTGGTAAGCAGTTACAACCAACAGCGGAGGTGTTTGAACTTGGCATCCGTGAACAGCAGAGAATGTATAATAAGGCTAGCCAATGGACCACCAAAGAACCTACGGTGTTCCCTGATCCAGTTCCGGTGACACAGGTTCCCCTGCCAAAGGTAGGAGCGCAGGAACAAGATTGTACCCCAGTAACAAGAGAATCATCATCGGAACCAGTGAAGAGTGCAATTCCAACAGACCAGGTATGGGATATTCTCTCGAAGGCTTCAATTACACTTCCTTTGGGGCAACTACTCGCCTTGGTGCCCAGAGTTTGGGAGCAATTCCAGCAATAGCTCAGTCTTGGATCTCCCAGTACTCTGGCAAATGCCACAATCCAACCGGAAGCTGACTCTATGGTCGATCATGCGGTCCCCTTAATTATGATATGGCACAAGAATCACAAAATTACTCAAGTACTAATTGATGGTGGTTCCGGTGTAAATATAGCCACTGCAGCCCTTTGCAAGAAGTTAGGGTCCAATTTTTGTAAGAATGGCCGACCAATCCCGAGTCCATCCGGTGGGACTCGTACGGAATGTCCCGATCACTTTGCAAGGTACAACGTTTAAGATGACCTTTGTAGTCTTAGAACTACCAGAGTCAAGTCTCGATTATAATCTTCTATTCGACCGACCCTGGTTGAAACAGGCTAAGGTTATACAGGATTGGTCAGCACAGGAACTGACTTTCAAAGACAATTATCGTAAATATGTTGTCAAACTGGATGCTATTCAGCCCTGCGAATTACATGCCAAACCTTATGTAGTAGAGCCGGTCCACATGTTGGATGGTTTATCCAATGACAAAGAAGAAGAATTTTTGAAGAATAACAAAGATTTGATCTTTTTGGGGACTGTCGATTTGCAATCTGTAGCAGACAACTGGAGTCCGGCAGCCTGTACGGTGATGCCCGTGACCGGAGATGCAGATGCCAATGATAACGATGCTATGGATGGAGCCACTTTGCAGCAACTTTTACAGTCAGCTGACGATTCGGCGAAACCTCGGCAATTCTATGTTCCGAAAGATCAGTTAATCACCTATAATTTGGGAGATGAAGTGAACCCGCAACCTGTCAAGATAAAGGAAGGATTATCCGAGGCATTTCAAGCAGATTTGATCCAGCTTCTTCGTGAGTTCTCTGATGTTTTTGCCTGAGATTATTGTGATATGAAAGGTCTGGATCCTCGCATCTATCAGCATCGGGTTGTGCTCAAACCAGAAGCAAAGCCGATTAAACAATCCAGCTACCGAATGAATCCTAACTATGCAGCACAGGTCAAGGCAGAACTCGATCGGCTAGTAAAAGTGGGACTCATTGTCCACATTGAACATGTTGAATGGATCTCACCGATCGTAATTGTTTCGAAGAAAAACAAACAGCTCAGAATCTGTGTGGATTACCGGAAATTGAATGCATCCACAGCACCTGATCTGTTTCCTCTTCCCTTTCTCGACATAATGCTGGACAAGGTGGCAAGACACGAGATGTACTCCTTTTTGGACGATTACAGTGGCTATAACCAGGTCCGAATGGCTGAGCAAGATATACCAAAAACAGCATTTATTACGAATTGGGGTGTTTTTGCTTGTACAGTCATGTGGTTTGGGTTAAGGAATGCTCCTAGTACCTTTCAGCATTGTATGCAGGAAATTTTTTCACCCTACCTCACTTCTTTTATGCAAGTATACTTAGATGACTTCTCTTTATTCGGCAAAATTATGGCACACCTGTATCATTTATTGTTGTTATAAGGGTTGCCCACAATTTCCTCATGCAATGGCACCCTCTAGCCCTCATAAAAATATCTCTTTTTTGTATTTAGGAGATGTCCATATGAACACTCTCCTAAGCCCCTTTTTTGATATTTCCCTTAGGCTATGGTTTTGAAGCCTCTCAAATAATGTAGCTTTTTGGCACATGTAGAAATCCCCACGTAGAAGTTTCCCACGCCTTCATTTCTTTTGAGTTGGTTGTTGGAGAATATTCACAAAGATTTAGAGAGAGATGAGCATGTGCTCCTTTTTTACTAGTCAAAAAGAGCACATGGGAGAATGTGCTGAGCCTATAAATAGAGGCTCATTTCTTGTAAAGGAGGTCCCTTGGCCATGGCCTTGGCCTCCATTTTTGTTAATGGAAGAAGGTGTCATTTGTTACTCTCTTCCCTCCTTGTGTGCAATGGCGTTGGTCTTGGTGTATGGATTTGCATGTGTGCGTGCATGGTTGGGAGGATGTTCCCCTTTGCTCCTTGTGACGTTGGCCATTGTTGCCATTGCTCCATGAGCGTGGATGAACCTCTCCTCTCATTCTTTGCCCCAACTTGGAGAAACCTCTCACTTCCATGTGAGGCGGTTAGGGTTTGTTGTTCCCCTTTTCTCAACATTTACGGTGTTGTTTCGAGAAATACCGTGAATACCGACTTTGCTTGAACCCGACCAAATCTGTCTTTGCGGTTTCTTGTGGTAAACTACTTGGCCATATTATATCTGCACAAGGCATACAGGTTGATCCAGACAAAGTTGCCGCCGTGTTGGAAGCACCTGTGCCTACAACACCAAAAGAAGTTATGCGATTCCTGGGACAGATTCGGTGGCATGGTCGCCATTTACGGTGGTTAGCTCATCTCGCCACACCACTTAATGGACTCATCACGAGCACTCCATGACAGTTCGACTGGACTCCACAATGTCAAACTGGCTTTGATCGTTTAAAAGAATTATTGACTCAGGCACCAATTTTGCAAACCCCGGATTGGGAACGCCCGTTCCACGTCTTCGTTGATGCCTCAAATATCGCAATTGGAAGTGTTTTAATGCAGCAATCTGATAAGTGGTTCATGCCTGTTTATTACGCAAGTTGTCGACTCGCTCCTGCTGAACGAAATTATTCAGTAACTGAAAGAGAATGACTAGGTTTGGTGTATTCTATAAAGAAATTCCGGCATTATTTGTTAGGCCGAAAATTCACCTTTCATGTAGATCATGTTGCGCTGGTGTATCTGGTCCGGCAGCAGCATTTAGGTGGCCGCTTGGCACGTTGGGTTCTATTGTTACAAGAATTCTATTATTAAGTGATTCATCGACCTAGCACTGCACATGCATTAGCAGATTTTCTCTCTCGATTAGATTCCGGTGAAGCTCCGGTAGGTGTTGATGACACCCCACCAGCAATTTATGTTACTGAAACAACTAGTGATGAATCTGCAGAACCTCCTGTGACACCTACCTACTATGATCAGTTGTTAACCTTTCTTACTGATGGATGTCTTCCTCCTCAAACTGCTCCTGCTATGCATCGAGAAATTGCAGTTTACAGTCGCAGATTCCGGTTGACTGCCGGACAGTTGTATTATATGGATCACACTGGGGTCTTGCTTCGTAGTATTCCTCCACATGAAGTAAACTCGGTTATTGCTATGGCACATTCAATACCTTCCGGTGGACATTTTGCCGCAGATCTTACACACCGAAAAATTCTGCAAAGTGGGCTTTGGTGGCCTACTATGTACAAAGATGTGACTCAGTTTGTGCAGTAGTGTGACAATTGTCAGCAATCTAGCCAGCCATTACAACGCCATTTCTTTCCTCTGCAACCTGTATTACCTTTGGAACCTTTCCAGAAATGGGGTCTTGATTTTATTGGACCAATCACACCTCCATCAATCCTTAGCAACAATCGATACATTCTGACATGCACAGATTATGCTACCAGATGGGCAGAAGCTTGGGCCTTACGGTCCGCCATAGCTGATTCGATGGCCAAATGCCTGATGAAGGATGTATTCCCACGTTATGGATTACCTTTGGAACTTGTCACAGATCAAGGGACACACTTTGTGAACAATTTAATGCGAGTGCCCACACACACTTTTCAGATTCTGCATAAATTTAGTTCACCGTATTATCCTCGTGCTAATGGCTTAGTTGAGAGTACAAACAAAACATTGTTGACTATGCTTCGTAAACTGATTGTGGAATCACCAGAAAGATGGGATCAGTTACTACCTGCAGTATTATGGGCATACCAGACTACATACAAAGTAGCAATCGGGCTGACTCCTTTCAAGCTTGCTTATGGGCTGGAAGCAATTGCACCAATGGAACTTGTAGTACCCAGTTTACGCATGGCTATAACTCAGAAACTGTTACCTAAAGACTCTTTGTCATTTCGGTTGGAAGCACTCAGAAACTTGGATGAACATCGCTGGGAGAGTTTACTAGTTCTTCAAGAAGTTCAGTTGCGGTAAGCTCGTACTCATGATAGGTATCTTAAAACTCTAGTTTTTACAGTGGGACAGCTTGTGTTATTTTATAATGCTAAATCAAATCGTGCGGCTGGAAAATTCAAATTACGGTGGTTTGGTCCTTACCGGATTAGTGAAAAAGTGGGCCCAGCTACTTTTTGGTTGACTACATTGACCGGAGTTCGTCTTCCTAAAGTGATCAATGGTTCAAAGTTGCGGCCGTATCACCAAGCACCTGATTCTCGTTGACGTGTTCTTCGTTTTTCCGCATGTTATTTACTCTCTTTTTTGTTTTTGCATGATTAATTAAATAAGTCTGTAAATATCCTCGTTTTGATATCTAATTATGATCAACAGCCGCCCTGCATTATCGATTCTGCACATGCATGCACGCCATAGTTATGAAGGTTATCATCTCAACACCACACGATGATTAGCATTTTCGATCGCCTCCCGTTGCCAAGTTTCTACTTAATCTTCTTCTTTTCGTTGTTAATCGCTATTGTGTCTGTGTGTTTTGTGTGCTTTGTGCTTTCTGTAATCACTGTGTATTCGTGCTACTTCGCGTGCGGATCATGGAAGCTTTAGCAAATTTTGCTACCTTCTGTGATGGACTCCCTCAGGACGTGAGTGAATTCTTGCGTGTCTGAGGTTTGTCCAACTTCGCTGAATTGCCCTGGCATTCAGTGGAGTGTCATCCATATTATGCTCAAATTATCGCTGCTATTGCCGCCACACCTGCTACGGAGCAGAGTTGGCCTATTACGTGTTTCCCATCTCGTGTCGTAATCACCCAACAGTCATTTGCTGCCGCTTTCCGACTCTCTCTGGAAGGATGAGAGAATGGTCCTAACCTTCCGATCGCTACTATGATTGAATTGTTCCCCAGGCACTCTTTGAATGAGTATGCCATACTCTGTCGCCTTGATCCTGAACGGACTGCCCTTCAATTTTTAGTAGCCATATTGAACTTACAGAAATGCACTTACAGGATTTCTCGCCTGTTCTACTCGATGATTGAAATGGCTACTAGAGAGCCTGTCAATTTTGTTTCTTACTATTTCCGGCGCATTCACCGTGAATGTGTTACGGTCATTAAGCACGTTAACAAAGGTGATCTCCCACGATCACGTCTTCCCCATATCCTGACATTTCTCTTTCCTGCCATCCAAGCAGCACAACCACCTCCAAACGCTCCCATCCTATACCATGAGGAATCTGCACAAATACTTGAAGATACCAAAGATGATGATGAAGATATCTTCCAACTTCTCCGCCGAAAACGCAGAAAGATAAGCACCTCTGAAAGTCAAGAACAAGGTTCCGTCGCTGGAAATGAAGAAGAAGGACATGAAGAAGAAACCTTTCACGACATCGCTACTTCAATCCATATTGACTCTTCTAGACAATCTTCTTAGGATAACCAACAGGAACACAGTGTTTCCACCACTACTTCTAACGCAGATTCTTCTCGACAGGAGTCTCAACGTCAATCCCAAGAAGAAGTGCAAGATCTTGTTGCGGGCATGCTCGATGAAATAATCGCTCTGGTGGAGTCTATCAGTACCCGCACTGAAGCAACCACGCAGCAACCTACCGAAAAATTGATGGTGGCTAACACTCTGCTACCCACTCCTCCACCCATGCCTCCGAATAAGCCCATTGAACGTGTTTTACCTATTGTCCCTGAAGCACCGGATTCTTCCTCCTCTTCACCTAACTATTCTCCACCCTCTTCCCATCACCTCTTGATAGGTTCTTCATCTCAACCACCTCCTCCTCTTCTGTTTCCTTCGATTCCTATGTTTACTGAGCTCGCATCCATGGGTCATATGTTGATACAACTGTCACAGCAACTACCAAAACAGATGAAGGAAGTTACTGACAATATCCACCACAAATTAGAACACAAAATGGATGTATTGGAAGCAGATATTATTCCATTACAAGAAGAAGCGGATGTAGTAAAAGCAAAAAATCATGCTCTGCACGAACAGATTCAACAACTCCAGGCTTGACTTACTAAACAGGAATCATTAATCAGCCAAAGAGATGTTGCGTTAGCTGAGATACAAGCTAAAGATGATTTATTGTGTGCTGCTGATGTAGAAATTATCCAGCTAAAACAGTTAGCCCAAGATAGAGAGGATGCTCGTGTAGCATTGGGAAACTTGTTGGAAGAAACTAGAGTACAGTTGGATGAAGCCGTGGAGAAAGGACAGGAACTGACAAATTTAATAAAGCAAACCAATACAGAGCTCCAGTTCGCAAATGCAAACCTGTTTGAAGCAAATTCTCCTCTTAAAACGCAGTTTATGTTAACCGCTCAACTCCAGAAAGAGGTTCCAGCAATTCGAAGGGAACGAGATGCGTATTACCAGACCATTCAGTATCAATCACATGAACTGAAAAGAAGAGAAAAGAAGCTTGGTTGTCAAGCAGAACGATTATCTAGAATTGATAAACAAATTCAAGACATGAAGTTGAGCCGTGACGCAGCCCTTGCAAACAATTTTTACTTGCAAGAGGCCTTTTTGCAGACACAAGCTGAAATTTTGACAAGTAATTGCGGCAAGTTCAGTTAGAACGGATGCTCAGCTCGTAGAACCGGAGACCCTAAAAAAGATGTTGGACTCGCTGAAGCAGAAAATTTCCAGAACATTTAAGTTAGCCCGAACAATGTATATTCAGGGTATAGTAGAAGAGCCATAAATTTTGTAAACTTGCGGGTTCAAGTCCACCGTGCGTGCCAGTGTCAGCCGTCGGATTGGCAATTGTAAATCTTTTTCTTTTCATATTCCGCACGAACTTGTATCTATTTATAATCTAATGAAAGGACGCTTCGGTAACGGTCAGGAGGATTGCCAGACTGGTTGTCTGGGCGATTGCATTCTATGAAGTTGTCGTAGCGTGGTGTTGAGAAATCTGAGTATTACTGTTCTTGTCTCTGTTTGATTACATTAGCTTGTGCTTGGGCACAGTTCCTTTAAGTTAGAAAACGTAAGTCTGTATTACAGTAATGAATAGCTTAGGTGCTGTGTATTGAGAACGTATCAACCGGAGTGTAATCGGTAAGGTTGTGGAAGAACTAGCAATAGTCTGAGTACAGACAATAAGACTGTGAGAGAATGAACCAGAGGATTGATAGTAATTTGTATGCAGAGTTTTGAGTGTTAAAGTACTACGAAGTAAATGTGTTGATTGGGAAAATTAAGTAATAGGGCCTCTTATTAACAGACCCCTTCCACTCCCAAGAACCCGAAAAGAGCTTAAACGCGCCTGTGACGACAACGCACGTTTAACAATAGCTAGTCTATGGTCAATCTCTGACTCGCTCACTTTCTTCATTTTGGCCACATATCTATTCAAGCCATCTATATAAATTGGCAACTCGTGCTGGTTTGTGTTCACATACTCAAGTGAGGTCCTATATTCGCCTTCAATTACTGACATGAACCTTGCCAAAGGCACAGAGCCATGCATGTCTTCTAAAGCCATCATAGCTTCTTCTTCTGACTCATTAGAGGTGTCTGAGTAATGAGAATGGACACTCGATAAAACTACACATACCCTAGATGATATGAAACTACGTCGGCTTCCTAGGATACATCTTGAACATAGGTTCATTCACTAACCACCTAGGTTGTGTTATGGGGGACTCCTTGATCTGTTCTTACCCTTGGAATTAATCCAACAAGAATTGGTATTTCTTTAGTAGTTTTTTCAATTGATCTCAGCTTCCCACAATAAATGATACCTGATCTAGACGATACATGATACTTCTATGTTCCACGATACTGGACTACCACGATACATGATACTTAACCCTCCATGATACATGATACTCCAAAGTAAATGATACACGATATTTGAACAGTCATGATACTTGATCCTTGGCTTGGGTGATACACAATACACAAGGATAACAGTACATGATGCATCAATTTCCATAATACACGATACTTGAGGCAAAAATGATACACGATCCAGAATACTTAAAATTTTGGTGATACATGTTACAAAAGATTTTAATGATACATGATACACCAGATTTTCATGATACATGATACTGGGATCAAAACAATACATGATACTTGGTTTGGACGATACACGATACACAAGGGATAATGATACACGATACTCAAGTAGTCATGATACATGATACTTGATTAATCGTGATACACGATACTTCAAGATCCATGATACTCAAGTATCATGATACTCAACCTGACGATACATGATACCTAGGTATCTTGATATATGGGGAATAAGAGGTATCGGCGATACATGATACCTGCGAGGTATCGCGACACACGAGAATTCAAGTATCATGATACTTGAACTCGATTGCTCATGATACTTGGACTTATTTCACTCAAATGCACAACTTTTTTAGAAAATTTTTTTGTGAATGTGCTCCTTATGCCTCCTTGTCACTTCTAAGTGCCTGTAAAAATCAAACTCTCACTCAAACCCACGATACCTCCAACACGATACCGATGGCAAGTCTTGTCACATTTTGTGTGAATTAAAATTGCTTACAAAGTTAGAATCTATTTAATCTCACCTCCAAGACAATTTATCCAAGCTCTTCTACTGAAATCTTGCTCTTGAAAGCCTTGATTGCCTATGATACAACACCCATGATATCGATTGTCTTTGCACTCCACGATACTTGTTTTTCACAAGTGACTTACTCAATGTATTTTTTTGGTTTTTATATCTTTGGGATAACCAAAGGCTAAAAGACAATGAAATCAAATTTTTGGGATATTGTGAGGACTACTTACCTACTCTACTCCTAATCTTTCCTCTGTACTCCTACTCCTACTCTCTCACTTCCCTAAGTCTAACAACTTACTACACACACTTTCAAAGTGCGAAGTAATAAGTGCAATGAAAAATGACTTGCCAAAATATAGTGGCTTACCTCTTTCAAACTCGTACCTTCACCTAAAAGCTTTTACCATCACACAACTACCTTGGTTGGAGTCATATTCCCCAACAATGGCACCAAAAAATGTGTGTACCTAAGCAGAAGCTTAGGGACTTGTGATGAAAGAGACTATACCTCTATCATGAACAAATGCATAAAGTGTGGATGATCACACATTTAAATTATCAATCCAAGAAGTATCAAAACCTAATCAAGTGTATGAAGACGTGCACTTAAGTAATGGTCAATGAAGTGGAGTAGCTAACATTGCATGCAAATGAGTTCAATCTATCACATAATTCACCTACACAAGTGGAAATGATGTCACGATACTTGAAACATCAGCAAGCACAAAAACGGACTTTTCTCTCAACTCCAAACTCAGAATATGGTCAATTGCAGGTTCATTTCGAAGCTCTTAATGAGACGCATCCAATGGCAGTACTCTTGTCCGAATCTGACAAATTAGTCATGCCACACACCTTCTCAAGCTTCACACACAGCTTACACTCTTCAAAAAAGCAATGAAATGGATAGATAACACTTACATGCACTCAATTCAAGCTACAAACACAAATGCAAGATCACAAGCAAGTAGATACAACAGGAAGAAGAGGCAAATTCGAAAAATTATTGTTCTCTCTCTTCTCACAATGGCAAAAAGTCTCCACAAAGAGTCACAAAATTACTTATATAGATGTGCCCTAAAAATGGTCCTTTCACATAAAAGATCAGCATTTTATTGAGAAAGCCTAAACTCCTACTATTTTACAAGGGTAATGTGAGAAATCTTTTTGGATATGCATCTAGAGGACTCCTCTAGTGCATTTACATGAGTGGAATATCTTACAAGATGGATATTTTACAAAAATATATGCACAAATTTGGAAAAATTTGGGGGACTTCTTTTTCTTCTCTTTTCTCTACTTCTCTACTTGTGGCTCTCTGCAACACCCCCTTTGTTGGGATTTTGTATAGTTTTCCATGTCTTTATCCTTATTTCCCTGCCATCTAACACCTATGCCCACCCCCAAGCAACGATGATCCAGTGCCACCCCAAGTGGTGGTCACCTATAACAAGATACCATCCAAGGGTGAGCATGGAGGGTGAACATTTGAAGATGTTTGCATGGAGAGAGGGCAACCAAAGTTGGTACATAGATGTCATCCAAGAAAATGGAGCAACAAACATGTATTATGAGAGACTTGGTAGGGTGACCATATAGTTGGGGAAACCATTATGGAGGGGCAGCCATATAATTGGGGCAACCTTTATGGAGCGACAACCATATAGTTGGGGCGACCATCATGGACGGGCGATCATCATTATGGACAGGTATACCAAGGGCAACCAACCATGTACAACAAGTGCCTTTCTAGGAGGGGCGATCACAATAGGGACATCAAGGGGCAACCAACAATGTCTTCAAGTGAAGGTTGGGTAACCATGTTGACCTAGGATATCCATTTGTTTGGTGGAGCATTAGGCAAGGTGATGACACTATGTGGTGAGCATGACCATCAAGTGGGATGACCATCAATTTGATGGAGCAATACCTAAATCTTTTCTTTTTCCAAATTTAACCTTTTCTAGCATTTAGCTTCTTTGGATCTTAACATCTCGCATGGTGCTTTAGGTATCATCATGTGCAAGTTGTCAGCCCAAGGGGGACCAACCCCAAGGGTGTTCAGTCAATCAATGGGAGGGAGACCACAAGTGGGATGGGTAAAGAGTTGGGGGACTATCATTATGGAAGAAGCTATGAAGCAAGGGAGACCATCATTTGGTAGATAAAGAAGGGACCACAAATTGTCAAGGGTGATGATTTCTCAAGGAAAGGGAGACCAATTTCAAAATAAACACAAAGTGGGGCAACCTTCATCTCAAGATGGAGCAAAATTGGAAGAGAGAAAAATTAGGGAGGCCACATATCTCAGCAATGGGAGGCGACCATATCCCTTTAGCTAACACATCTAGTGCACTATAGGATCTCGCATCAAGTCTTCACACCACCCCAGTGCAAGCTTGGTCCTCCCTTTTAGATGCTTCAAAGAAGGGATACTTTATTAGAACGAAAACAATATAGAAAAGACATGATTGTATATGCAATAGAGTGATGATTCATGGAACATGTCTCAATTGTAATAAGGCTTCACCCTAGAAATGTTAACCAGGGAATTTTTTTGCCTACTAATTCTTCTAGTTATATTATGTCTTGAGGAATTATCTTCATGACTATATAAGGTCTGGCTTAAGAGTGCCAATTTGGTGGGTGCAAGTGGGATTTGGTGTATCAATAGCACAAATCCTTCCTTTATCCCTTTTTTCTTCAGTTTCTTGTCATGGACTCTTTCGTACTCCTTTTGCTTATGTTGTAGCCTTTTCACTGTTGCATCCTTGCACTCTTCCAATGTTGTTAGCCATCTTATGTGAGGATCAATTTTAGTAGAACTTTCCTCCATTTCTTTCTTAATGATGAACTTGTTGGAACATCAAGCTTACATTATGCTTGAGGTTGATTTGATCTACATAAAAGGTTATCGCATCGAAAGAATATCCGTTGGAGAATTCTTTTTCTTATGCTCACTTATTGTATTTGTTAAAAAAGATTTTTCATGGATCTTTTACCATTGTAAAAGCTTTGAGTGTCACATGGAGTATCATATGAGTTAGGACTTTGAGGTGAGAACCTCCCCTTATACATTAAGAGTATGATACTCACATGAGTGCCAAGTGGCACTCACATGAGAGGCTTTGATTATTTCCCATATTGGGTATGATGAGATTGAGAGAGTAATATGGGAAACCCCCACGTAGCTGGCAGCATAATTATCATGAACTCCATGTGATTCCACTCTAAATTCGTAGCCGACGATAGTCTATCTTCGTCCTTGAACGGCATCCAGAGCAGTTAGAGCTTTATTAAAATAAGGGGTCTCATCGGGGACCACAATATTGGCATCAAAGCCCAGGCAACCACAACGGACAACCCACGTAGACGGAGCATGCAGAGGCACCACGCGAACGAAGCACGCAGAGGAATACCAGCTGACGAGCAGCCGGTGGCCTTTTCTCCCCTCCTCCCCTTCTCTTGGATGAGGGAGTGAAGAGAGTACTTCTATTTATATAGGAACGTTTGACGCTTCTGAATACCTATGTGGGATAAATCAGCTTGCCATTGACCTCCTCTTGGTTTGAATTTGCAACAATACCAAGCTTGGAGTTAGAGAAAAATTCGAGTTTTTTTTCAATTTTGGGGGAACAAAATCCATCATTTGGATATAGATTGTGGAAAAATTATGATGTATACATGTAATACGGGCTGTGGAAAAGGGCTATGGGTCATGGTTTTTTCTTGAAAAGCTTTAGTTTCTGAGTTTTGAGTTCTCAAAGTCACTATTCCATGAAGATTAGCTTTTCCACTTTGTACTCGTGACATACCTGGCTTCTCCGCACCATAGTTTCGTCATATGATATCCAATTTCAAAAATCTTGGTCAGGTTACGAAGCTACACTCTTGAGCTTTGCTCAAAGATCATCGTTATTTGATTTTGATGAGATTTGTTCAACCAAAACCTCTCTGCAGCGCTTCAGCAGGAACTAGGTAGCCACTCTCGGGCCTAGTTTTTCATCATCCGGTGTCCAAATTCACTTTTTGCACTTGGGATAGCTTTAAATCTTTGAAGTACAGGTGTTGGGCTACATTTCTTGGTTGTGTGCCCTTGAATAAGTAGCAATCATGGGTCTCATGACCATCTTTTCCATAAAATTAGAGTATCAAACTATTTCAAGATAGTCCCAGTTAGAATGACCACTACTATTACATATTGTGAACGTGGTTGTGCAAGTATATTTGGAAACTTTGGTTTTCTTACTCCACATCAGATTCCTATCTTTCAAGGATCAAGCTTATGAAGGCCTTGATAAACATCTCACAAAATTACTAGCTTTATGTAAGATTAGAGGGTTGATCAAAAGGGAAGATGCTTTCCTTGTGCCCTTAATAGCTACATTCGAAGGGCTCGCAAATAAATGGTTTAATAAATTCTTGGATAACCATTTTTCAATATGGGATTTGATGAAAGATACCTTTCTAGCTTGAGAATATTGAACTACACATGCTGAATCTTTCACAAACTTTGCATGGTCTATGAGCTTATACGTCCCATGACATAAAATGGTCAATTATAGTCCTTACTATGTGAATTTTCATACTTGCATAGAAAATATTGAGGACATGAGAGTTACCTCTTTGTTGTGTGCCCTTGAATAAGTAGCAATCATGGGTCTCATGAACATCTTTTCCATAAAATTAGAGTATCAAACTATTTCAAGATAGTCCAAGTTAGAATGACCACTACTATTACATATTGTGAACGTGGTTGTGCAAGTATATTTGGAAACTTTGGTTTTCTTACTCCACATCAGATTCCTATCTTTCAAGGATCAAGCTTATGAAGGCCTTGATAAACATCTCACAAAATTACTAGCTTTATGTAAGATTAGAGGGTTGATCAAAAGGGAAGATGCTTTCCTTGTGCCCTTAATAGCTACATTCGAAGGGCTCGCAAATAAATGGTTTAATAAATTCTTGGATAACCATTTTTCAATATGGGATTTGATGAAAGATACCTTTCTAGCTTGAGAATATTGAACTACACATGCTGAATCTTTCACAAACTTTGCATGGTCTATGAGCTTATACGTCCCATGACATAAAATGGTCAATTATAGTCCTTACTATGTGAATTTTCATACTTGCATAGAAAATATTGAGGACGTGAGAGTTACCTCTTTGTTGTGTGCCCTTGAATAAGTAGCAATCATGGGTCTCATGACCATCTTTTCCATAAAATTAGAGTATCAAACTATTTCAAGATAGTCCAAGTTAGAATGACCACTACTATTACATATTGTGAACGTGGTTGTGCAAGTATATTTGGAAACTTTGGTTTTCTTACTCCACATCAGATTCCTATCTTTCAAGGATCAAGCTTATGAAGGCCTTGATAAACATCTCACAAAATTACTAGCTTTATGTAAGATTAGAGGGTTGATCAAAAGGGAAGATGCTTTCCTTGTGCCCTTAATAGCTACATTCGAAGGGCTCGCAAATAAATGGTTTAATAAATTCTTGGATAACCATTTTTCAATATGGGATTTGATGAAAGATACCTTTCTAGCTTGAGAATATTGAACTACACATGCTGAATCATTCACAAACTTTGCATGGTCTATGAGCTTATACGTCCCATGACATAAAATGTTAGAAGCAATAATAACATTGTCATTTGAGAGATCATGAATTGTACATCTATCATCAAAAAATTTGACAGCTTAGCCAATCTTGAGTAATCGTGAAAGTAACAGTAGATTTTTCTTGATCCCTGGTACATACAAAGCATATGATATTGGGAAAGAACTACCATCCGTAGTAGTTAGAATGATCTTACCAACTCCCATTACAACATAAGAGGAGTTGTTAGCATGTGATAGTATTCCCTGTAGGGGTAAACTTAAGTGAATTGAAGAAAATGTGTTGCATGGTAATATGCTTGGTTTCCCCAATATCAAAGTACCAAACATCTGAGTCTACTACAGACATACACTTCTCATGAGAAGATGGTTCATAGCTGCATATGGTAGCAAATGTCCATTCTTCATTGTGAACAAGGTTAGTAGGTTCTGTCTTAGGTGTAAAGGCCGCTGCAACAACAGTTCTAGCTTCCCTCTTCTTTGCCTCTTTTGCATCCAGTTTTGGACAAGTCTTTATGACATGATCATTTCCCTTACAATATTTGCAAAATTGTTTTTGCTTTTCTATTTTCTTCTCATCGTTGTCATCTTTCTTCAACTCTGCAACATTTAGCAAATTTTTGCTTACTAGTAGATGAGTTCCATTTACCTTTTCCCTTCTAACTAGCTAGGCAAGCTTGATCTACAACATGCATAATGGACCTCTTATGTCTGGAGTGATTTTCCTACAACAAAATAGAGACTAACTCTTCAAATGTTAAGGCATTTGGATTGTCTTTCATCATCAATCGAAGAGTAGAAGCAAAACTCTGATATGAATCTAAAAGACAATTAAAAACGGTCTGCACAAGTGAGCTATCTAGCAAGACTTCATCAACAAAAATAGACTACTCCTTCAAAGATTTGATTTTTATAAAAAAATTATCAAGAATTTCCTTCATTCATGCGCTCACTCTCTGACTTCTTTTCAGAGGTAAGAAACAAGAGCCTCATTTCTTGCTTGGTATAAAGTGGTAAGCATCATTTGTTGTTTTGCAAAGGTGAATATGAGGGATAACAACATGTTTGACTGAAAAAGCTATCGATGCATGTGCCTCATCATCTTTTCCATCGAAATGAAGTTGCTCTCTAGTAGGTGCAATAGAAACCACAACACAAATATGAATTTGAAGATTATCATCCTCAACACCTTTTGCATCATCTTTAATTGTATTTACAAGCCTAGTAGTATGTTTTTCAACATCCTACACAATATTCCACAATCCTTTTGCTACCAATACACAATGCAACATATATGTTGGAGTAAGACAATCATCAATGGATGATTACATGAAGCCTAAGAATGAAGAATTGAAGAAAAGAATCAAGCTTAAAGCATGAAGTCAAGTGAAGATTCAGGAGGAAATGTTTTATACACTTATGTACATTAGCTTTGGAAAATACTTCAAAGATACTTTGATATACTCATTAGTTCATACTCATATGTATATATATACTCATGTATACTCGTGACATATAGAAGAGATGAAGAAAAGATGAGAATATAGTTAATAGAATTCAAGTTCCTTAGTGATAGATGTGTTGAGAGTTTTCTCATGAGATTAGCGACTAGTCTATCTTAGAATTCTCTCAGCCTAATCATGTGGATCAAGAAATCTTTTGTACACATCTAATTCAGAAGCTAATCAATCTATGACCAAATTTTGATGATCTAATTCTCTTCAAGTTGTGTTTATGACAAGTAGGAACATTCATATGTAGATGTCTACAAGTGAAGTTCTCCGAATTGCACATTTTGCTGCTCAAAGATTTACTTGGATCTCAGTGCTCAGTGTAAATTTTTTTATGTTTGAGCATTCAAAATTTAATTTAGAAGATAAGGAAGCTTTGGCTTAAAGCATTTAGCAAAATGGGTTATACTTTGAGAGAAATTAGCTTAAGAAGTTGACTATGTCAAATTGGTCATTTCTAAAAGGCAGTTTTTGACATATTTTTGATCTAAGTGATCAAATTAAAGATCTAATGGTTCTTTTGAAGAACTAATTATCACTTTGACTATGCGAAGGTATTGAGAATATGTGTTTATCATTTGAATGATTAAAGTCAAATTCATATGCAGATATTGAAGTTTATTTCTAAAGCAAACTTGTTGAAGCTGAAGAGAACTTCACATAGAGAAGTATTTCTTAATGGATTTGAAAGATAATGTAAATTTTGTGTAAAGTTTGGTTTATTCTTGATATAGAGGAGTTCTTAAATCAAGATAGATCACACATTTGGAGAATTAAAGGTCTCCAACAGTGGTATCAGAGCAGAAAGATCAAATCAAGGTGAAGAAGAAGCAAGGAGAACCCCGACTGTTGCAGATATCAAAGATCTTGTGAATTGAAGGTGCAAAGGGTAAAGTCTTGAAGAAACCTGAAGAAGAAAAAAGCATGAGTTCAAAGGATCAAGAAGGATTAAAGCTTCATATCAAAGGTACATTATATCTTCATAAATCTTAGTAATTGCAGATATAGAAGTCAAGAGATGGGAGAAAGCTTGCAGATTGACAAGCTAGATAGAGAGAACTATCCAGCATGGTCTATGAGGATGGAAGCACACCTGATGAACAAAGATTTGATAGCATTTATTACAGGAGAAGAAGAAAAGCATGAGTTTAAGGATCCAAGTGTTCCAATAAGAGAAGAACTTGTAGATTTGAAGAATTGGATGAAGAAAGATGCTGAGGCTAGGAGCATCATTTACATGGCTGTAAATGATTATCTTCTATCACAAATTAGAGGATTAGAAAGTGAAGCAAATGTATGGAATGCCTTGGAACAACATTTTCAAAACACAACTAAATCGAGGAAGGCTTCACTATGGGTTGAGTTTACAACTTTCAAGAAGAAAGGTTCTCAGGGTAAAAGCATGTTAATGTGAACACTTTTTAGGATTATTTGTCGCTTTTAAGCACGTCATTTTTTTAGCTATTTCAAAAGCGTTTTAAATAGCGAAAAAATAAATTCATAAAATTTCAATTTTCTAGACGTACGATCACTACTCATGTGGCAGCCCACTGGGTATCATGGCTGGAACATCGATAGTAAATGTCATTATTCCTCACATACTCCACAAGGTGGCGAGTCTATGGAGTCTGTGCCAGTGGAGCACAAAAGGTCCGCACGACTTTGTCAGTCGCGAGAAAGCTACAATCAACGAAGCTATTCCATCAGACGATGAAGGTGAAACACAATCTCTGGGAACGAGTATGAGTAGGTATGGGGTCTAGCATCCATGCATGCAACATTTAGATGCTTGCATGGCTAGGAGTAATTTCTGTGGTTCTAATGTAAGAGCCATAATTTTTGACAGAGGAGAGGTGTCGTCCGTTAAGAGTCCATCATTGCCGCAGAAGCAATGGACCAGGTAAGCTCCAAATTTGATATCAATCGGTGTCTCTAATGCTGTGTAATTTAATAGGCTAGTTTTACAGCTAGTTAAATGGCAAGTAGCACCTGGTTCTCCAAGAAGCAAACAGCAGTTGCATTGTCATCAATAGAAGCTGAATTTGTGGCCTTAGCTCTCACGGCAAAAGAAGGATTCTGGATCCAAACGGTCATGCAAGAGCTCTTATCGATGACAGAGAAAAACAAAACATGTTGATTTAAAGTTTCATTTTATATGTGATCTTGTAGAGTAGAAAAAACTTCATCTCTCATATGTATCAGCTCATCTAATGTGGGCTGATATGCTTACGAAGCCTGTGGGAGCACATACGTTCATCTTCTATAGGAAACATCTTGGAATCGTTGAAATCAAGTAACATCTGTGTCACATTCCAGTACTCTAGTTACAGGGGAGTGTTGAAGTGACTTAACTACGATTACATGGATGTGCCATGTATGAACCATGTGGCCAAATGCCATGTCCCAAAAATAATGGCTTAAGAGCTGCGGCTCACTCATGTGTCGCATGATATAATGATTCGCATGTATGTAACTGCTATATAGAATCATTAATACATACAGAAGTTGTTGCATGTATCTTTGCGTTATCTGCAGGCCTGTGTAGGACCCTTCTTTTCTGCATCCATGAACCACAAAGATATAGGGACTCTACACTTAATCTTTGGTGCTATGACTAGAGTAATGGGCATGCATTTATCAAAAAAATTTCCTTGTTGATGCAGGTGGATATATCCAACATATCCAAAAGTGTTAGACCATAGCGTATTCTGCCAAAAAAAAGAGGATTTCCACACTGTTTATGGCATGTCTATCGCTGGTATAGATCCAGGTACTATATCAGAAAAATCAGTTAGTGAGGCAGATTGGTTGTCTGTCTTCAAGGTAACTTGACTCAAGGGGAAGATGAAAGTTAAATATGTCAGGCAAGAGTTCTATGATGCACTGATGGTGTTACATCAGAAAGTCTACCAGGAGGTACCAACAAACTACGAATTGTCTGTACAATTCGCTAGAGCCTTTGCATTTGAAAACTATACCACTGCTCAAACATCAAAAAATCCAGCTATGTACCAAGTGGCATGGGTTGTAGCTGCAGAAGCTTCTATTGAAATATGCAGGAAGATGGGTACATTGCAGTCGAAGATGCAAAGGTTTTACAGTTGTTTGAACAGTGATGCTTCACCACTTTTAGAGCCTTTGGATGCGAACTTGTAGGAATAGAAAGAAGATGTTGAGTTAAACACTCGACAAGGTACGGCAATCGCTGCCATAAGGCGAGTGGAGGGTACTATGGTTATATGTACTTTAGAATTATTAATTTATAGTGAACAGAATAAGTTGGATAGGGTCAAGCTTGATTTGGATCAAGCCAAGCTATCAAAGGCTGCTGAGTCTAAGGTGACTACAGCAATCATTGAGATGAGAAAAAAGTTATAGGTATCCATAGATGAATTGAAATGTGACGTGGGAATGTCTCTTGAGAAGAGGATTCAGTTGGAGTTGCAAATTCAGATATATATTGTTAATGTGGAGCTGTTAGCGGTTGAGCCAAATGAGAATGACAAGGTGCCTGAACTAGAGGTAATATTGCTTTATTGACATTGGTTGGAACATTTTTCTAAGGTTCAATACTGTTCATTTGGATTGTTACATACATAGGCTGAATATAAGTTGCATGAGAATCGGCTGAAGAGTGCAAATCGACATCTATCCTTTGTAAAGAACATGTTAAGCATGATGGATTGAAATGAATTGTCACCATTATTTTCATTACCTCCCCCAGAGTTACCATCAGCCCTCTCACTCAGTGTTTCATCCATGTGCATAGCATGTGGTTTGAATATTGAGGAGAGAGTGAGTTTTATACTGCACCTTATGCCATGCAACAATGCATATCACTATATTTGTTTTGTAGCACATTTTTACGTGTCAATCAACTGTTTAGGACCTGAATGTGGTGCTAAAATACCAGAACATGTGCGGCAAACAATCTCTGGATTCTTTGATGGTGGATTCAACTTTCACAGAGGTAAGCTTGTCATGTTGATTAATATTAATAATATTACTTTTTGTCCATGGCTTTGGCTTCTTGGTTAGTTTTTTGTAAGTAGATATTACTAATTAGGTTACTACATGTTACCTATTACTAAGTAGCTAGTTCTTAGTTACTTGTTACTAAGTATCTATTACTAATTAGATTATTACTAGTTATTGAGTTGCTGATTCTCGATAACTTGTTAGTATCTATTACTAATTAGCCTGTTACTAGTTAGCTATTACTAGGTTACTAAGTTATTACTAGTTATCTTGTTAACAATTAGCTATTACTAAGTAGTTGGTTCCTAGTTAGCCATTAGTAATTAGCTATTACTATTTAGCTTGTTACCAGTTAGTTATTACTAAGTAGCTAGTCCTTGGTTAGTTGTTTGTAATTAGCTATTACTAATTAGCTTGTTACCAGTAAGCTATTACAAAGTAGTTGGTTCTTAGTTAGTTGTTAGTAATCAACTATTACTATTAAGCTAGTTACTAATTATCTATTACTAATAAGCTAGTTACTAATTAGCTATTACTAAGTATATGGTTATGGTTAGTTGTTTGTAACTAATTACCATGTTACTAGTTAGCTATTAATAAGTTGTTAACTCTGGGTTACTTGTTAGTAATTAGCTATTAATAATTAAATTGTTACCAATTAGCTATTACTAAGTAGCTAGTCGTTAGTTAGCTGTTAGAAATAGTTATTCATATATTAGTTTGTTACCAATTAGCTATTAATAATTAGTTATTACTAAGTATCAATTACTAAGTAACTATTACTAAGTAGCTATTACTAAGTAGCTATTACTAAGTAGTTATAATTAAGTAGCTAATTCATCATAGCTATTACTAATTAGCTATTACTAAGTAGCTATTACTAAGTAGCTGGTTTTTAGTTAGCTTATTAGTAAGTTATTATTAATTATCTTGTTACTAATCACCTATTACTAATTAGCTATTACGAATTAGCTACTACAAATTAATATTTAGTTTGTTAGTAATCAGCTCTTACTAAGTAGCTATTACTAATTAGCTATTATGAATTAACTATTACTAATTAGCTATTACTGATTAGCTATTATTGACTAGCTTATTACTAATTAGCGATTAGTGATTAGCTATTATTGATTATCCATTACTAATTAGCTATTACGAATTAGCTATTACGAATTAGCTATTACTAATTAGCTATTACTAACTAGCTATTACTAATTAGCTATTACTAATTAGGTATTATTAATTTGTTATTATGAATTAGCCATTACTAATTAGCTTGTTACTAAGTAGCTATTACGAAATAACTAGTTCTTGGTTAGTTGTTCGTAATTAGCTATTACTAATTAGCTTGTTACTAATTAGCTATTACTAGGTAGTTGATTGTTTGATAGTTGTTACTAATTCACGATTATTAATTAGCTATTATTGATTAGCTATTACTGATTAGCTATTATTGATTAGCTATTACTGATTAGCTATTACGAATTAGCTATTACGAATTAGCTATTATGAATTAGCTATTATGAATTAGCTATTACTAATTAGCTATTATTGATTAGCTATTACTGATTAGCTATTACGAATTAGCTATTACAAATTAGCTATTACGAATTAGCTATTACGAATTAGCTATTAATAAGTAGCTATTACTAATTAGCTATTACTGATCAGCTATTATTGATCAGCTATTAATAAGTAGCTATTACTAATTAGTTATTACTGATTAGCTATTAATGATTAGCTATTATGAATTAGCTATTACTAATTAGCTATGGCAAATTAGCTATTACTAATTAGCTATTACTAATTAGTTATTACTAATTATCTATTATTGATTAGCTATTATTAATTAGCTATTACTAATTATCTATTATTAATTCACTATTACAAATTAGCCATTAGTAATTAGCTTGTTACTAAATAGCTATTATGAAGTAACTAGTGTCATCCATCAACTATCTCTTTCTTACTCTTTAACCCTCTACTAGAACACTAATCCCATTGGTTTCATTATGCTAAGCAGTTGCTCGTACCTCAATAGGAACAATTACCTACAATGCTAATGCTACATACGATAGGGAGCTTGGGACAAGTGAGAATGTTGGACGTACAACATTTGCTGAAAGTAAGACTCATGCCCAATCTTCATCATCAAAAGAGAAAGAAAATATTATGTCCTTCCTCCAAACAATAGCCACAATAGTAATGTCATCATCATCCTTCCTTGCATATAGTGAGTAATCTGCATCACACATAGAAAACCCAATGCTGGTTAAGTAATCAGCAATCCTTGCATGCCATGCACGAGGGGCTTGCTTCAGCCCATACAAAGCCTTTTGCAAACTACAAACATATTCTGGATGCTTTGAATCTTCATATCCTTGTGGCTCGTCCATATATACTTCTTCCTGTAACTCACCATGTAGGAAAGCATTCTTCACATCCATCTGAGGCAAAGTCCATCCTTTTGTTGTAGCTAATGCAAAAAGTGTTCTGACAGTAGACATTTTAGCTACAGGGCTGAATGTTTCCTCATAATCAATGCCATATGTATGTGCATATCCTTTAGCTACCAATCGTGCTTTATACCTGCTTATGCTACCATCAGCATTATGTGTTACCTTGTAAACCCATTTGCAACCTATGGGTTTATTTCCTTGTGGCAATGGAAACAGCTTCCATGTATCATTTCCATAAAGTGCAGCCATCTCCTCATCCATAGCTTTTTCCCAATCTGCATTACCCATTGCATTTTCAAAACAAGAAGGTTCAGCATCTTGTACCCAAGATTCAAGAAGAATGTTGGTTTTCATGTCATGCTTAATAGGCTAAAATACATTTCATTACATGTAAAGCACCATTCAAAAGAGCAATTTCAATGTCCAATTGAGTTACATTCTAACCATGATGAGCTACAAGTGCACAAATGCTATGAACAATGGTCATTCGGTACATAAGAGCTAAATTCTCATCAAAATGAATGCCTTTTTCTTAAATTGTCTATTGAATCTTCTTTATTCATATGCTCACTCTCCAATTGTTTTGGGAGGTACACAACACAAACGTCATTTCTTGCCTAGTATAATGTTCTAAGAGTTCCCAAGATTTTTTTTTCTATTGTGCAAGAGAAAATGTGAGGAATAATGGCATGTTTGATAGAGAGAGCTATCAATGCATATCTGCCATCCCAAAAAAAATTGTTTATAGTAGGTGCAACAAGAACTAGAGCATGACCAATAAATTGAAGATCATCATCTTCAACACCATTTGTATCACCTTCAATCATTGTATTTACAAGTGTGATAGGATATTTTTAAAGACCTTGCACAATATTCCATGGGCCTTTTGCTACCAATACATGATGCATCATGTATCCCCACAATGGGTAATTAGTTTCATCCAACTTACCCTCAATGAACAATGTACAGAATACATAATTAATTTCAACCATGGCCAATGACTAAATACCCTAATGCAAAAAATTGATTGTATCCCAAAAATTTGAACAAAAATACCCAAAGGAGCTCTGCTAGGCTTGTAGAAGACTTCAAGGCAAGTCAAGAACTGTATATACTATGCATGAAGGGGTGTTGAGGACACCCTAGAGAAAGTTGTGACCTACACGAATACCAATTGTTGGATTTCAAGGTATGTGAAAGCACACGAATGGCACAAGGAAGAAAAAGAAGCTTGTAGAGGAACACAATACTGAATGTATTACCAAGTGCAAGTATAAAGATTAGTGGCCCATTAGGTTAATAGGAATATATACAAGCCGGAGAAAGAAAGAAGTGTCTCGGAGGTGCTAAGTGTGTTCACACATATCACTACCAAAATGTATCAACATGGTCCATGTTACACACACATATTTAGAATAGGCCTATTAGATTTCACCATTATAGATTGGCATGGACTATAACTTCACCCATATGCTCTAGAACTCATGAACCTTTTTCAAACAACATACTCTAAGGAAAAACATTTGGGCCCTTCCATTGCAAAATAATACATATTTGCACTGCGCACTGCTAAATAATACATATTTGCACTGCGTACGTCAGACATGTTTGCCAACAAACTGTATCTCTCGGCTCATGGAATTACCTCCCCTAATATTAGACTATTTTTTAAGACAAGATGGCTCGCACCTTGTGTTAGGAAACTAGAAACAACGAATGCTTTATCATGGCACGTGGAAAGTGGGAAACCAATGTCTTGCAATTGTAGAGCAAGTACTTCTATATCAATCAGATTTTTTACTCATTTGTTTGCATGTTGACTATGATGCCCATTAAGTATGTTGACTGTCTATTCAAGAAGATTTTGAAGGAATTCCAACACATCATTGAGTCAAATAGAGCCTTGAACTAGAATATCCAATCTAGAATAGGGCATGTACTCTTGGGTTTTTTGCCAATTCCTGTTGATATATTTAGGTAGTGATGTTTGTGAACACACTAGGACTGCCGAGGCACTTTTTTCCCTCTTTAGGAAGTTTTTTCCCCCCTACTTTTACATACGACTATTGCCCTAACAGGCTACTTATCTTTGTATATTCTCTAGTAATACATTCAGTATTGTGTGTTGTGCTCCAAGCTTCTTCTTCTTCCTTGTGTTATTCGCGTGCTTCCACAAACGTCTAACTCCAACAATTGGTATCAGAGCAAGTCGCCCCTTCATCTAGGGCTTCGTCGACACCTCTCCGGTTGCAGTCTCAGAATCACACGAATTTTGGTGAGCATACTCAGCGTGTTTTTCAGATCAAAACTGCTTTGCTCTGTAGTGCCAAAATCGCGATCTGAGCTTGTTTCGGCCTCCGAACACACTACCGCAGCACTTGTGCAGGCTATTTCATCTTTTTATGCCAAAGGTATATACCAATTTTGGTTCGCTAGTATAAGCGTCTGGAAGTTTGCTACAGGTCTAGTAGAATTCTTCTGGGTAGTTCTGTCCATCTTTTTGAGATACAGTCAATTTTCTGTATCAAGGTATTTTAGTCACCGGCCATGGCTGAAAGCGATGATGTATTCCATATGTTGGTTGTTGAGGATAAGTTGGATGGTACCAACTATCCGTTATGGGCTTATATGATGCGGCATGGATTAGTTGCAAAAGGACTGTGGAACATTGTGCAGGGAATTAAAAAACGTCCTATCACACCTGCAACTGTTGCAACTGCAGGTACTGAAGCTGATGCATAATTTGTACCAAGCTAGGAATGAGTCTCATGTTGCTTACCTCCGAAAACAATTGGAGAGTGAGCACATGAATGAAGGTGATTCTATGGATATTTTTCTAACAAAGATCAAAAACTTGAAGGAATAGTTGATTTCTGTTGATGAGGTTATACTAGATAGCTCACTTATGTAGATTGTTCTAAATGGTCTTCGTGATTCATATCAGAGTTTAGCTTCTACTCTTCGGATGATGATGAAAGGAAATCCAAATGCCTTGTCTTTTGAGGAGTTAGTCTATGTTTTATTGCAAGAGGATCAGTCTAGGCAGAACAGGTCCATTATGGTGTTGCAGATCAAGCTTTCGTGGCTAGTCAGAAGGGCAAAGGAAAATGGAGCTCTTGAATTAGTAAGCAAAAATCTGCTAATTCTACACAATCGAAGAGGGAAGGCAAAGATGAAAAGAAATCAGAAAAGCAGAAATTGTTTTGCAAGTACTATAAAGAAAATGATCATATCATAAAGAACTATCCAAAACTGGTTGTTAAAGAGGCAAAGAAGAAAGAGGCAGGAATGGTTGTTGCAGAGGCCTCTACACCAAAAACAGAGTCTTCTAATCTTGTGCAGGAAGAAGAATGGGCGTTTACTATTGTTTGCAGTTTTCACCCACCTTCTCATGAGCAATGCATGTCTACCGTAGACTCAAATGTTTGGTACTTTGACAGTGGGTCGACCAAACACATTACCTCGCAGTGCAGTTTCTCCTGTTCACTCAAGCCTGCCCCTACAAGGAATAATGTTACATGCACCAACAACTCCTCTTACCCTATTATGGGAGTTGGTAAGATCATTTTGACTATTGCTTATGGTAGTTCTTTCACTTTGTCAGATGCTTTGTTTGTGCCAGGGATGAAGAAAAATCTGTTATCTGTTTTTGCATTAGGCAAGATTGGCTTGGTTGTGAAATTTGTTGATGACATGTGTACAGTTCATGATCTATCAAATGGCGACGTGATTATTGCTTCTGGCATTTTATATCGTGGGTTGTATAAGCTCATAGACTAAAAAGATCTGTAAATGATTCGGCATGTGTAGTACATGATTCTCAGGCTATGTCAGATGCAAAGCTTTGGCATGCACGCTTTGGTCATCTGAATTTTGCTAGTTTGCTATGCTTGTAGAAATCTAAAATGGTGTCCTCTTTGCTCAAACTTGAGGCACCTAGAAAACATGTTTGTAAAGGCTGTATTTTGGGAGAAATGCAATGTTCGTCCTTTCCAAAAGATGGTTCAGTTTGGGCTACTTAGAAATTGCAGCTTGTACATAGTGATGTATGTGGTCCTATGCAGACACCTTCTTTTGGGACTTATCTTTAATTCGTGACTTTCATTGATGATTTTTCTAGGCATGCATGGGTATATCCATTGAAGGCAAAGTCCGAAGTGTTCATGTGCTTCAAACAGTTTCTGCTTTTGGCTGAAAATCTGTCAGCATGTAAAATGGGCACCCTCCATTCTGATCGAGGGGGGGGAATATGTGTCTTCTAATTTTAATGCATTTTTGGTTTAACATGGGATAAAACACCAGTGTACAATGCTGTATACACCTCAATAGAATGGAGTTGTTGAACGAAAGAACAAGTCCCTGTTGGCAGTAGCCAGAGGCATAAACGACACGGAAGCATGTGAAGATAGAACATAACGAAGAAGCACGGAGTTAGTCAAATCATTTTTCAGAGAATTATGTTTTATAAATACTTTTCAAAACCTTCAACAGTGATTTTCATCACTTTTGTAACATATGTAACATAGAAAAACCCTTTTTGTAATTTATAGCTCCATTTTGTGGAAGCCGAGGAGTCTTCGAGCTTGAGGAGCTTAAGTAGAATGAGCATACCAATTTTGGTTATTTTTTGACACCGTTTACCCTTTCAAATAGCATCTAGGACCTATTTTTTAACTATGCCGGTCACTAGATGTGAAACCGATCAAAACTAGTTTCGAATCTATAAAAAGAGCTAGAGAGCTCATTTTTGAGGTTGGTTAGTGTGAGCTTAGAGCTATTTTGAGATTATAATTGAGATCTTGAGCAATAGAGTTGATTTCCTACCTTCCATTGTGTCTTGCTTGTCTCTTCGTTGTGTGTGTGTATGTGTGTGTGCATCTCTATGCTTCTCACCTTCACTCTCACTTCATCTCACATTCACGATCTTCATATCACTCCTATCTCTTCCGCGGATTGACATTAACGAGGTGGAGCTTCTTAACGTGGTTCTCACCATTGTGTTAGAGCAACACCAAATTTGGCGCCGTTGCCGGGGATCGAGTCTAGGACGAATGTGTGATGGTAAGAATATAGCAAGAAGTGGCGTTGGAAGGTAAAAATTTCAGTTTTGTTGTTGTTTTTAGTTAGTTTTTGGTGTTTTTCACCTCCCCTACACTCCATATTCATCACCGCATCATCATCTTCAACTCCAAAAAAAACAGAAAATTCACCATATCCACCCATTCTCCTCATTTCCCCTCATTTGTGCATGCGAGAGAGAGAGAGAGCTTTTGTGATTGCATATGCTTTTGTGTTCTTGAGTTTTCTTGCAGGTACAGTGCTCCAGAGCATCAAGAAGGCTGCAAAAAGGTAAGAAAATCACTTTCTGTCAGAAAATGCCGACTGTGTCAGACCATCTCGATGGTCTGCCAAGTTCGGAATTTGAGGTAAGCGAGTTCACCACCATGTAGCAGACCCTTGCGCATATAGGAATCCATTGTTGCATTTGTAAAATTTGCATTTTGGTGGAGCATCGCGATTGGCTCATGCCATCGCGATTGTGTCACACCATCGCGATTGGCTCACGCCATCACGACGGCTCGGCCGGACCATCGCGATGGTCTCACGCCATCGCGACGGTTCACTTGAATCATCGCAACGGTCCTTGACCATCGCGACGATCCCGTCGACCCCATGCCATCGCGATTGGCTCATGTCATCGCGCCGATGCTGCCACGTGGCAAGCTAGACCATCACGACGATACCCTCAGACCATCGCGACACCTCGAAAATTGAACCATGGCGATTGGCTCACGCCATCGTGCCTTGTGACCATCGCGACAGGCTCACGCCATCATGATTGTCGCGTTGACCATTGACCGACACCATCGTGATTGCTCGCGGATTAGACCATCGCGACGGTTCATTGACACCATCGCGATTGTTCACTTTGGACCATCGCGGTCACTCGATTGATACGCCATCGTGATTGTTCACTTTGGACCATCGCGATCACTCGACTGATACGCCATCGTGATTGTTCACATTTATGCCATCGCGACAGTTCGCTCCATTGGACCATCGTGATTGCTCACCTCAGACCATCGCGACAGTTCACATTCACGCCATCGTGACGGTCCCAGACCATCGCGATTATCTCAGACCATTGCGATTGTCCAGCCCAAACGCAATTTTTAGGGTTTGATTTTTTGGGCAATTTTGGGGCTATTTTTGGCAAATTTTTGGGTGATTAGACTCATAGGAGACCCCTTAGCTCATAGGGAAAGAAAAACCTGGTTGTCAGTTTTTACCCCTGATAGCCGGAACGGTCATATCTTTTTCATCCGAAGTCCGTTTTTTTAGCTTTATAGCTTGTTAGAAAGCTCTTTACGAGTACTACGTGACCTCAACTATTTTTTTCAAAAATATTTAGTTGATTTTCTGAGAGGATATTTTTGAGTTTGACCATCTGTGGGACTAGGAAAGAAAGGGGGCTTTGGAAGAAAATTTTGTCAAAGGTTAAGGGACTTTAAAGGTGTATATACTCAAGTGTTTGATCATCCATTTGAGAATTGGTCTAAACATTGAATTTTTACAGGTCTAGCAAGGGCAATCAAGGGCAAACAAAGCAAGGCAAGGCAAGGCAGTGAAGAACGCAGGGCTTGGGGAGCGCAGCTTCTTGGGCATCAGAGCAACCAAAGCGGCTGACTTGAGGTTGGAAGATTACTCAACCCCCTCAGTCAATTACTGGCTTAGGATAAATGTTAGCATTGTGGATTAGATTAAAAACGATAGGAACGCATCAAGTGTAAGAGATTTAATTTATCAAGTCTAAGACCAAAGATAAAGGTGTGTGAGACGAAAACCTGAAGGAAAATAACTTAAGTCTGATGGAACGAGAACTCAAAAGTACCACAGAAAGTCGATTCTTGACGCATACATCTAGACAAGAATTTAAAGGAATTTAAAAAGAATCAAGAAAGTAAGAAACAAGGTACATTGACGATCAAAGAGTGCCGCGAAGCAAATTCATGAACCTTAGATCGGGCAAGCATATAGGTAAGTCAGACTGACGAAGCCTTAGATCATCAGAAGCAAGTGTAGGAACCACTGCACGATCGTGGGCACAACAATTGAACAATAGTTATCCCTACGAGTTAAGCTCCGATACGAGTGAATCAGAAATGGCTTTTAGCACGGAAAGACCAGAAGGAGGGTCAAACGTAGCATACTTGGAAAAGCCCGAAGGACCCTATAGGACTCAGTTAGAATTTCTCTGAACCAACCGATTAGGTGCTTGCATCTATGAGGATGGTTTGCAAAGACAAGTGGTGCAGATGCACAACCCTGACCAACACATTGGATTGGAACGTCCAGTGGTGAAATTCGAGAGAGATGCGTACATAGACAAGGAAGGAACGATGTACATCTTAAGTACTCAGCCAAATAATACCAACGAATTTGGCGTGATTCAGTTAGAAACGGAAGCAAGAGCCCGAGGAAAAGAACCATTAGAAGAACCTAGGACACCTAGAGGGAAATCTGTACTAACAAGAGTACTAATCCCAGAGTGGATCCCTTAGGATAACAGAAGCATAGAGTTGTTTGTGAACAAAGAGACAGACGAAGCATTTTGGAGATACAGAACGGAACAACCTAGTGAAATAGGCATCATTACAGTTTACGAATTCAAGGACCCAGATACACCTGGAAAGGTTGTATACCTGGATGAAACTTTGGAAAGAATATTTGTAGTGCCAGACCACGCTAGGAATACATACACATGGAGAGGTGAGTTGGTATTCCCTCCATCTCAAACAAACATAAACGCGAGCCAACAAGGGGCAGGAACATCCTCAGCCCATGGTAATCAAAGAGAGAAGAACAAAGAGAGACCTGAAGTTAGTTTCAATCATCCCATAGGAAGAGACAAAACCACCATAAACACGGAAGAGTGGATAGACAAAGAGAACCTAGAATACCAGGTGGTAGAGATGATTTTCCTCTACCTAGACCACGTGAACACTTTGAGACCCACTCAGTTAGTAAAATCCATGAAAAAATACTTTGATGGGACAGGAGATCCCTATGATCATGTTGCGGAATTTAAGAAAGTTCTAAGAGCAGAGCAAGTAGAGGATATGTTCACGCAATATAATGCATTTGGACTAACGTTAAAGAACACCGCTTTAACTTGGTTCCAACCATTGCAACAAAGGCAATTTAGAGATATCCATCACTTTTTAGAGTCATTCATCACTCAATTCTCTAAAAGTGGGATCAGACATGACACATCATCATTGATTCATAGTTTCAAACAGACCCCTCAGGAAACAGTTAGACTGGCAGGACGTAGGTTTAGACAATATGTTGAAAGATGTCCAATGCAAGAGTTACCCTCACAGGCCAAGCAAGTGTCGTTGTTTCTAGATGGCCTATTGAGCTCTAAACTACGCTCCTATGTATACTTGAAGGAACCGAGAATGCTAGAGCAGTGTGTAAGAATCTGCATAGACATTGAAGACAACTTAGGAGACGAGTTGGAACTCTCAAAGATCTATAAGGACTCAGACTGTTCCTCTCTAGCATCTTCAAAAGTGTCTAGCTCTATAGAGGACCTAGCAGAAAAAGTGGCCCAGAAACTAGGAGTTTCTAGTAAACAGATGCCTAGGTTAACAACAAACAAGCATTGTTACACCTGTGGTGGTGATCATATGGCAAATGTGTGTCCGAATGCAACACAACTGCAAGCCAACCCTAGTGGCCAATACTGTACGATTGAGAGACGATACACGAACCACACAGCACAGGACTTCCCATACAACAAATAGGCAGTGAGACAGAACTACCCGCAAGCATATCCGTAGCTAGGTAGGTATCAAGGTCAATATAATACTCAGCCTCACTACTATAGGCCTCCACAGAACTATACCTATCAGGCCCAATAGAGACCACAGCCTGTTTTAGTTCAGCAGCCACCCCCGCCAGCGAATGTCATATCAGTCAAATATGCTGCTATAGAAGAGAACTTAAGTAGGGCTTTAGTGCCTTCCTCACCATTGATCACAGAGAGTGACCCAAAATCTAACAGTTTTGACTCTACACATGTAGATAGTCCACCCGCATATTATAGAGAGTCACCAGAACATGTGGAAGCATATCAATACTATAGTTCACCATTGGAACCTAGTTGGGAGCCCGATTACGCTAATGTGATGTATACAAACCCAAATCCACGGCCCCAATTGAGACAAAAAAGACCACAGGGCCCTAGAAGACCATGCTTTAGGTGCCAAGGAGATCATTTCATAAAGGATTGTCCACATCCTCCAATAGCAGGACAGTCACAATATTATAACATGCAAGCTTTTGTGCCGACTGTGGCAAAGAGCATGTCATAAAAGACTGTCCTAAGAACCCTGCTAATGCTTCAAATGTGACACCCATCAACGTGATAGGTATTGTGAACAATGCCGATGGATCCAACCCTACATACGTGCCTATCCAAGCTATAACAAGAGCTTAGATGCTCTTACAGAATCAACAGCCTAATGCTGAGAAAATAGACGGAACGAGTGAAGTTGGAGAATCTAGCAGCAAAAAGACAAAATCTTGGAAAGATTCTAGGGAAAGAATTAAGAGAAAATGGAGTAAAAGGATAACAGAATTGGAAGGAAGTCTCAAGGAATCTGGAGCCAAAATCCTAGAACTGACTTCACAAGAATTGAATCAAGAGAACCTAGCTCAGAGATCGGGATCAGTTCTAGCGTAACCCATACCGGAAAACCTAGACATGATGTTTCGTGTGTATCAAGAAAGATTAAAAGAAGGACCCCAGATAGCGGAAATGAGCAAGAACTACCCTCGAGCAGATTTAGAAATTGAGAGGACTAAACTTTGTATGAAGATGGTAGAATTAGCACAAGCTATGTTTGAAGCCTCTAGATATCTCAATTGGAATAACATGGCAAAACCGGAATTACACTTTCAAGGACTAATGGAGAGGCTAGAATACTTAATCGATAACAGAGAGAAAAAGGATCAGTATAGGAATCCTATTGCCTCAGAGACACAGGAAAGGAATGCACCATCCCTGTCTCAAGTACCCAATACGGAGGGTAAAGACAACCTGTCTTCCATACATAGGTATTCACATGAATTTCTAAGAGAAATCCAAGAAGAGAAATGGAGAAAAGAACAAGGAATCCATCCTCCTATTTAAGAAATAGATGACTTGCAGGAGCAATTTCCCCAAGACATCCCCTCTATTTACGATGATGTAGAGGAAGAACAACTGAGTGAACACACAGGTTTTGAATCCAATTCTTTACAAGAATTACCTCAAGTCACAAGACCTTGGGAAGCTAAGTCTATTAGCATGAGAGCACCCACGATAATAGTGAGGAATGAAGAATCAGTGATTCCTAGAAACACGAAAGTGATCAAGAACACTAAAGTACAATGTCATCTCACTCTAGAGGAGTTATTGAAGGTCAAGCCAGAACTGTGGAAACATGTAGCAAATCAATTCGCAGAGCTTGCTACTAATCCCTCACAGATAGGATCACATAAGAAGGTACCAGAGATACCTGTAGAAAAGATTGGAGATGTAAGTGAAGGAGAGGAAGGTAACACTTATCTTCCAATAACCCATCAGGGATACACCACGAAAGCCATCTTAGATTCAGGAGCCGGAGTAGCCATTGCTACCACCGCTTTATGGAAACGTTGGGGTAAGCCAGCACTAAGACCCACCAGGATGAAGCTACAAATGACTGACGGACATATAGAGAAACCATTAGGCTTACTAGAAGGCATATCTCTCACCACTTGTGGTGTGGAGTTTGAGCACACTTTCGCCATTTGTGATTTTGCAAAAAATCATGCTTGCGAGATGATATTAGGATGACCATTTATGCGTCAGTTGCAAATTGTACAAGATTGGGGAACTAATTCTTTGTACTTGCAACATTTACGAGTGACTACTAAAGTCAATCTTAAAGACTATTCACATAGAGACGTACCCCCAATACAATGGAATACCATCCATAAAACACAAGAAGAGACATAATCAGTACACTCATTAGAATCAGATCCTTCTTGGTTGCACGAGGACACTCATTTATGGATGTGTAAAGTAGCCAAACAAGAGGAAGAACGGTTAGAAGCCAGAACCTTAGGTGCAAAACAACATCCACGAACCCTTCAAGACCCAGCTTATGCACCTATAGTATTTCCAGACGAAGAATTCGAACCCCATGGTTGGGCAGAAATCCTAGCAACCATGGATGTAGCCATCAATGAAGAACAATGGATGCCCCACTGTGACGAGGATGGCTATGACATCTCAGTTTTCACAATAGAGCCAATCATGTGTGATTCAATTATAGAAGAATGTGAACCTAGCGCTGATGCATTTGAGGATGCGAGTGATTTCAATTTAGAGTCAATTATTATGGACCCTCCATTTGCATCAAAGGAAGAATAGTTCTACGAAGTAGAAACTCACCCTCGGAAACATGAAGAACTTATGAACGATGTGAGGTTGACCACACAAGTGACGACTAAAAGTGAAGGTAAGAAAAGGAAGAAGAAAGAAACCATGTCAGACGAAGAAGAATCCTTGTTTGAGGTACCAAAGAACTTCAAGAAGTATGAAATAGAAGATAGAAGAATCATGGTACGAATGCCTAACAGAAAAGCTGATGATGGAGAAGTATATGATAACCGAGAGAAAACCAAAAAAATAATAGTTGCCATAGAAGGAGAAGAAGAGAAATGTACCTACCATAGGGCATGATTTGACGACTGAAGAAGAAGAAGAATTAGTTGCCCTATTGCGAGAATATGGAGATGTGTTTGCCTGGAGTTACTAAGACTTGAAAGGAGTAGATCCAGACATATGTTGTCATAGAATCCCTATGACTCTAGATGCAAAACCTACAAAACAGAAACCATACACGTACAATGATAACTACGTTGCGAAGATTAAAGAAGAAATAGATCGATTGATAGAAGCAGGATTCATTTACAAAATTGAGCATACTGAATGGGTATCCCCCATTGTGGTTGTGCCCAAGAAGAATGGAAAATTGCATGTGTGTATTAACCTTAAAAAAGTTAATGCTGTCACGATTAGAGATAGCTATCCTCTTCCTATCACGGAACATTTATTGGAAAGAGTTGCAGGCAAGGAAGTTTACAGCTTTCTTGATGGTTTTTCAAGCTATAATCAAGTAGCCATTGCTCCAGAAGATCAACACAAGACGGCTTTTGCCATAGAATGGGGCATATTTGCATTTCGTGTGATGCCATTTGGCTTAACAAATGCATCCGCCACTTTCCAATGACTTATGTGTCATGTTTTTAAGGAATTCTTACGCAAGAGTTTGGAAGTTTATGTCGATGACATATGTGCTCATTCGAATATCAGGAAGACACATATCCCAGAACTAAAACCGGTATTTGACAAATGCAGAGAATATCAAGTTTGTTTGAACCCAGAAAAATGTGTTTTCATGGTCAGACAAGGCAAAATTCTAGGACACATTGTGTCAAAAAATGGAATTTCGACAGATGAAGAAAAAGTAAAGGTAATCGCCGATCTACCTAGACCAAATAACATAAAAGAGGTACAGGCATTTATGGGCCATTGTGGTTATTATAGACGATTCATGCATATGTATGCAATCATAGCCAAGCCTCTGTACTCTCTTTTGGCCAAGTTTGAATGGACAGATGAATGTGAGAATTCATTTAGTGAACTTAAACGACGTTTGTGCTCAGCACCTATATTGACAACCCCGGATTGGAGTAAGCCATTCCATGTACATGTGGATGCATCCAACTATGCCATAGGATGTGTGTTAGCACAACCCACGAATGAAGGTAATATAGATCTCCCCATAGCTACGCGAGCAGACAGTTGAACGTAGCAGAAAGAAATTACACCACTACGAAAGGAGAAGGATTAGGAATGATCTACGCCGTAAAGAAATTCAAGCATTATTTGTTGGCAGACAAGTTCAAGTTCTTTACAGATCATCAAGCGCTACTCTACTTAGTCAATAAGCCATGTAATACGGGACGATTGATACGATGGTTCCTATTACTCATGGAGTATGATTTTGAAGTAGTAGTCAGGAAAGGAAAGACACATCTTAGAGGTGATCACCTCTCGAGACTAACCTCAAGAGAAGCTCCTCAAGGAATAGTAGACGAATTACTAGATGCGTATTTGTTTAACCTTGACATAGCGCCAGATTGGTCTAAGCTGATAGTTCCTATTCTCACATACGGACCCAAGAATCCTAGGATAAGGATCAAGGAAGGAGAGATTACCAAATCTCAAAGATATCAAATAATAGGAGGAAGTATATATAAGCAGGATAATCAAAAGATTCTTGCTTGTTGTGTAGATGAATTAGAACATGCAAATTGGTTGCAATTAGCACATGTAGGTGCATTAAAGCAACATCATTCGAAACATCGTACTTTGCAGACTCTGCATAGATTAGGAGTATATTGGCCTTCAATGGAAGAAGATGTCTACAAGTTGTGTAAAGAATGCCCTGTTTGTTGTGAAAAACCACCTGTAGAACATGCTACATTATATCATATGTCTCTCACACCAGACTGGAATGAACCTTTAGTGACCTACTTGAGGACGAAAACATTCCCTCAAGGAATGACCTTAGCATGACATCGAAGTCTAGAGCAAGAAGCTCAAGACTGTTCACTTATTGGCGATAATCTATACAAACGAGGACGCGACGGATACTTAAGACAATGTGTTCATGAAAGCGATTATTTGAGCATACTAGAGACTGCACACCAAGGTGTTGAAGGAGGTCATTTTGGACCCGATAGGATAATCAAAGCCATCCTCTTTGTAGGATTATGGTGGCCCACTCTTCACATGGATGCACATACCTATGTAAAGAGATGTGATGTGTGCCAAAGAACTCAATTTCCTACTCGCAGAGATGAAATGCCATTGAAACCCATGATGGGAGGACGTGCATTTTCTAAGTGGGGTATAGACTTTGTAGGACCCATTAACCCCCCTGCAAAAGGTACACATGTTGAATACATTATTGTTGCGACAGATTATCTTACCAAATGGGTAGAGGCAAAAGCCACAAAAAAGAATGATGCACACACGACTGCAAAATTCTTATTTGAAAATGTCTTTACAAGATATGGATTGCCTATAGAGTTAGTGAGCGATCGAGTAACTCACTTTCTAAACCAAGTCATTGAATATTTGTTACAGGATTTATGGTGATTCACAAGAAATCTGCACCATATCATCCTCAGGCCAATGGTCAGGCTGAAAGCACTAACAAGATCCTTTGTAACGTACTGACAAAACTCGTGAACAACAAACGTTCAGATTGGGACAAACAGTTACACCACGCTGTTTGGGCATATCGAGTGGCCTACAAGGCCGTACTCAATGCAACTCCCTTTCAGATGGTTTTTGGTCAGAATGTTGTGCTTCCTTTGGACTTTCTGATACCGACCCTTAAGGTTGCACAAGAACATCAGTGGAGCGGCCATGAATTATCAGCAAGAATAATGGACTTGGAACGGTTAGGAGAAACCAGACTAAGAGCAGCAGCAGGAATATATGCAACAAAGAAGCAACAGAAAGCATATTTTGATGCACATGTGAAAGATAAAGGCTTAAAAGAAGGAGATTTAGTCCTAATATATACACTAAAGCAACACGCACAGAAGTTAGAAACGCGAGGTTATGGACCTATGATCATTAACAGACTCTCGACAAGTGGAGCAGTACAATTAGCCACCTTAGAAGGAGACATAATGCCTAATTACATTAGTGGTTGTAGAGTCAAGCTATATCAGGAACCTCTTACTGAGGATATGCTTAGAAGACTCATGTTGGCAAAGAAGCGTATGGAGGAAGAAAATAGAATACGAGCTGAAGCTCAGGCAGAAGCTATAGAACGCATTAAGTGCATGAAGCTAAGAAGACAAGGACTAGGGAGAGAACATTATAACCATCTGGAAACAAAACCCAAATATCCCATGGCCATGTGTCAAGCAAAGTCAAGTACTCATCCTAGTATAGTGGATCGGAGACCATTCATTACAGTCAGGCTAGAGCACGACAACCCTTGCCAAGAGCTCAGGGCTTTAATTGATTCAGGTGTTGCGACTAGCGCAATTAGATGGTCCCACTATAAGGACTCAGGAATAGAAATGCGGCCAATTGAGGCATACCTCATAGGGCTAGGAGGCATGGAAACCCCTTGCATGGGTGAGGTGGACCTTCCTATCCTCATAAACGACGTGACCATGATAGCAAAGCTACTAGTGTGTCATGATGACAACCTGATAGAACCCCTAATCCTTGGCCAAGACTAGCTATACGATCACTCAGTGGACCTAAATCTTAGACAAGGCTCCTTACATATTGGAACCTTAGATCAGAAGCGAGTGATACCGCTTGACTTCCCTAACGGCAATCTGCCTGAGGTATGTAACCCTAGACCATATGAACAACATGCGAAGGAGGACCGGAAGATCTTTGGTCAGATAAGTCACGTTACGTCTACACCAACCCATGCGGGCTTGGCGATGGACAATTGTCAATCAGAAGGACATCAAGAGATTTTCCCTTGGGCTTCCTGCAAATTAGAATGGGCAACAACCCAACCGCTTGGACAAATGGGGACCATTAGTAGCCAAATGGGCACTATCAGTGGACAAATGGGGACAATTGCAGGTCAGGTGGACTGCATCAGCAGCCACATGGGCAAAACACCCTGTAGTGCCCATCCTTCCACACTTACTGCGGACTGGCCTAGATCTGTGGTACAGAATGCCTCACTTCCTAATGGGCAGGTTTCGCAAGTGTTGGACCTCCCTTCTTTTCCAAAGCAGAGTGTCCATCCAACCTCTCAACCTCAACCACTAAGGAGTCAACCACGACAAAGGAACCCAGACCGATGACAATATCAGGCTCCACAAAGACAGCAGTAGTATCAGCATCACAAAGCAAGAGGCACGAGACAAATATGGGTGCCAAAAGGACAGAAATCACCACCAAAATTCAACAATACAGACAATGATAAGAAGAAGTCAAGGCAGAAGCAGAATCAGTATCCAACATCTCCTCAACCTTCTTCTATGAGTACAAACATTCGACAAATTTGGATCGCCAAGAAGTACCTTATGAACCGACCCACACCCACGCAAATCTGGGTACCCAAACAGTGTATTCTAGCTCAACCCTCAAGCCATGTAATATATACCCCTCAAAAATCTCTTCAACCCTCCATATCGTATCCAGTTGTCTCCTCAAAACCCATTGTTTAACATAACTCCCACCCCGACTAATTTACAACCTTGTAATAACTCATTTACAACTGAACCTTGTACAAATCCACACACTATAACCCACCATCACTTGTAATAACATCTCATCAAGAAATGTATGCATCATCTGAAGCATGTAGGTGTCTAGAGACCTGCATTAGTTTTGCAACAATCATTCCATACACCACATCACAACACTCGGCTACACGAGTTACACATCGGTTCTGCAAAAGGATTGCGGTCTCACTTTAATGGGATCATGATTAATTTCCATACTAATGTGTTAATCTTTTGTAGCCAATCTGCTACGCACTCGCATCACTCATCATGCAGGCAGAAGGACCATCTGAAGCTGGCCCCAGTGCACCCATGGAAAATATTGGAGAACTACTCGCGGAACCACATCCTATGGCTCAACCACCAGAATTTCAAGGATTTCCTGGACCTATGCCAATCGACGACCCTCCTAGGGGATATACTGAGAAGATTCATCGCAACTCTCATTGGTTCCAAGGATTAGTAGGCCCGTTGGTAGACGCAGATTTTATCTTTGAAGCTAATTTGGCGTTTGATCACCGTACATGGGGCAAGTACCAATTTTTCTCAAGAGAGTTCGAAGCACTACAGAATACAGAAGACTTAACACATGTTTGGGCAAGTGCAGGCTTCACAAAATATTTCAGTGATCCTTTGCCTAAACCAGACTTCTACAGATGCTACTACTTGGTAACAACATTGATAGCTTCAGAGAACAAAGATTTTCCAGGAACATTCATTTTGCCGTCTTTGGTAAATGATCCGCCATATAAGAAGTTTTATCTATCTAAAGATTTGATTAGAGCTGCTATTAAGATACATGGAACGCATACGCCAATAGAACAAGAAAGGTTGATTCCAGAGCCTATGAAACGTGGGGATGTTACTAAGTGGGAAGATATTTCAGCAATCACACCTGAGCTCTCTAAACCGTTACGGATATGCATGCAGCATTTCGCTTTCCCTACTCAGGACAGATTCACCATGCCCCACAAGCGCATCTGGTTTGGTTTATATTTAGCTTGTACTAGGCCAAAAACAGTTGGTCTGGCTAGCTGGATAATTGATCAGTTGTACTTAGCACAACATAGATGGGAAAGAAGGAAGGCAATCAATGGATGTTGCACTCTTAGGAGGATTGTATATATGTGTTTGGCATACGATTTACCAATCGAGCGTGCAATGATAAGCGAGGAGCTGAAAGCATTCAAAGGGACAACAAAGAAAGCTAGGAAGGCCAGCAAAGGATGAGCAGGAAAGCGCATGAGAGGAACCATTCCCTGCCTATAGGTCCCAGAATCACCATCACCGCAACCCTCTCCAGAATAGTCTCTGGCGGAAGCCCCTGTGACTATACAACCTATTCGCATACGCTTATCAAGACTGGTCATGATAGAAAGCACTACTAATGCGGTTACCTCTCAACCAACATCAATGCAGGAACCTACCACCACTGGAGCAGAAGTTCCCACCATTATTGGTGTGGAAGCTTTTTCCTTTCTGATACCCAACTTGGAAGCGGAACCCATAGATACAACATTTGATTTCAAAATGCCAGATGCTTTCTCCAATTAATTTCAGTTGTCTGAAGGCCAGATTTTCTCTCAGGAATACGAACGGTCAAGCTACCCGATCACTCCCCCGGACCAACCACAAGGACAAGTAGTATCTAGTTCCGAGGAAGAAGGAACAGAGACCGATGATGACGAAGGCGATGATGAAGCCAGCCAGGGCACTCATGAATCCCAAGAGCATGTACAGACAGATGAACAAGGACAGCAAACAGACACCCAAGGTGACACCAGTACGCATTCTGATACCCAACTTAGAAGCGGAACCCTTAGATACAACATTTGATTTCGAAATGCCAGATGCTTTCTCCAATGAATTTCAGTTGTCTGAAGGCCAGATTTTCTCTCAGGAATACGAACGACCAAGCTACCCGATCACTCCCCCGGACCAACCACAAGGACAAGTAGTATCTAGTTCCGAGGAATAAAGAACAGAGACCAATGATGACGAAGGTGATGATGAAGCCAGCCACGGCACTCATGAATCCCAAGAGCATGTACAGACAGATGAACAAGGATAGCAAACGGACACCCAAGGTGACACCAGTACGCATGAAGATGAAACTTTGAAGCAGCAGCTTACACCTTGGCGATCAAAAAGTTATATCACACCATGGAGAAAGTTTGGGCGCGTAAGAAGTTATCTGAAGAAGAGGGCCAAGCACTCATAGAACAAGAACTTGTCTCAGGCGGTTTCGAACAAGTATACATCAAAGGCTTCAGGGAACTTGTCAAATCAGTGGGATCTAACGAAGCATTAAGATATTTGCAGAGGAAGCCATTACCGCAATATGACCCCCGACGAGTACGACTATTATCAAAACCTAGTGAATACATTCGCGTACCGACAGCTGCTCAGTCATCCCAACAGGCCAAGGAAGCACGACTAATTCCTGAACGATCTGAGGCTGAAGAAGCTATCCTCGTCGACTCCCCACCCCCCACTACTACTATACATACCACCGTTGTGACCGAAGTACCCGCCACCCCAACCGCTCCTCTTTCACCTCTCGTATCTCCAATCTCCCCTGTACATCCGATCTCTCCCAGACCATCCACATCTTTGGATAGTGCTGTAGCTGAAGCCTTTGTTTCTTTGATTCCTCTAACCCCTCCCGCACCTACGCAACCTAGCTTACCCCCTAGGACATCCACCTTTCTATCCAGACCATTTCTCCATCCATCTTTCCCATCCTTTCCCGGACCTCCAAGACCCCTTTTTCCATTTCTAACCCCGATCAATTTCTCGCCTGTATCACCTCCCCGGCCCACCTTATTTTCGCTTTCCCCTTTCCACCAAGTAGCATTAGAGAATCGCTTTGTAAACTACTCTTCAACCTTTGTAAACCCTATATTTACACCCATGCACGCACCCACTCTCACGCCATTATTCATGGTCACCACACTTGACACCACGTCCAATGATATGGACATCTCACCACCCACTGCACCACCACTCCCTTCATTCATTTCACCACCACACATAAGCACATCACAATTTTCCACAATCACCACAGCATCCATATTCCCATCCCCATTTCCCATTCCCTTTGCATCTACCCCCACCCATCTTCATTTAGCACACCATTAATATTATCGCCTACTATAGACACTGCATTCCGAACAAATTTTCACCTGCATGACACAAGTAAGAGATGAATTTGCATCTCTTGGCAATAATTACCGGATGCTGCAGCAGACAATGAATGATCTACAGTTGCAGCTTAATTCATTGTCGATCGAGAATGCCTCACTAAACACCCGCTACCAAGAGCTACGAGAGGCATATCATAAACTTGAACTAGAGAGTGAACAAAAGACCAAAGAAGCCATCACGGACATAGATAACTTGTTAAGAGCACAGACTATTCGCAACGCAACATTAACGAGAAACATGGGCTTACTCAGACGACACTTGGCAGAAGCGAAAGAAGAGAATCAACATTTACAAGAACAGAACAGAGAGAATTTAGAAGTTGCCCTAGATCAACCCGACCAACCATTAAGTCCTAGCCGTTTCAAGGCCGTACCCTCAAAATCTATGAAAATGTTATTAGATGATCATCTCAGATTGCTGGATGAATATGACAACATGCACGAGGAGTTCCAAAAGCTCAAAGATGAACAGAAGATATTGCAGTTAAGAGCACCAATACCACAAGGACTACCAGCCCCTACGGACCCATCTCCTGACATCCTAGAGGAACTCAACGCATTACGGGCCCAGCTATTAACTCTTCAATCACAGATAGCAGTATATGAAGCACCACCAAGGCCAGACTCCCCACCGGAACTACCAGCAGAGGAAGAAACAGTAACTATTCCGGTGGAAGAAACTTTTGAAGAAGCATATGAACCTCAACCCATCCCAGGCGGACGAGTCACGGCAGAAGGCCAGACGACTTTCGAACTTCCAACTCCCGCATGGATGAAGACGATTGAAGAACTAGGCAGAACTCACTCAGCATGGGTAGAGGCGTAGTTACACGCAATGGCAATGATTGAAGAAAGAATTTTACAGTCTCCTTATTTTGCTCATTTGGCCCCTCGTAGATACATATCAGGGCATGAGCTACAATGCAAACCTTATTTTATGTTAATGGTAGAATATCAGTTGACCATAGAGAAAGAAACAGGCAAGAAACCTTCTCACGCTACTCAGTTTGAGCCTGACGATTTGCCAACACACGCGCAACAAGGAGAAATCTATCAACTAGATTGGCACAAGGATCTCTTACAGAAATATCCAGAGATGATGAGTACTTGGGTTAAGGCATCTCTACACTTAAAGTACAACCCATGTTGGGGACCAGTGCCACGTCGCCGCTCCTGGAAGGCATTTGCGATTAAGGTACAGAACAACAGGCAATGCCAGGATTGGTTGAATTACCCGTACTTCACTCCACCCACAAGACCACCAACAGTTGGATACATGATGGCAACGATTCGTCACTGGCTCCCTCGCTTAAAACATATGGACGATATAGCAATGCACATGATTGTCAAAATATTTGACATGATGCAGATGGTTTTCAAAGTCTTTCGTCGCGTCAAGGCACCCCATGTGAACACCCTGGGTTTCGAGCATGGCAATCTAGATCTTGCATATGATATGAGTACAACGCCATCGCTCCGGGTGTGTTATGCCTAGCATTGTAGAATCAAGTACTTACTGGCGTGCTACAAGCAGACCTTCGAAGAAATGTTCACAACCGGTTTCTGGGAATATCACTCAGAAGTGTTCATCAGCAGGCCTGCACACCTCTTGCAATTATTTGCCTGTGAACAAATGGTATATTCCACGCATTATCGACTCCCACCATCCGATGAACCACAACCCATTGATTGGGAGAAACTCGAGGCAGATCTGGCCCGAGGAATTTGTATATCTGAACACACCCTTGCTCAGGAACTACTCCAGAATTATATCTGATAGACCTCACAACAAGGTTCTGTCGAGGACGACAGAAGCGAGAGGGAGGGGGGTGTTGGCAGTAGCCAAAGGAATAGAAGACGCGGAAGCATGTGAAGACAGAACATAACGAAGAAGCACGGAGTTAGTCGAATCATTTTTCAGAGAATTATGTTTTATTAAATACTTTTCAAAACCTTCAACAGTGATTTTCATCACTTTTGTAACATATGTAACATAGAAAAACCCTTCTTGTAATTTATAGCTCCATTTTTTGCAAGCTGAGGAGTCCTCGAGCTTGAGGAGCTTAGGTAGAATGAGCGTACCAGTTTTGGTTATTTTTAGACACCATTTACCCTTTCAAATAGCATCTAGGACCTATTTTTTAACTATGCCGGTCACTAGATGTGAAACCGGTCAAAACTAGTCTAGAATCTATAAAAAGAGCTAGGGAGCTCATTTTTGAGGTTGGTTAGTGTGAGCTTAGAGCTATTTTGAGATTGTAATTGAGATCTTGAGCAATAGAGTTGATTTCCTACCTTCCATTGTGTCTTGCTTGTCTCTTCGTTGTGTGTGTGTATGTGTGTGTGCATCTCTATGCTTCTCACCTTCACTCTCACTTCATCTCACATTCACGATCTTCATATCACTCCTATCTCTTCCGCGGATTGACATTAAGGACATGGTTCTCACCATTGTGCTAGAGCAATAGTCACTCATGGAGATGGCAAGGTGTATGGTCAAGAGTCAGGCTTTACAACATAGTTTCTGGCTTGAGGTTGTCATGTGTGCAGCATGTACTTAATAGGTGTCCCACTAAAGGGCTGCAGTCTATCACTCCATATGAGGCTTGGTGTTGGCATCACATGGGAAGACGCCAAGTACGAGCATGTATGCAGATCTAGCACTGAGGCAACCCATCAATTTTTTCCAATCCTTACACATTTTAAAAGTGATTCTCATCACTAAAAACCACTGTAAATACCATTTCCCTTTTTTGTAGCTCCATTTTGTACAAGCCGAGGAGTCCTCAAGCTTGAGGAGCCTTAGAAGTAGTTGCCTACCAATTTTCATATTTTTTAGATCTCGTTTGAACCCTCAAATAAGCCCTGGAACCTAATTTTTAACTAGGCCGGACACTAGGTCTGGACAGGGCCAAAGCTAGTCAAAAACTATAAACAGAGCTAGAGAGCTCATTTTTGGGCTAGCTTCTTGTAGTTTTGAGCTTGTATGAAAACCTGGTTGTAATAGAAGTGATTTCATTGTCTTACTCTCTTTGTTCTTACTGTGTGTGCGCGTGTGTGTGTATGTGTGTGCATGTTAGTGTGCTTCTCACTCACACATTTGTGCCATCACTTTTCGAGGTCTCCACACCATCCTCATGTCTTCCCGGATTGACATTAAAGGAGGTGCTACTCATCACTGAGCTACACCAAATTTTGGCGCGGTTGCCGGGGATTCGAGCTTTGAGGGCGAGCGTGTGATGGTAAGACGTAGAGAGGACGCGTTGGAATGGTAAGTAGTAGGTAAATTTCTGATTTTTCTCCATCTCCATCTCCATCTTCATCTCCATCCTCATCTCCTTCTCCACCTTATATTCCCACTTCCAAATCATTTCCCTCATTTGCTTTGTGCGAGTTTGAGAGAGAGCGAGTGTGTGTTCTTGTTTGTGTGTGTTTTTGCATGTTTCTTGCAGGTTTCAGCTTCATCATCATCTCCAGCAAGCTCAGCAGGTACGGATTTTGTCTGTGCAAACTCCGAGGCGTCGAGCTCGAGCTATCACGACACACCAAAAAGTTGCCCCAATCACGATTCTGAGTGCACCACGACATTACGCAGCCCTAGAGCTCCTAGGATCACTAGACAGAACAGAAAACTCCACCATATCCCGACCTATCGCGACACTCCCAGGTATCGCGACACTCCCAGGTATCGCGACACTCCCAGGCATCGCGACACTCCCAGGTATCGTGACACTCCCAAGTATCGCAACACCTCGACCTATCGCGACACTCCCAAGTATCGCGACACCTCGACCTATCGCGACACTCCCAAGTATCGCGACACTTCGACCTATCGCGACACTCCCAGGTATCACGACACTCCCAGGTATCACGACACTCCCAAGTATCGCGACACCTCTGCCTATCGCAACACTCCCAGGTATCGCAACACTCCCAGGTATCGCGACACTCCCAGGTATCGCAACACTCCCAGGTATCGCGACACCTCGACCTATCGCGACACCTCGACCCGACCTATCGCGATACATGGGCTTAACGCATAAAATTTTAGAGTGAATTAATTGAGTGAATTGAGGTATATTTGGGCTTAATTTTGGACACATTGGGATAACATTAGAGCCTTAGGAGTGGGCCAAAGATCTAGAAACCAGGGAGGAATTTCCCGAACCCTGAGAGCCTGTTTTGACCCCTAAGTGCCTGAATGGTCATAACTTCACCATACGAACTCCGATTGATGAGATTTTGGTCTCGTTGGAAAGCTTGTTGAGAATCCTACGTGGACCTTGACTGGTTTTTGTAAGAATCATACGTGGATTTTTAGAACATGTATTTTTGATTTGGCCTTTAGGTGGGACTAGGTGGTCATAAGGTTTTGGGGGTGCAGTGAGTTACTCCAGGGGGGCTTGTAAATGTTGATGTATGTCTTCCAATCCATTGTGGTAAAGGAGCTATATTAATTTGAGAACTTTTGCAGGAACATTGTGTGCAAGCAAGGCATTCCAAGGCAAGCTAGCAAGGGTGAGTACCAAGCTTGGGAGGAGGCTTCCTGGGCTTGTGCAACAGTCTGAGCAACTAGAGGATTGAGGTTGGAAGTTCTCTCAACCCTCCTTTGTCAATTCGTAGCCTAGGCTAAGCACGACTTAGGTGTGGTGATTAATTAGGGCTACGATAGGCATGAATCAAGTCCAAGAGAACTAATCGACTAAGTGCAAGCATTAAGTAGGGCTTAGGTGCGAAAACCCTAAAGGACAAACGTAAATTTGACTCGATCACTTATCAAGTGCAAAATTCACTTAAGTATTCCTGACGACGTGATATCAGACAAGATCATAACCATAATAATCAACTAAAAAGAACAAAGTGATTGGTGCCAATTAACCTGCAACGAGAATGTACTTGGGACCAGGGAGGTAGATAAACCAGGCATATGAACCTTAGGTCAGGCAGACACTTAGGCCGAGATAGACAGAGCCTCAGATCTTCTGAAGCTAGTGTCAATCACACTGCTAGGTCTTGGGCCCAGCAGTTGAGTGATTACCCATACACTCCCCGATCAGAAACAAGTGATTCTGAGATGTCCTATAACATGGAGAGACCAGTAGGTAGTTCAGGGGTGGCTTATCTAGAAAAGCCAGAAGGACCTTACAAGACTCAATTGGAATACATCAGGACTAATCGTCTAGGTGCTCGCATCTACAAAGACGGCCTGAGAAAATCTGTGGTCCAGATTAAGAACCCTGATCAACCCCATGGACTAGAACACCCGGTAGTTAAGTTTGAGAATCGAGCATACCCAGATAAAGAGGGGATTATATATGTAGTCACCACTCTCCCTGATAGAACAGACCAGTTTGGAAATGTGATCGCAGAGACCGACATGGGTGATATAGAGCAAGGGAATTTAGAGAGAGAGCCAAGAACTCCCCGTGGTAAATCCGTCCTGACCAGAATCATGACTCCAGAGTGGATTCCACAGGATAATAAAAGCATAGATTTTCTTTTAAACCAAGAAACTGATGAGGATTTTTGGAGGTATAAACCTGCCCAGCCTCACGAAGTAAGTGCTCTCACAATCTATGAGTTTAAAGAACCTGATAGCCCAGGCAAAGTAACCTACCTAGACAATACATCAGACAGGATCTTCGTGGTCACCGAGCATGGCAGACATGCCTACACATGGAAGGGTGAATTTGTTTTTCCCCAACCACGGTCCAATATGTCCTACAGTCACCAAGGAGCTGGCACCTCCCAGGCTCATGGAGCTCAAGGAGATAGAAGTAGAGATAGAGCTGAAGTAAGCTTTGCCAACCCCCACGAAAGAGAAAGAAGGAGAACAGGGACAGATAGAGAAGAAACTGAGACATTTAGAGACCCAAGGAACCAGAGAAATGTTGATGATTTTCCTTTGCCGAGGCCGAGAGAACACACTAGAACCCTGAGGCCAACTCAACTGGTGAAGTCCATGAAGAATTACTTCGATGGCACTGGAGACCCTTATGACCATGTGGCAGAATTTAGGCAAGTCTTGAAAGCTCAACAGGTAGAGGACCTATTCACACAATATAATGCTTTTGGTCTAACCCTTAGGAACACTGCCCTTACGTGGTTTCAACCACTGAACGAGAGGCATTTCAGAAACATAGACCAGCTCCTAGAGGCATTTATCATTGAGTTTTCTAAGAGTGGCATAAGGCACAACACTTCCTCACTAATTCATAGCTTCAAGCAAACACCTCAAGAGACGGTCAGACTAGCAGGAAGACGGTTTAGGCAATACCTAGAGAGGTGCCCGATGCCTGAGTTACCCACACCAGCCAAGCAAGTGGCTTTGTTCTTAGATGGCTTGTTGAGCACCAAGCTTAGGTCATATGTGTATTTGAAGGACCCCAGAACTATAGAAGAGTGTGTGCGCATGTGCATCGACATTGAAGATAATCTAGGCAAGGAGTTAGAGCTATCAAAAATCTATAAGGATTCGGATAGCTCTAGTAGTCTCACATCTGGTCAATCCACATCCATTGAGGAACTTGCAAAGAAGGTAGCTAAAAAACTAGGTGTCTCTAGCAAACAAATTCCAAGATTTGCCCGAGTTAAGCGATGCTACACTTGGGGAGGTGACCATATGGCAAGTGTATGTCCCATTATGGCCCAACCTCAGGTGAATCCTAGTAGCCAGTACTGCACCATAGAGCGAAGGTACACCAACCACACCGCACAAGACTGTCCTTATAACAAACAAATTGTCAGGCAAAATTACCCTCAGCCATATCCACAACAAGGTAGATATCAGAATCAATACCCACCACAGCAATACGGCAGACCATAGCAACCTTATCAGCCACCTTATCAAGGGCAGCAGAGACCTCAACCGGTGCTAGCTCAGCAACCCCCTACTCCAACCCATGTAATCCCAGTGAAATATGCATCTGCTGAAGAAAATTTGAATAGAGCCATAGTGCCAGTCACACCATTACTATCAGACAGTGATCCAAGTGACCATAGTTTTGACTCCACACATATTGACAGCCCACAGGCTTACTACATGCAGTCACCCGAGCATAACGAGTCATACTATTATGAGGATCCAAGTGAAAATAGTGGGGAGCCTGAGTACGCAAATGTCATGTACACAAACCCCAACTCTAGACCTCAACCTAGGCAGGTACGACCCCCATTTCCTAGAGGACCATGCTTGAGATGTCAGGGATATCACCTCATACGTGATTGTCTACTGCCTGCCCCTACACAACCCCAACCAGTGACAATTCAGGGCTTCTATCAAGATTGCGGAAAAGAGCATCTCTTACGAGATTGCCCGAAAAACCCCAATAACCTACCAAAAATTACTCCTATCAACGTCATTGGACTAGTAGTAGACTCCACAGGAGGTGTAACTTCCACTGCCCCAGTGCATGTGGTCACTAGAGCTCAATCGTTGCAGCAAACCCAAGGAGTAGGGCAGGAAAAGAGTCCTGAGGTTAGTGAGACAGAGAGTATAACCAAGAAAAGGACAAGAGCTTGGAGAGATAGCCGGGAGAGAATGAAAAGACAATGGTCACAGAAAATGAGCGAACTTGAAGAAAGCTTGAGAGAAACCAAAGCAAAGATAAGTGAACTCGCATCTCAAAACCACTCTCACACCACCCCTCCACCACCTTTCCCTTCACCCGCCAATCCATCTTCTTCCATTCCCCAACCTTCCAATACACCACTCATAACCCACCCACCACCCAGAGTAGGATCAGTCCTAGCCGATCCCACTCCTGAGGATCTAGACATGATGCTTAGAGCATATCAGGCCAGAATCCAGGAAGGGCCAAATGTGACAGATCATGACAAATGTTACCCTAGAGCTGACCTAGAGATAGAGCAAACAAAGCTTTGTGCTAAGATGGTCGAATTGGCGCAATCCATGTTCGAAGTCAGTCGCTTGTTCAATGGCTCTAATTCCATTAGAACTCCATTGCACTTTGATGGTCTATTGGATAGATTGGAGAGGTTACTTGCAAAGTCTGGACAAGGAGCCACATCCCAGGCTAAGGACAGGGCAAATGATAGGATAAGCATCCCTCCCCAGGAAGCTTATGTGCCTAACTCCACTGAACCAGACACCTCTTCTTCTATGAATAGGTATTCACCAGAGTTCCTGAGAGAGATTCAAGAAGAGAAGTGGGCAAAGGAAAGTGAAGTCCCTCCCCCTATTGAACTTGTGGACGATGCACATGATCAATTCCCACAGGACATCCCTTCTATACGGGAGAGTGCCCAATCTCCTGAGAGGTTAGACTTTGAGTCTAATTCCTTGCAAGAGTTACCACATTTCACAGGCCCATGGGAAACTAAGTCTACTTGCATGAGAGCACCCACAGTCATGATAAGACATGAAGATCCGATCATACCTAGGAATACTGAGGTAGTAAAAAACACTAAGTGCAGTGCAATCTCACTTTAAAAGAGCTACTCAAAGTTAAGCCAGAAGTGTGGAAACACGTAGCCAAAGAAGTGCCCAACTTAACCAAATCTCGTTCCTAGGTAGGATCCCACAGAACAGTACCAGAAATACCCTTGGATAAGATAGGAGACATGAGTGAAGGAGAGGAAGGAAATACCTATCTACCAGTTACCCATCAGGGATACACAACCAAGGCAATTTCGGACTCAGGTGCAGGAGTTGCAATTGCTACCACTTCCTTATGGAAGCGTTGGGGCAAGCCAGCACTCAGGCCAACGAGAATGAAATTGCAAATGGCCGATGGTCATATTGAAAGGCCCTTAGGATTGCTAGAAGGAATAACTCTCACTACATGTGGTGTTGAGTTTGAACATACTTTTGCTATATGCGACTTTAGCAAAAACCAAGCCTGTGAGATGATTTTGGGAAGGCCATTTATGCGGCAATTGCAAGTGGTACAGGATTGGGGAACCAATTCCTTGTATTTGCAACATCTAGGTGTTACAACCAAAGTCAATCTCAAGGATTACTCTCATAGAGACGTACCGCCTATTCAATGGAATCCCATCCATAGAGCCAAAGATGAGACTCAGTATGTGCATTCCATAGGATCCGGATCCTTATGGATGCATGAAGACACTCACTTATGGATGTGTAAGGTAGCAACAGAGGAAAGGAAGAGAGAGAAAGCCAGAGAGGTAGGTGCAAAAGAAACCCATAGATCAATTCAAGACCCAGCCTATGCACCTGTAGTTTTTCCTGACGAGAAATTTGGGCCTCACGGTTGGGCTGAAATTTTAGCAACAATGGATGTAGCCATCAATGAAGAACAATGGACACCCCACTGTGATGAGGATGGCTATGACATTTCAGTCTTTTCAATAGAACCGATCATGGGAGATGCAGTTTTAGAAGAATGCGAACCTAGCTCTGATGCATTTGAGGATGCAAGTGACTCCGACTTAGAGTCAATCATTATGGACCCACCATTTGCATCATAGGAAGAATACTTCAATGAGGTAGAGGTTTACCCTCAGAGATATGAAGAGCTCACTAATGATGTGAGATTGACCACCCAAGTGACCACTAAAACTGAAGGCAAGAAGAGGAAAAAGAAGGAAGTCACTCCTGAGGAAGAAGAATCCTTGTTTGAGGTCCCTGAAAACTTTAAAAAATATGAGATAGACAATAGGAGAGTCGTGATAAGAATGCCTAAACGCGAAGCACAAGCGGGAGAGGCCTATGATAGCAAGGAAACCACCAAAAATATAGTTGTAGCCGTAGAAGAAGGAGAAGAAAGATGCACCTACATAGGACATGACCTGACGGGAGAAGAAGAGCAAGAGTTGATAGCTTTGCTAAGGGAGTATCGAGATGTATTCGCCTGGAGCTACAAGGACCTGAAAGGTGTAGACCCTGACATATGCTCACATACGATCCCCATGACTTCAGGGGCTAGGCCCTCTAAGCAAAAGCCATACACATACAATGACAACTATGCGGCCAAGATCAAGGAAGAGATAGATCGCTTGGTTGAAGCTGGATTTATCTATGAAATTGAGCATACTAAATGGGTATCCCCCATTGTAGTGGTGCCCAAAAAGAATGGCAAATTACGTGTATGCATTAGTTTGAAGAAGGTTAATGCAGCCACTATCAGGGATAGTTATCCGCTTCCTATCATCGAGCATCTATTAGAAAGGGTAGCAGGCAAGGAAGTGTACAGCTTCCTAGATGGGTTCTCTGGCTACAATCAAGTAGCCATTGCTCCAGAGGATCAGCATAAGACGGCTTTTGCCACAGATTGGGGCATATTTTCCTTTTGGGTAATGCCATTCGGGCTTACCAATGCACCTGCTACCTTTCAAAGATTGATGTGTCGGTGTTTTTTCCACCGAACGAGAAGGGTTAGGCATGGTATACGCAGTTAAAAAGTTTAGACACTATTTGCTTGCAAATAAGTTAAATTTTTTTACTGACCATCAAGCTCTGTTGTACTTGGTAAACAAGCCATGCAATATAGGAAGATTAGTAAGATGGTTCCTCTTACTAATGGAATATGACTTTGAGGTAGTGGTGAGAAAAGGCAAGACTCATTTGAGCGCAGATCATCTCTCAAGGCTCACATCAGGAGAGGCCCCACAAGGAGTGTCAGATGACCTACCTGATGCTTACTTGTTTAATTTGGAAGTTGTACCGCAGTGGGCTAAGTCATTAGTGCCAGTATTGACATACGGTCCTAATCACCCGGTAATGCACACAAAAGATAGAGAGATAGTAAGAGCTCAAAAGTATCATATCTTGGAAGGAAGTATCTATAAACATACGGAGCAAGGAGTATTGGCCTGTTGTGTGGAAGAGGACGAGTACGCTAAGTGGTTGCAATTAGCACATGTAGGTGCATTAGAGCAACACTACTCAAAACAACGAACCCTACAGACTCTAAGGAGACTAGGAGTGCATTGGCCAACTATGGAAGTTGATGTCCGTAGAATGTGCAAAGAATGCCCAATCTGCTGCACTAAACCACCAGTGGAACATGCCACTCTTTATCGAGTGTCTTTAGTGCCAGATTGGAGTGAACCATTAGTAGCCTTCTTGAGGACGAAAGCATTCCCTCAAGATATGACTTTGGCCAGACAAAGAAGTTTGGAACAAGAAGCCTTGGATTACACAATCATTGGTGATAATTTATACAAACGTGGTAAAGATGGTTACCTGCGACTGTGTGTTCATGAGAGCGAATACCTCAAGATATTAGAGACTACTCACCAAGGTGTAGCAGGAGGACACTTCGGTCCAGATAGGGTGATCAAGGCAATACTATTTGCAAGATTTTGGTGGCCCACCCTTCACATGGATGCACATACCTATGTGAAGAGGTGTGAGATTTGTCAGCGAACCCAATATCCCATACGCAAGGATGAGATGCCATTCAAGCCTATGATGGCTGGACGTGCATTCTCTAAGTGGGGAATAGACTTTGTCGGACCTATTAATCCCCCAGCTAAGGGTTCACATGCTGAGTATATCATCGTGGCCACAGACTATCTAACCAAGTGGGTAGAAGTGAAAGCCACTACAAAAAATGATGCTCAAACAACAGCAAAGTTCTTATTTGAAACTGTGTTCACGAGGTACGGATTGCCAATAGAGTTGGTGAGTGATAGAGGCACACACTTCTTGAATGAAGTCATAGAAAACCTTCTCCAAGAATTCTTGGTGATACATAAGAAGTCTGCTCCCTATCATCCACAAGCTAATGGTCAGGCTGAGAGCACAAATAAGTTCTTATGCAATGTGCTGACTAAATTGGTGAACAACAAATGCTCTCATTGGGACAAACAACTACACCACACTGTTTGGGCATACTGAGTTGCCTATAAAATGGTACTCCAAGCCACCCCCTTTCAGATGGTGTTTGGTCAGAACGCGGTGCTACCATTGGATTTTTTGATACCTATGTTAAAGATAGCACAAGAGCATGATTGGTCAGGCCATGAACTCTCCTCTAGAATATTTGATCTCGAACGTTTAGGTGAGACACGATTGAGAGCTGCAGCAAGGATCTATGCAGCCAAGAAGAGGCAAAAGGCGTATTTTGATACACATGTGAAGGATAAAGGATTGAAAGCAGGAGACCTAGTCCTGGTCTACACACTGAAGCAGCATGCACGAAAATTAGAGAAAAGAGGCTATGGACCAATGATTATCAATAGGATCTCCACAAGTGGAGCAGTACAACTAGCCACCCTAGAGGGTGATGTACTACCAAGTTACATAAGCGGATGTAGAGTCAGGCCATATCAAGAACCCTTAACTGAAGAAATGCTCAATCGACTTAATACTACAAAGAAACGTAAGGAAGAGGAAAAGCGAATTCGTGAAGAAGCACAGGTCGAAGCTTTAGAACGTATTCGACGAATGAAACTGCGAAGACAAGGTAGAGATCAGGCCATGGCTGACAATCATGAAGCTCATGGTTATCACATTGCCATGTGTGAGACTTCAGGTAAGCGAACCCATACGATAGTTGATCGACGACCTTTTGTGACCCTAGAAGTAGGACAAGGGGACAGTACAAGGAGCATGAGAGCTTTAATTGATTCAGAAGCCGCCACTAGTGCAGTTCAACTTTCTTACTGCCAACAATTGCAATTGGAGGTAAAACCCCTAGAAGCATATCTAATAGGATTAGGAGGTGTCGAAACCCCTTGCATGGGAGAGGTGGAGCTTCCCCTGTACATCCAGGAGGTACTAATGCCTGCAAAAGTGCTAGTATGTGAAGACGAGGATCTTACCGAGCCTCTCGTCTTGGGCCAAGACTGGATCTATGAGCATGCAGTCAACCTCAACTTAAGAAGTGGACTTCTTCAGGCTTGGGCAGGCCAAAGCCGCCTTATGATTGAATTAGAAAATCCAGCACTCAAACCATTAGAAAAGGCACCAACCCTTATTCCCTCCAGAAACCCACATGAACATAACAATGTTGTACTTGTCCAAAGTTCTATGGTGCAGAGGATTGTCAATCTTACCGAAGGTGCAGAAGTCAATGAGGAGTTCCCAACTGTTCCAAAGAAGGTTCAAAACAAGCAGACTGAACATCACACGACACGAAGGAGGCTGATGATCAAGAAGCAAGAGCACCAACCAGTGCAACACGGAGTACCTCGTGGCACGAAGCAGATCTGGATACGCAAGGATGGAACACCCACAGCTCTAGTATCAGGTTCGCGAGGAGGCACGAAACAAGCCACACCATCAGGGACAAAAGTGAAGGAGTACCCTAGGCAACCTCCTAGGCATACCACGTCTATTTGGGTCCCTAAGCGGTCAATGAAGGCTAGCCCCAATGCTAGACACATATGGGTGCCCAAGGCCTGTTTACAAGCCCAAATAGCTCCAACTCCAATCACGGGCATAATTCAACACTCACAAGTCCTCTTGAAAAACAACTCAGGAGCTCTACCTAAACCCCACACGAACACACACTCAGTCAAACCTAGGACTTTCTGGAAATGGGTACCCAAAAGGTCCCAAATCCAGCACAATCTCGCTCATAAATCTTTACCTGTCTTTAGCTCCAAGAACTACGAATCCCTGATTAAAGTTTGGCAAACTAAACCATGTATCAAACCCCTGACCCAATTTTGTAAATCCATCCACTCTGATATAGGTGCATTTTGAGTCCATTGCATAACCAAAGTATGCATCTAGGATGACACTAACCTCTAATCATCACTCACATCTATCACAAACACTTCACCTCTAACCACTAACCATCTGGATTGTCATGTTAGTATTGTGGAGGGAACACCACTACATCCTGTTTCCTATGCAACACTAATGTGCCCTTCTTCTTCTAGCAGATAAGCATCAGAAGTGTCATGGCAGCAGTAGCAGGAACAAGCTCCCAGGCGGGCACTAGTACTCAAAGCAATTGGGATACCATGCCTGTGGAAGCTCCATTGACAGCAAGGCCTGAAGAGCTTTTGAATGTGAGAAGAATTCCCATCTTAGATCCACCAAGTGGCCTAACAGAAAGAGTTAAGGGGCATTCTCACTGGTTCAATGAGATGCCAGGAGATTTGGGAGATGCGGACCACATCTGGGAGTCCAAGTTGGAATTCGGTGGAGTTTGGTGGACATTTCAATTCTTCTCAAGAGAATTTGAAACCTTACAGAATGCAGCTCCTCTTCAAGATATTTGGCTGAAAGCGGGGTTGCAAGATTATTTTAGTGCAGCTTTGCCTAGACCTGATTTTATGAGGTGTTACTACTTGATTGCCACACTGAAGGCGATAGGAGCTAAGGATCATTCAGGCTCATTCCTGGTGCCCTCTCTATCAAACCAGGAGGAAATGAAGAAGTTTGAGTTGAATATTACTTTAATCAGGGAAGCCCTTCAGATGTATGGAACCCATGTACCTTCCGATCGAGATCCTTTGATACCGGAGTCCATGAAGAACAATAAAATCAAGAAGTTGAAAGAAATGTGTGCTCTCACCCCCAACATCGCCATACCATTACGGATGTGCCTTCAACACTTCGCCTTTCCGGCGCAAGACCGGTTCACCCAGCCTCATACGAAGATCCAGTATGGGTTATACCTAGCAGAGACCGGGAGCTTACCTATGAAAATGCCAGTATGGATCCTTGATCAGTTATATGAAGTAGGCAAGCGAGGAGTGAGGAAGCCTACTTTGAATGGCTGCTGCGCCATTACAAGAATCATCTACAGATGCCTTGCTTATGATGTGCCAATTGCACGAGCCCTCAAGTACTCACAATTGGAATTCCTCCAGGGGCAGAAATCAGGGGTCCATCCCACTAAAAGAATGTGTGGATCACTTTCACAGGTTCTAATTCCTCGTGAAGTAACCACAGAAGCCTCCAGTAGAGAAGAAGGACAAGTAGCCCCTTTCACAATCCATCTTCAAGGACCCCAATCAGGAAGCATGGTACAACCCACTCCATCAGCCCCCCCACTACCCACAGATGCGGAGTTTGCATCCATGGCTCCATTGCCAGAAGACCCATCTTTTGACTTTGAAAGCTTCTTGCAGACAGCTCACTTATCTGAGAGTGAGTTCTTCTCAGACACGGACGGCCCCGACTCATCATCCCAGAGAGGACGGACACAAAGTGCGGCTAGAAGGGTGCATTGGGAAGATGAGACACAACATCCTCACGCTGAAAGCACACAGAATCAGGAAGAAGCACAAGGGAAGGAATTAGAGGAGAGTGAGGAGGAAGCTCATGCCTACACGGCACAACTTAAACGACTATACAAAACGATCAAGCAAGTGCAGAAGAGGCATAAGATGTCAGAAGAGGCCAATAGAGCACTGGTAAACCATATGCTGCAAGCGGAAAATGTAGACCCTCAATTTGTAGAATCATTGAACCTTTTAGCAGATACCTGTGGGATAGTGGAAGCCATGAGGACCATGGTATATCGAAATACCCCACAATATGACCAACAAAGGATTGATACGCGACCGCGAAGGGGCAAAATGATTCAAATGGAAGTCTCTACCGCACTTCCTACCACCACTCAAGAAGATGTTCACATGGCCAGCCCATCCAACAGTGATGAACCAGATGTACATATCCAGGTACCATCTCCACCATCACCTCCCCTCCAGCCCTCAGAACCCCTCACCACTAGCCATTCTGAACAACCAGTATTAGCCATTAGTGAAACTATAACACACACCACCATTTCTCCATCCGGCCCTTTACCTCCACCCACCAGTTCTAGCCAACTTTCTGAACCCCATATAGGTAACCCTTCATATTTCCCTGCCCTCGGACAGCCACTTGCCACTACCCAAACCTTAACTCACCCATTTCCATTCACCAATACTATTCCTCTTTCCCAACCCCGAACCATTGAACCGCTCTTGATCTCCGTAGAGCCTACACAAGTCACCCTACCTCCGTTCTTGGCAAACCTGGTGGAGCAAATTGAGAATTACAGGAGAAAGGCCAATTCCCACCCCACCTCCCCCACATTCACGACAACCACTAACACACCACCCACCATCCCTGTGTTCACTATTCACACTTCACACACTATCACATCCGATCCCATGGACATTTCACCACCCACAGGAGCACCCACCACCACGTCTGTTCCAACATCATCACATTTCACTTCACTCATAGGCACTTCATCCACTTCTCCCTCCCCCATTTCCCGAGCCTTTGCATTTTCCACCTCTACCCCTGCATCCACATCATTTAGTCATGCACTAAACACCATGTTCGAAGCGGCCACACAACTTAAGCAAGAGTATAGATTACTGGAAGAGAATAACACAGCGCTATGCAATCTCTCGTCTCAACTCCAGGCACGTGTCAATGCCTTGGAGCTAAGTAATACAGCACTACAACAGGAAGTGACCACCCTCCAACAATTCCATGTGGAGCTCGAAGCCAAACATACAGAGACGACTAGGGCAACGGAAGAACAACTCAGAGATCAGCTAGCCCGTAATGCTAGATTACAACAAAATCTGGCTCTACTTCGACGCCACCTAGCGGCTGCACAAGAAGAAAACAGGAGATTACAGCAACAAAATCAAGACAACCTAGAAGCCGCCATAGAAAATACTCCAGGGGCACCCATCGACCCTCTTAACTTCCGGGCCATCCCTTCAGAAAGCATACAACAAATATTGGAAACCTATGCCAACCTCTTAGAAGCACATGATCAGCTGGCCGGCCAAGTAAAGGAATTACAAAGATCCCAAGTGCCTACACCACACCCACCAAAACCTACAGCGATGGTCGATGCTGCTACTTCACCAGAACCTAAACCTTCAACGGCCAATGAGGTACTGGAGCTACGACAACAGATTGCAGAATTAAAGATTAAGTTGCTACAATATGAACGACCCCCCTCTCCACCTGAGCAACCAACAGAGGAGGAGGCCATAGCTATCCCAGTGGAGGCAACATTTGATAATACGTATGAGCCTCAACCTTTTCCAGGAGGCACAATCACTGACGAAGGACAAGACACATACGAGGAACCCCCTCCGACATGGATGAAACAGGTAGAAGAAATGGGGGTGACTCACGAAGAGCGTATCTCAACCCAGATGGTGGCTATGAAGACTATCGAGGAGACCATACTTCAGTCGGAATATTTTAAGCACTTGGCTACCAGGCGACTGATAACCAGCTCAGAATTACAATATAAACCATACTTTGTACTGTTGGAAGACTACAACGCCAAGATCAAACGTAAAACCAACAAGTACCCTACTTTCGCTACCCAATTTGAACCTGAGGACATTCCAGAGGACGCCCACAAAGGGAACATATACCAACCCACCTGGAGGTAAAAGTTACTGGAAACCTATCCGGAGATGCTACGAACATGGGATCACGCGCCCATGCACTTGGAGTATAACAATTGCTACGGGCCAGTGCAATGGAGAAGATCATGGAAGGCATTTGCCATAAAGGTTAAGAACAACGCCAATTGCAAAGAATGGCTCAATTACCCTGCCATTGCACCCCCAAGAGGCACACCAACAGTTCAATACATGATAGCTACCATCCGGCATTGGATGCCACGCCTACACCCTATGCCAGATGTCGCCGCACAGATGATGCTCAAAATTTTGGACATGATGCAAGTGGTGTTAAAGACTTTCCGAAATGTACGTAATATCCAGCCTCCAATTCCAGGCTTCATCAATGGTAACTATGATCTACTTTATGATATGAGCACGACCCCGAGTATCCGTGTGGCTTACGTGTGGCATGCACGAATAAGATATCTCCCTGCGTGTTACAAACAAACTTTTGATGACATGTTCACCACGGGGTTCTGGGAAGCACACTCAGAAGTATTCGCGCACCGCCCAACTCATCTGCTCCAGTTATTCGCTTGCGGACAAACAATGCATTCAGAACTCTACACCACACCACAACCTGATATGCCTGGTGCAGTTAATTGGGACGCCCTGCAGAGAGATTTGGTCAGGGGACTACGCATCAAAGAACAGGAATTGGCAACCGACCTACTGCAGCAATACATTGATCAAACCGTGGAGCAGAGGTCTGTCAGAGGCGACAGACACTAGGGGGGGAAGAGTGTTGGCATCACATGGGAAGACGCCAAGTACGAGCATGTATGCAGATCTAGCACTGAGGCAACCCATCAATTTTTTCCAATCCTTACACATTTTAAAAGTGATTCTCATCACTAAAAACCATTGTAAATACCATTTCCCTTTTTTGTAGCTCCATTTTGTACAAGCCGAGGAGTCCTCAAGCTTGAGGAGCCTTAGAAGTAGTTGCCTACCAATTTTCATATTTTTTAGATCTCGTTTGAACCCTCAAATAAGCCCTGGAACCTAATTTTTAACTAGGCCGGACACTAGGTCTGGCAGGGCCATAGCTAGTCAAAAACTATAAATAGAGCTAGAGAGCTCATTTTTGGGCTAGCTTCTTGTAGTTTTGAGCTTGTATGAGAACTTGGTTGTAATAGAAGTGATTTCATTGTCTTACTCTCTTTGTTCTTACCGTGTGTGCACACGTGTGTGTATGTGTGTGCATGTTAGTGTGCTTCTCACTCACACATTTGTGCCATCACTTGCTCGAGGTCTCCACACCATCCTCATGTCTTCCCGGATTGACATTAAAGGAGGTGCTACTCATCACTGAGCTACACTTGGCATGACCGCAAGCCATCTGTTGCTCATCTGTGTGTTTTTAGTTGTTTGGCATATGCATTAGTGCCCAAACAACATCACAGAAAATTGGATGATAAAGAAGTAAAATGTATTTTTGTTGGATACAGTTCTGAAAGTAAAGGCTATCGTCTGTATCATCCACAAACTAAACGCATTTTGGTTAGCCATGATGTTGTTTTTGTGGAAGATGCTATTTAGCCATTGCTTTCATGTACTAAGGAGACATTTGTTAGCTCCAAAGACATGTATGATACTTTGCTGCCTCTTTTTACAGGTGCAAAGTCTAGTGCTAGTCCTAATGAGGCAATTTCTTAGCCTTTGTAGGTTTCATGTGATGATGTAGATCATTCCATTTCTGATGCAAATTTACATGATGTACTTATTGATGAGAGAGTTGATATTGAGCAGGCAAGAACTATGCCAAAATGGCTGATGCAGACCTTGCGTGACAGCAAATTAGATGCACCTGTGTCATATCGTACTCAATCAGGCTCTCATAGTGCCTCTTTTGCATCAAATTGCTATGCTATGGCTACATCTAGTCTCTATGATGAGACTGAGCCTGTTTTGTTTGATGAAGCACAAAATTCAGAAAATTGGATGGCTGCTATGCAATCTGAATATGATGGAATAATGAAGAATGGTACTTGTTATTTATGTGACTTGCCTCCTGGGAAGAAGGCCATTGGCACTAAGTGGGTATACAAGCTGAAGCATAAACCTGATGGTATAGTTGACAGGTATAAGGCTAGGCTTGTTGCAAAGGGTTATGCACAGGAAAGAGGCATTGATTTTGATGAAACCTTTGCTTCTACTTGCCAAATGACTACTGTTCGTAGCATTTGTGCACTTGCAGCTCACCATGATTGGAATGTACATCAGTTGGACATTAAAACAGCATTTTTGAATGGTGACTTGCATGAAGAAGTGTATGTTTTTCAGCCCCATGGCTTTGTGCAAAAAGGGCATGAAAACCAGGTGTGCAGGTTAAAGAAGGCATTATATGGTTTGAAGCAAGCACCACGTGATTGGTATGAAAAGATACAGGCCTATCTAATTATACATGGTTTTGAGAATAGTCCAACTGAAAGCACCTTATATTTTAAGCATGCTAATGATGTACTTCTGATCATTGTGGTTTATGTTGATGACATGCTGCTCACTGGTCCTCATGAGAGGCATATTGCTGATTTCAAGGCTGATTTGCATGCCTCATTTGAGATGTCTGATTTGGGGCATTTGCATCATTATTTGGGCATTCAGTTTATGCACGTTGATGGTGGAATGGCTTTGTGTCAAACGGAACATATTTACACATTATTGTAGTGTTTTGGCCTTGAAGACTGTAAACCTATTGCCACTCCTATGGAGACAGGTTTACGATTGAGTCTTCATGATGCTGGAGATGCATTTGATGTTGTTCTCTATCAGCAGGCTCTTGGGTGCCGGATTTACTTATGCATTACTCGGCCAGATATTCAGTTTGTTGTCTCATAGATGAGCAGGTTTATGCATTGCCCAAGAGTCAAGCATTGGCAAGCGGTTAAGCGCATCTTTCACTACTTGAGTGGTACTTGGCTACTTGGGTTGTTTTATCCCAAGGGGGGATCACTACCGCCATATTTGCATGCTTTTTCTACCAGATTTGCATGTTTTTTCTTACTCTAATTGGGCTAGTTGCTATGACACTGGTGTGTTCACCAATGGCTTTTGCGTCATCCTTGGTAGCTCATGTATATCTTGGTTGAGCAAGAAGCAGCCTACTGTGGCCACTTCCAGTTGTGAGGCTGAGTATAGGGAAGCTTTCACAGCGACTGTTGAGTGTGTGTGGCTCAGATGCCTTATGGCTGATTTGGGTGTTGGTCAGTCTTCTGCCACCACCATCTTCACTGACAGTTAGGGCGCATTGCCAGTTGCGAAGAACCCCGTATTCCATGCTTGCACTAAGCACATTGAGGTGCATTATCATTATGTCAGGGAGAGGTTCTCTGCTAGGGAGATCATCTTGGCATATGTGCCCACGCAGGAGAACATTGCAGACCTTTTCACGAAGGCTCTGCCTAGGGAGAAGTTTGAAGCTTTCCACAAAGCTTTGGGCTTACTTCCTTCTTGTGGAGTGATTTCCACATAGCTTGGCACTTCCTTATACATGAGTGCCAGCTCCTTGTTCACTACATCACTCTCAGGGCGGATTTGTTGATACATTTAGGTAGTGATGTGTGTGAACACACTAAGACTGCCAGGGCACTTTTTTCCCTCTTTAAGAGGTTTTTTCCCTCGGCTTGGGCTACTTATGTTTGTACATTCTCTAGTAATACATTCAGTATTGTGTGTTGTGCTCCAAGCTTCTTCTTCTTCCTTGTGTTGTTCGCGTGCTTCCGCAAACGTCTAACTCCAACAATTCCTATAGCTTGGCCAATTTCGTTAAGAATGTTACTTGTCACTATTACTCTTGGAGCCTCTACACACCAACGACTACAACCCCAACTAGTGGTCATAAAAAAGTTTGAAGGGACAAAAGATCTGTCCATGTCTATTATAAATTTTCTTTGAAAATACCCCAAATGATGATTGCATCCAAGAATATACCCGGTAACAACAACAACAACAAGATCCATAGGAAAACCAGCTTGATTTGTACAATCCATTCATGCCTCCGAATTGCAACAAGGATCACATAGTAGATCTCAATCACAATTCCCACTACATTCCTGAATATAGAAAGAGGCAGAGTTGTGGCTCCACCCTTAGGATGAAGAAATTAAAGATGAGCAATCAAATCACATCTACAACCATGAGTCACAATAGTCTAATGAGGCCATCCACATACATTCATTATCCCATATCTATGGATTTAGGGAAGCACCACACGACACTCCTCAAGAAAATGATGATGAGCCCCCACCCGGCTCACACCTACATTTTCTTGAATTTCCTCCTTCATCATCATCCCCTTTCCCCCAACATTTCCATCATGAATAACTATGTGACATAGCTGATTTGTGAGTTTTAGTATCAAAAAGGTATGAACGTACACCAAATGGATTGTGCAAAAAGTAGATTTCAAAATCATATTAATTATATAATTTTTGAAGTGCACAACACTCTACGATGAAAGCATGCAACATGGCATCAACAACTAGAAGATGCTCGTGTAGAATAATCCCCTTTAAGACAGACAACCATTGAGTTTCAAGATCAGGTTACAAGGTTACATTCAAATGATGGATGGAGTCAAGGAATAGGTGAAAAGGAAAGAAGCAAAATTTAACTCCTTTCATCAATACATCAACCAACTACAAAATGAAAATCATGAATTAAGAGTAAGGGAAAAAAAAAGGCAGAGGATGCAATGGAACATGCAAAGCAAGCCCTACGACTTCATGGAAATAACATACAAAACCTAGAAATGTATATACAAGAAAGAGACATGCAAAGGAGGCCCTACAAGTACATAGAAGTACCATAAATAACCTAGATGTGTATACACAAGAAAGAGACCATAGATTGTAGGATGCTCATGAGGACCATACACATCTACATGAGGAGCTCATTGCACAGTAGAAAAATAATAACAAAAATCAATCAATTATTGCCGAACTACAATAGCTACTCTATGAAGTCAACCAATAGAACTTAAAGACTATGGCTCATGTACATGATTGCCTAGTTTTGGTAGAAGTTAAGGAAATCTTATTTGATGTAAACTTACGTAATCCTCTCAACAAGGCACTTGGATTGATGTTCGCACAATATAGAAACTCGTTCAAATAGTGCAAATGAAAGACAAAAAAAACGTATGATAGACATTTGGTTGGAATTAAGGTATAGATATTGAAAGACCCGATTGAGGAGTAAGGAAAAGGGGGTTCAATCCATCAAGTCATGCCAAGTGTTAGGATGCTATTCGAAATAATTTTTTGTACTAGTTTAGTATTTGAAGTAGAAAAAGTATTGATGGTAACGGATGTGGAAAACCCAAAAGGACGGTATGGAACATTATAGTGGGGTACATGATACCAACAAGAACGGAGCTATCAAAGTCACTTGTCCGAGTTAAGCTATTGTGATGAGGTGTGAAAACATTCTAGCTAGGAATGGGGTGTTACAAAATGAGGTCAGTAAGTCCCTTCTATAAGTGAAGGAGATTCAATTACACTTCTTAAATTACAAAATGAGGTCAGCAAGTCCCTTATGAAGGAGATGGGGTGTTATGTTAGCCATACGCTTCTAGCACACTTTACAAAAGATAAATATGTTTTTACATGGTTGAGAATTCCTTCTATTTGAGAAAATAAGCCTAATCTGCTTGGCTACATCGAAAAGTTTGACACTATCTAAAGATTATCTTCACAATCTTGTTTATGTTCAGACAACACTCCCCCCTCCTACACATTGTCATCCCCGAAAATATTATGGCCTTCATTTCTTCCATGAAATGTGGGCTTTGTCATTACCTCTCCATAAGACATTTGCAGTGTCTCTTCAGAAGCAACTGTACTAAGGATATCTTGTGTTGTTTATTCTTCAATTTATTGGCACGCCCAAGTTCTACCATTAGTACTTCCCAAGGTTATATAGATTGACCTTTGAATTAGAGACAACTATGTCATGTAAACTTTGCTCAACCCTTTCAAACTACAAGTAGGCTATCAAATAAGATTGTAACATTGCAAGTGAAACCAAGAAAATGGCACTATACTATTTAGTGGACCTTTAAAAGGGTTTCTTCAAATGTTTCCATGTAATGCAAGGGAGGAATATTTCAAATGTATATACTATGTCTATAAGAAGATCAAAGAAGGTATTTGACTAAGGCCAAGTAGTAATTGTTTATTCTTAATAAGGAACTTGCTATTTCCATGGATATCAGGTGCATTTTTTTGAACACAGTAATACATACCTACAACATGTTTGTGATTTCCAATGCCCTATTGATGGCCAAATCTAGAACTCTACAAATTACTTGATAGAGAAAATTGCACAATCATGCATATATTTCTTGGAAATTCTTCTATCTCTTTGGTGAGGGAAAAATAGGATAGTTGAACCACTTCTATTCAAGTTTATGTTCAACTATTAACTTGAGAAATTTAGGAAATGTACTCCTACATGCTATAGGGAATTAGCCCGGGTTCATTTGTAGAAAAAATGGTTTTACATCAAATACCCTCTTGAAGTAAGTATGAGTCTTCAATATTCCTCTTTTCACCCAAGATTGTAGTTGGGTTCTTGGTCTTCAAGTTGAGTTTCTTTGTGTACAATTTGTATCCAATGAATTGTACACTTTAATACCTAAATACTCCCTGATTGCTCTACCAAAGTTATGAAGGGTGCAAACATAGGATATGTATAGGTTCACAACTTTGATTGGACTTATAAGGTTAACTATATGAGATTTTAGTAGCTTACATTTCTATGTGCAACTTATTGATAGTTTCAATACAAGTTTCCTTGGATCCTCTAGAACTTGATTGAACACTATTAGATGGCCTTCACGTCCATTGTCTTCTTCCGTTTTGCAAGTAATATCTTACCCTATCAACTCTTCTAATTCCACATCACAAAAGTATTTGATTGGGAATTTTGATTCTTCTTTTATTTTTAAATCCTCATTTTATTCTCTCAAGGCCTTAATCTTCTCATTTCATGGATTTTTTTATGCGTAGGCCTCAACTAGTTGATTACTATGATTTTTATAAACTCCTTACTACTCTAGATACATGCTTCTAATTTAACTTTTTTTCATGTAGACTGACTCCTTGTGTTGTTTTCTCGAATATTGCACTTGTTATGGGGATCCATTGCTATCTTTTAACTTCATCAAGTTCGGTATATTCTTTAACGTTTTGTATTTTATTCTCTTCCTCATTCAGTTGTGATTCCAAGCCACCAATCTTAACTTGTATTTATTCTTGCAATGCCTCATTTCACTTTTGAAGGTGTGGTTTCCTACATTGGCATGTCAAAGAGGAAACGCATAAGTATCCAATAATTTTTGTTTCTCAAATTCTCTATTCTATCCATTCTATTTTACAATCACTACTTAAAGATATTTTCTCTCTACTTTTATTTTTTCTTTGCTACTTGTGCATCTTCAACATTTTTTTACAGCTTCAAAAGATTCTCTCCCAATGAAATGATTTTCCTGTTTACCTTTGATTTCTTTCTAAATTATCTAAAATTTTTCCTTGATTTGTGTAGTAGGTCCACTAATTGTTAATGTGCTGAATAATTTTCTAGGTTTTTATTAACAATCTTGATGGCAATACCATTGGTTTGGAAGGATTGATAGGTGGTATGGCGTCTTCTTAGGAAATAACCATTTAAGTGAAAGTACTTGTGTTCATAAAGACATTAATACACTCATTGTAAAAGAATGAATGCGACTAAGGCAATGATAACTGCGAGATGACAGTATAGTATAGGATATTGCAACAAATCTAGGGGTAGTGCATGAACTACTTACAATTGGCTCCATAACAATAATCATGCATGTGGTTTTCTCTATTGATGCTAGTGGAAAATGAGCTTGTGTTTTCTATGGATATGCTGAACAATTTATCTATATGAGAGAATATCCATGTATAGCACAATTCTATGGTGTAGATTCTTTATATTGTAAGGTGGTAAGGGACTCGTCCTTATGCTTTCTTCTCTACTTTTCTCCTTGCTTTTTCTTCCTTTGTTCCATTTCACGTGAGCAAGAGGTGTCTCAAGGTGTTCCTCAAATATGGAGGCCCTTTCCCACACAATTTCCAGAGTTTTTTGTGCACCAAAATCTTAAAAAAAAAGGTAATGTTGGGAACTATATGCATCATGGAAAAGTTTTTACCTTTGACAACAAAGATCTAGCACAACCAGTGACCTTAGGTCGAGAATGGATCCTTGAAAACTTTGTTGAAATAAATGTAAGTCACAACTCTTTAGTTACAAGAGTATTGGAAGAAATGATCATCATGCCCTTAGTTTCCCCAATTTGTAAGACTATCAAGAACCGCCATCTAGGGGCCAAAGCATCGAATGGGAAAATTCAATCCATAGACACGGATTTTCCCTTCGACTTGGAAGGACCCAACTTATGCATTGTTATAGACTCTGAATGTCACGTTTATCATTTTTCCATGGACATCGAGCATGTTTTGCCTGATGAAGCAGGAGTAGAAGCCAATCGAGATAGAAGACCAAACACAAGTGCAGTCATTCATACAAGGTCAGCAAAAATACCTCATAAATTGGCCTTCTTTTCAAATTTTCTCTTTCTTCTTTGGTCTTTAAGGTCTATGGTGGGGAACGACTATTTCCAAGGCATATGCAAATGTAAAGCAGCCTTTGACAAGCTTGTGGAGCACCATGCGCACATAGGAAGCTCCAAAGTGAGGTAAGTTTGTTCCCAAAAAATTACACACACTGTTTTCTTCAAGCACATATTTCTATTTGCAGGTTTGTCAATTAGAACATGTAGAACTTTTCATAATGTGTGTTTAACAATGCAACAAGGAGGACAAATGTTATACAACCTGTTTTATCCGTGACTTCTATATTTATCCCTTTTCTTTTACTTCTACATAGGTTATTTTCTTTGGTCTATGTGCCATCGACTAGGTTAGGTACCTGGCTGATAACTTGGTGTCCATCAATCGCCTTCTTGATGGCTGTAAGTACTTTTTTGAGGCTTATGGTCTAGAATTCCATCAACATATGCCAATGAATAGCGACTTATATTTCTAATATAAGACAACATACGTGAGGGAAGAGAGGGAGTACCTAGCAAATTGGAAGTATAGTCCTTTGGATAGTCCTACATGGGAGAGGGTGAGCTCCATTCAGAGATGGTTTCTCAATTTGGAGTTACCTTTAGAGAATGGCATGGGGAAACACCACATAGAGATGACCATGTGTATATTGTACTTGGGGTTCATTGGGAGAGATCATCATTATCTCTTTCTCACATGCCTTTTCTTTCTTTCTCTGAGGACAAAAATAAACATAAGGGAAAGGAAGTATCAAATAATATACACATTGGTAGGGGAAGTATGGACCCTCCTTATCCACTTCTCCAAAAGGGCTCTCACATGAGTGCCATGTGGCACTCACATGAGTATCTACATAAGACATATGTAGATGGAGAGAGATAAAGAGAGGATCCTTGGGAAACAGATTGCATGCCAAGGTGCCACTTTAATATGCCCAAGTTATACATTTTTGTAAAAGAAAAAATATGATTCAATATAAAGCTTACGTTTCATGTTATAAACTACTACAACATTTCCACTTGATACAAAGTAACCTCAACATTACTCATTTAAGGCTTCTTCCCTGCTTTGTGGGATAGGGGGGGTCCTAGGGGTGCTAAGCATGTTCACTTATACAACTATAATTTCTATTGATTAAAGTTTGGAAGAGTAGACTCTGGTGAACTTCCTTTTTTATAACTAATTGTTGAGATAAAGTAGTGGTTTTTGATAACTCTATATCTTCTCCATATTATAAGTATTACTTTTTTTATCACTTAAGTTTTATGTAGAATAAATTTTTATTTATTATTAGTGTATATCTATTAATACGAAGTTGGGAATCGGTGTTATTAGATTTTCATACAATGATTGCATTAAGACTTATACACTTTTATGCCTTGGAGCTGAGTTAATAAAGATTATTGAAAATTCATATAATAGAATCTTACTCTAGTGGAGATAAAGTGGTGATTTAGCCTACAGATAAACGGAGCATTTCTCTATAAACCAATGATATAATATTTGAAGAGAACTTATGAGAAATGTATGGCGAGACTCAGGAATGAGTGCATAATGATGAGACATTTACATTCATGCATGCAGCAATATCAAGTTTCTCGACAGGTGGTGTGTCGGTTTTGTAGCTGATGACAGAGAGAGAGAGAGACGGCATTGCAGTGTTCGTGCGCGGAGCAAATGTAGGCCATGAAATAATATCACAAACTCATGTGAAAGATGAGACAAATCGAAAAACATCAGTGTGCGAGTAGCCCAGCGCGCAAATCGCGTCTTCAGGCCAAACAGAGGACATGGCGTTTTTCTCTACTAGAAATTGCAGCTGGGCAATAATGTCAAGACTCTTTGCGATCTAAAACACACCCTCTGAGAGGTATCGCCCTTTCGTTCGTGTTAAACCTCTGCGTGGTATCGCCGGCCTCTCCTCGGTGTCTGGTATCATGTGGCTCTTTGTGTTGTAGGTGTCGCGATACCTCTTTGGAGGTGTCACCAACACCTCCCCGTGCGATACTTTTGTGGTATCATCACGAGTGTTCGGTGGTATCATCATGTTTTATCTTGCAGTATCGTCATGAGCTTTCAGTGGTATCGTCGTCCTTGCTGGTACTGGTGTTGTGCACGTGAAAGTTTTAGAGGAATGGGCACATCAGTAGGGATGGTGCTATCGAATTGGAAACTCGTGATTCTTAGTTCCTCTACGAAGGAATCACGTTGAGGCCTTCGTATCCTTTTTGTTGCCCGTGGCATTTTTCTCTTGGTGGTGGTGTGCAGGGCTGGCCTGCATTACCCATCGACAAGGTGGACATTATTTATTGCTCTTCAAGCTCTCCACATGCGCGAGGGATTATTTCTCGTGGACTGCTTGATTCGTGGACTTCAAAGCTAGATTTTGAAAAGCAATTTTTGACAATTCCTTTGTCTCAAAGAAGGTTTCTCTATTCGTGGCACGTGGTCTTCTCGAAAGTTTTCCCCTTGTGCTCGCTTTCGGGCCCCTGTCTTGGCTTTGATGGCCCCCTCCCTTGTGATAAGCAATCTGGCCCCATCCCAAGGGGTGATTGGGAAAATGGTCCCTATTTTGGAGGGGGGATCTTACGTCGCTCATGAGGCCCCCGAGGGTGTTGAACCTCCCTTAGTCTCTCTTAGCAGAGCTGCAATTCTATCAAAGCAAGAAGAGCTCAAGAAAGTATGTCTCATTAGAGAAGTGTTTGGCCCTAGGCCCCCGCTAACGTGCGCCAGTGGCTTCAAAAAGAGTGGTTCCCTTGTGGATTGATTGTTAGTAAGTGTCAATTCTTACCGGCTAGTCATATGATGTTAATTAGTCTTTGAAAATGAAGATATGGCATTCCAAGCCCTCAGTGTAGGAACTTGGCAACTCGGGTGGGTGACCTTGTGCCTATTCAGATGGTCCCCTAATTTTATTCCTGAAAAATTGAAACCTCTCACTACCCTCTCTGGGCCGAGCTCCTTAACCTGCCATACTTCTTGTACAACTTCGTGTGGGACATCATTTCTCCTATCGGCAAGCCATTGGCTTCGCGGGAGGATGTTGGTAGTCTCATTTATGAAGGGGTGCGACATTCCTCCAATGCTCGATGGCACCCTCAAATCTGTGTGGAGGCTGACCTCAGCACGCCACTCCCATCAAAGATCAAAGTGTACCTGGGTGAAGGGGATGTTTGGACACAAGAATTTAATTACAAAATCCTACCTAATGCATGCTTTCATTATGGCCAACAAGGCCACATGATTAAAGATTGCCCTCTAAGACAAAAAAGCAAACAAAAACAAGAACCACCCAGAAAAGCTCAAGGCAACAATGGGACACTGAATCACCCGAAAAACCAAGAGGAAGTTAAGGGCTCCCAAAACCCAAAAACTGACTCAGACGGGTTCACGGAAGTCAGAAGAAGAAGGAAAAGAAGCCCTACGGTGATCTCTAAGAGAAATCGTATGTCAAATGGCCCCCCATACAACTTGTATTTCAATCTGGAAAAGGATATTAATGAGTGGATACCAACAACAAAGGCCTAGAGATACCTGACAACAAAGAAACCAATCAGAAGGGCTACAATACAAGCAAAGAAGATGGGTTTACCACTAGCAATGAAGACAACATGGATAGTGAAAGTTCCATCATTGGATCGATGATTCCACAAGCGGTCTCTTGTTCATTCCAACAGGAGGCCTCCCGCAAGGGAAAGCAACCTATTGAGATACGTTGGAAAAGCCCCCACAAGAAAAAATTGCTAAGTCGGGATCCCCTCCCTGTGAAAAAGAAAGACGAATTCAAGAAGAGAAAGAATATGGCCCCCTCCCACAAAGAGGGTAGCATACAAGAATGATCATCATCTTGTTAAATGCAATGGGGTTGATCGACCCCTCAAGAGCGATCATCATTGGTCAGTGGATTCACAACATTAGCCTAAACCCTGAATTTATGTGTATTCAAGAGACTAAAATTGATGGAGAAGATCTCCAGCAATGTCTTAGACATGCTCCCTGACCCATGATAGGATCTCGATGTCACACCCCGGGGGGTCCGGTGGGATGGCAATTGGTATAAATCAATTCTGGTTTGAAAAGCTTGAGAACTACATTGAAGACGTGAGCCATAGATGGGTTGTCATCTCCTTTGGTGCCCCTTTTTTATTTACTTTAGTTTCTATGTATGCCCCTAATGGGGAGCTAGAGAGACTGAACACCTAGGCCTCCCTCGATATTGGAGCAAGACAATCAACAATTGATGATTATATGAAGCTTAGGAGTGAAGACTTGAAGAAAAGATTGAATTCTAAAAGCATGAAGTGAAGTGGAGGTTCAGGAAGAGATTATCTATATACACATGTATATTAGTATGTAAATACTTCACAAATACTTTGATGTAATGACCAATCCACACTCATATGTATATATACACTTGTATATAGTCATGATATATATGAGAGATGGAGAATAGATGAGATATAGAAGAGTAGATCACAAGTTGAGCGAGATATATCCATCAGATGTATTTCTATTCAGAATGGAAGATGGTTTGAAGAAGTAGCACCTCGATTTTTTCCATCTCTCTCCTTCTATGCTCAATCATTTGTAAAATCCTTTTATGTGTGTCTAAGTCAATAGTTAATGCATCTATGGTCAAGTTTTGAGAGTATAATTGTAATCAGCCTAAGAGAATTTTGTGTAGGAACATTCATATGTAAACAGGTGTTGAGAGACTACCGAAACAGGCACAATCTTGATTAAATTTTTGCACAACTAGGCATTCAAACTTTAAGTTGGAAGATAAGCAACCTATATCTAAAAGCATTTGATCAAATGGGGTCTAGTTTGTGTGAAACATGCATTTAAAGTTGCATATGTAAAAGTCGCTTGCAGAGAAAGCCTGTTTCAGATATAGGTTTACTTATTGAAGTAAATCTAAAGTTTTGTGAGTTCTTTTGAAGAAATTTTGCTTGGAATAGCTGCAAAATTTTAGGAGAATATTTTATCAAAGTCTCATAAGAAATTTTTAACCATTTCATAAGTAAATGAATATATTTTGTGAAGCAGACTTTCCTGAATATAGTCAATTCACAGAAGTGTTGATTGTTCATAAATTGGCAAAAGTTTTCCAAAATTGAAGAAGGTTTTGAGTTATGCTTGATATAGATATGTCCTAAATTCAAGTATAGCTTATCTTTTGGAGATTAATCATCTCCATAACTAGACTCGCTCCCCCACAATGTACTAATTTTCGGCAACTTCAATATGGTGGAGGACCCTATGGACGGATGGAATGGCAAGGGCCGGATCATCGACAGTCAAGAGAAAGAAACTTGGGACAAAACCAAACTACACTTAGATCTGGTCGAATTCAAAGACCTGAATGGCTTGCCATGGTCAAATCTCCAAGCGGGTGAGGATCTGAGGAAAACTAGACTCGGTGGAAGCTACATTGCTCATGGCATTATCAATTAGTGGGGCCACCCTTCCCTCTCGCAACGCACCAACCTCGCCATCTCTGATCACTAACCCATCATTATCTCATTCCAACCTCTCTCCAAAACTCGTAAGGCTCCTTGGTTTCATGATTGCTCGACTTCCTTCTCTCTCCCCACCGCCCATCAAGAAATTGTCAATGTGTGGAAGCAAGCTTTTGCTTCCTGCTCGTCCCTAGCCAAGAGTTGGAGATGTGCGATCGATAAGTCGAGGTAGATCATGATTAGAACCAGGAAGATGCTCCAGACTCTTTGGCATGGGCGCAGAGAATTCCTATATCATAGAATCTAGAGAATCGAATTGGAAGTCAACAAAGGAGAAGCTCAATCCCAGAAGGGTCTACGAAGAATCAGAGCACTATTGAGATACGAGGAAGAAATACAAAGGAAAAATTTGCAAATATTCTTTAAGGAGTGGTGGTTTGGCAAAGCTGACAAGCCCACCAAAGAGATGTACAACATCCTTAAAAGGAAACAAAACAGGGAATTGATCCCCCTATTGTTAGACTCAAATGGCGTCACTTGCAATACCGAAGGAGAAAATATCAGAATCATTGAAGAACATTTTACGAGACTCTTGCGGATTTCGACTCCCCTCTCCCCTCGTAGACGTGATTGCATGGCGGCCATCTCTAGGATATCCTCCCATAGGATCCCACACAACCTTTGATCCTAGCTTGACGACCCTATATCGGAAGAAGAAATCATGGTAGTCATTGATGCCCTTCCCAATGGGAAAAGCCCTGAGCCAAATGGGCTCACTAATGAGTTCTTAAAGTCCTTCAAGTTGGTTTTGGCCATCCCTCTTTGCTTGGTCTGGCAAGAGGTGCTTGAGTTCAGCACGCCTCCAACTTGTCTCAACAATGGCATCATCAAATTAATCCACAAAAAAGGGAGAAAGAACAGAATTGAGAACTAGCATCCGATTACGATGCTTCAAACGGGCTATAAGATCATTGCTAAAGTCATAGCCAACTGGCCATCTAAGAGCTTGGTTAAGCAAGGACCAAAAGTGTTGCATCAAAGGCAGGTCAATTTTGGAAGCCATAATTGATATTTGGGAAGGTCTCGACTTCACAAAAGATTCAAGATAAGATGTGGTGTTCCTCAAGATCGACTTTGACAAAGATTACGATAGAATGGAATGGGAATGTATTTTGCAATCACTTAAAGATCTCGACTGCAGCCCAAAATTCACCAAGATGATCTCGACACTTTTGGGAAGCGTGTCGAATCAAATTAATGTCAATGACCAAATTTCAAAGGTGATCAAATTAAAATGTTCGATCAGACAAGGGTGCCCATTGGCTCGCGTTCTCTTTGCAATTGCCACGGAAGGTCTTAGCTGGCTAGTGGAACAACAAGTGGAAGTTGGTAATATCAAAGGCCTCTTGTTGCCCTATAACCATGGCCAGATCACCATGAGACTTTTTGTCAGTGATATGAACATGTTTTTCCACAATGATTATTCCAATCTAGAGACATTTTGGAGGTGCCTCAACACTTTTTGTGAAGCCTCTGGATCCAAAATCAACCACTCAAAGATCGCTTTCAGAGTTATTGTCGGGATCCAACCTGACCTTCTCTTTGAACATGGTTGTCAAATCATTCCCCCAAGTCAAGTCTTTCGGCTTCTTGGGATTCCCTTGGGCTTTGGTATCTCGATGGAGTAGCGATGGAACTGGGTCCTAGACAGACTCGAAAGCAAGGTAAACTATTGGAGAGGTATGCAAGTCAATCTGGCGGGTCGAGTAATGGTTATTAACACGCTCCTCATTTTGTCAACTATTTACTTCCTCTCTTGTTGGAGACCGAAAGAGCAAGAGTTGTCCAAACTGGTAAGTATTTGCAGAAACTTCCTTTGGATGGGAGACCACAACAGGAGGCGGGTTCCTAAAATCAAATGGTCCATCTGCACTAGCCAAAGGGATAGTGGGGGTCTTGGTATTCTAGACATAGGTTGCATGGCTACCAAATTGGTAGCAAAATGGATTATTAAGGTGTTGTGCAATGGGGAGACTTTGTGGGCCAAGCTGATCTTCAGAAACAAGAATGCGTTGACTTTGCTGGGATTCTCAAATTGGAAGAATCTCAACATTCTCACCCTTTTTGTTTTCCCCAATCTCAGTTTTCCCAAAAGGCTCGAACCTTGTGTGCTCCCTATGGAAGAGTTGGAATAAAGTCAAAAGCTTTATAAGAATCATATTAGATTGGAAGTGGGCAGCCAGTATCAGACACAATGACTCTATTTGGTTTCCGATCCATGGCATCAAAAATGTGGAATTTTGGAACATTCAAAGTGCCAAGAGGCTCTGGAACAAGGGCTTCAAAGAATGGAAACATCTCTAGAATCAAGACACCAACCAATGGGTCAACTTTGAGGATATTGACCCTAGCGCCAACATTACCTATAAAAAATGAAATATTTTACAAAGCAGACATCTTACATGGGACTGTTCTAAAGTCCATCTTCTCATGGGTCAAGACTCGCCATGCTCGTTGGCTCTCAGATGGCATAATGGCAATCGCCTAACGGATATCCTAAAGATCAAAGGAAACATTGACTATCATGTCAACCTCGATAAGAAGTGGTGCATATCATGGATACGGCTGCGGTGGGAAATGAAGTTCATGGCTATCTGGCACCCTCTCATAGAAAACAAAAAGTTTGTCCTCTTATGGCAAATTCTTCATCGGGGAATCTAGACCAACCTAAAGGCTAGCAAAATTTGTGGGGCTCTCCCTGGTGCAAGAGTTGTTACTGGTCAATTGAAGATGTTGGTCACATCTTCTTTACTTGTCCCAACTCCATCAGGCTCTAGCAGATTGTCAGAAAGAAAATTAGACTTCAAAAGAATATCAGTTGGAAACAAGCTCTCTTGGGAGAAACGATTGGTTGCTCAGCGACCCTCTAGAATGCCATTAGAGGGGAGGCGTTCTGGAAGATCTGGTGGGGAAGATGTGCTTATAACTTTGGCGACTCCCCCAAAAAGTGGTCGATTGAGAAATCATTGTTCCTCCTCAGTAAAAGAATCATCAACTGCAAGAAGTCCCCCCCTTTCAAGCATCATAAAGTGCTTCTCCTATTCAACAACAAGCTTAAACCCAAATGGGCCCCACATGAGGGTGATGAGAGGGTGATTAACCTTCTTTATAATGCCATCTAAACTTTGTAAAATTGGACCAAACCTAGATCTTTTTGAGTTTCTAGAGCATTTTAAAAGATACGAAGTAGAAGAGAGAAAGATAGTCATTCAAATGCCTAAGAGAGAGGCTCGAGAAGGGGAAGCGTACGACAACAAAGAACAAACAAAAAAGATCATAGTAACAGTGGAAGATGGAGAAGAAAGAAGTACATACATAGGTAAGGATGTGTCAACGGAGGAGGAAGAAGAATTAATACAATTGATCCGGGACTATCGAGATGTATTCACGTGGACATATAAGGATCTCAAGGGTGTGGAACCCTCGATTCGATCTCATAGAATACCAATGATGGCAGAGGCAAAACCATCGAAACAACGCCCTTATACATACAATGAGGTCTATGCGACTAAAATTAAAGAAGAAATCGACAAGCTACTAGTGGCAGGATTCATATATGAAATAGAACATATCGAGTGGGTATCGCCATTAGTAGTTGTGCCTAAGAAGAATGGAAAATTAAGAGTTTGCATTAACTTGAAAAAGGCCAATGCAGCCACCATACGTGACAGCTACCCATTACCCATTATGGACCATCTTTTGGAAAGAGTTGCAGGAAAAGAAGTCTATAGCTTCTTAGATGGATTCTCTGGATACAACCAAGTAGCTATTGCTATCGAGGATCAACATAAGACCGCATTCGTGACTGAATGGGGAGTCTATGCTTTCTGAGTGATGCCTTTTGGACTCACTAATGCACCTGCTACTTTCCAACGATTGATGTGTCATGTTCTCAAAGAATTCCTGAAGAAGAGCATGGAAGTGTATGTAGATGACCTATGTACATATTCAAATCAAAGACAAGACCACATTCCTGAATTGCGGAAGATATTTAATAAATGCCGACAATATAGAGTCTGCCTAAACCCTGAAAAGTGTGTCTTCATGGTAAGAAAAGGGAAGATCTTAGGACACATAGTCTCTAGAAATGGAATATCTACAGATGAAGACAAGATTAAGGTCATTTTGGAGCTTCCTAGACCAAAGAATGCGAAAGAGGTGCAAGCATTTATGGGACATTGTGGATACTACCGACGATTTATCCACATGTATGCCATAATCACCAAACCCTTGTATGGAATTTTAACTCAGTTCACATGGACAGAAGAATGCGAGAAGGCATTCAACGAGTTAAAGAAGCGGCTCAGCACAGCCCCAATTCTGAAAACACTGAATTGGAACAAATCTTTTCATATTCATGTGGACGCTTCTAATTACGCAATAGGCTATATCTTAGCCCAACAAGCAGATGAAGGGAAGTTAGATCACCCAATTGCTTATGCAAGTAGACAACTAAATCTAGCTGAGAGGAACTATACAACTACCGAGCGAGAGGGATTAGGAATCGTCTATGCAGTGAAAAAAATTAGACACTATCTCTTAGCCAACAAGTTCAAATTCTTCATAGACCATCAGGCATTATTGTACTTAGTCAATAAGCCCTGTAACACGGGAAGATTGGTAAGATGGTTCCTACTGTTGATGGAGTTTGACTTCGAAGTAATAGTGAAAAAGGGAAATACTCATGTGAGAGCAGATCACCTCTCTAGATTAACACATGGAGAGCCACCAAGTGGAGTGCCAGACGAATTGCCCGACACTTATTTGTTTAATCTGGAAGTGTTTCCAAAGTGGGCAAAGAAACTAATTCCTATACTCACTCATGGCCCACAACACTCAATCAATAAAGAGAGTAAGAAGGAAATCCTACAATGATAATAAGAAGTACATCATTTGTACACTTTACATATAAGGTGCTTTCAATTGGAGTATTTTCAAAACCATGTGCAATCAAGTAGGCATGTATCTTTTCATACCAAGCAAGTGAGGATTGCTTCAAACAATGCCTTTTTTAGCCTGCATACTTTGTTTTCATGCCATTTGTGCACAAAACCACAAGGTTGAAATACATACACTTCTTTGTGTAAGTCACCATTCAGAAATGCAATTTTAATGTTCAATTGATGTACATTCCACCCATGATGAGCTGGAAGTGCACAGATGCTATGAATGGTGGTTATTCGGCATGTGGGAGCAAAGATCTAATCACAACTTCTCATGTACTTCTTGTCGAATAAATTTCAATGCTTATGATAGGGCAATTGAGATTTCTCAAATCACAATTTCCCAATTGGGAAATTGTGATTCTATCAATAGGATCTTTTTTTGTGTGCATACGAAACACAAATTCTCCATTTCTTGCCAATCGGCACTTTTTATTTTTTGGGAGAAGTTTTCTTTATGATCCCTTTACTGTTTTTCTTAACAAGCATTCAAAGAAAAAATGTGACCTTTTTCATGAACAAGCAACCACCTTCTTTGTGAGCTTATATCTCATCATACAGGCATCCTCAAACCATGAAAATCTCATCATGAGCTTATATTGTATGATGAGCTTATATCTCATCATCATACAGGCATCCTCAAACCATGAAAATAGAGGTAAGGGATTACAAATCTAAGAAAAACTCTTCCTAAAGTTTCACATCTGGATTTGTCTCATGGAAGGTGCACCAAGCTCAAAAAGCGAGAGTGCTCCTATGTGCTCACAAGTCAAATGACAAGCTTATGATACTTGAAAGCTCACATGTAGCTTTTGGAGCCGTGTCCATGTAGAATTGATGCTTTGGGTAAGCCAACCTTCACCAAGAGCTTTTATGAAAAGAATTTGTACAAGAACTGGATCAATGAAAATTTCGAAATTTTTATTCACCAAGGAAGCTCCTTAATTCTAGTGTAAGAAAGAGAATTCCTTAGAAACGAACATTTTCGATACTTTATCCATAGATATCTCTTAATTCTAGTGCGCCTCTCTTAATTCTAGTGTAAGAAAGAGAATTCCTTAGAAACGAACATTTTCGATACTTTATCCATATATATCTCGCAAATGGTGAAGAAATCCCCCCTCCTTGTGTATTTGTTTTCCAGAAATATTCATTGGCACTGTGAAGCCGTCAAGTCCAAGGTGCCGATTGCCAAGAGGCATAGTGGCTCTTCTTTGCCACACACACGTCCAAAGCCCTTTCACATGAGCGGGCAAGATGAGGGATGGACGACCGGGCCGGCTATCCCATCGTTTACGTGTGAGCCCTGTCAAGGATAGAGGGGGGGGGCATTCCCGTTACAGGCATCTACCCACGTTCCAAGGGGCAGCTGACGTCCTCAAGAAAGGTGAGGAAGGGAAGGCTCAGCACCCACGTCCATGGTGCGTCTTAACTCGGATGTTGGGGGCATTCCTACCCGATCTGCCATCCAGAGGCATGCATGGTTACCACTCCCCTTATAGTTACACACAATTAGGCATAGCACGGCAAACCACTCGAGCACCAAAGAGACCTAGATAGAAAACCAGAGAGGCAGGCAAAGAGGCATGTGTGTGTACAAAGAGACCTTCGTGTAGTTCTCGCAAGTGTGAAGAGATCAATGGACGAGGCGGAGGTTGGAATGTCGATGGTGGGGCTTGCGTTTGGAAAAATAACTTGAAGACTTAAGAGTTTCTTATCTCTTCTCTCTCGCTCTCCTGTTTTTGTATTGTTCATTTATTCATTGAAAGTTCGTTGGTGTGACAAAGACAACACAAGTACAAACATGTGGGTGCTTCAGAGTTTGTGGTGACTAGTCCTTCCATCAAAGTAGTCACATGTGCATGCAGGTAGGCTCTTGTTCTTCAGACTTTACAGGCGAATGTGTGTGAATTGGGTACGGCCATTATTAGTTGAGCTACAGTACAAGTTCTACCATAGTGAACGTACAATTCACCTTTTTAGAAACGCTACCTTTGCACACCATATGACTATGAAGGTAAATTTCTTTGGAGTCCTTTGTGGGCTTGTTATTGTCAAGAGTTGAAGAGAAACAAGTGTGTATTCCTTCAATGCATCATACAAAAGGAATGAAGGCCAGGAAGCTATGGTGTTCATGTCACTACTATCTACCATTTCGTCTGGTGGGAGCAAGGACATTAGAACATCATAGTCATGAGGCATATCATGTTGCCTGCTCATTTTTGCAGCATATAGAAATCAAAATCTCCTCGATAGAGTCATTTTAATACGCGTATGAATCATTTTCATGAGGTATAGAGATCGTATAGGCTTATGAATCATTTTAATGAGGTGCTGTGAGTGTTTTTGTGGGTTGAAGCTATAGAATGCTGCCATTTTTATTATTAGAGTCTTCTTCTGTTTCAACAATGCATTCGATAATCTCTTGTGTAACTAGGTATGCTGTATATGTACACCTCCTACAAAGGTACATATAGGCTGCATGTCATAAAACTTGGTACGAGATATATCTATAACCACAAGTCTCATTCATATATGAGGTGGCTTTTTGCACCCATTCTGAAAAGGTGCGTTGTGAGAAGACTTTTTTTGAAGGGAAGACATGTGTTTTGGCAGGCATAACAGAGATATAATATTGCACACTTCCCTTTGATGTTAAAGTGCAGCCTTTGTCGGTTAGATTGGACCTTGATGTCGAAATGATTGTTTATACGGTTACAAAATATATATTCAACAAATTGTTGACTCTTCTAAACATGGATTCTCAAGAAGGTATACTTTTTTGCTATTGTTGACGTTCCCTTTTAGCAGCCAAAATGCCTCTTTTGTGGTGACATTGGGAGAATTCTATAGCACAACTTTAGTACTTTGGCTTCTAGGATAGGTGCTTGAGGCTAAGTACATTGAAAGTTGTTGGAATCTTGAAGTGATGAATGTAGTGTCACTCATTCTTAAACCAACATACTTTAGTGTTGTGAGAACATTAAATCTTGGAAGGCCAAGAATTTGTATGCTCTGCTACTATTGTTGACATTCAGCATGAGAATTTCAAACATCAAGAAAACAAGACATAAGATGATCTCTCAAAAGAACGCATATACACGTGCAAAAAATTAACCATTCCCCGATTTTCTTTTTCTATCATTTCAAACATGCCTATACATGAAAGAGATAGCTGGGATATGCCTAGATGTCAATGATAGGTTTGAACAGAATAAACTATTCTCAAAACTTTTGTAAGTTATTCAAAAGTCCCAATAGTAGACGGATTGCACCTCAACTTGGTGCACCGAAAAGGACTCCATTGGGATATGTAGAAATTCGTTTGTGATACTTTGGGCTCCAAGGAAAGATATTAATGTCATAAGTACTTCATTTCTATCACTTCCCATAGGGAAAATACTCAATAATCAAAAGAGTACAACTTCACAGAGTTGAGTGGCTGAATAAAAAGGACTTTACCATTTTACACACACTTGATAGCATTGGTAAATTTTCCATCTTTGTGACATTTCACCATTGTTGGAGTTCGAGGTCTATGCAAGCATGCCAACAACACAAGCAATAAGAAGAAGTTTGGAGCAGAATACAATTTTGAATGTATTACCAAGTGAATGTATAAAAGTTAAGTGAACTTGCGTATCTACAAGGTGGGGAAAAAACCTCCTAAAATGGGAAAAAATCACCCAATAATCCTTAGTGTGTTCACACACATCACTACCAAAATATATCAACAAATCCCCCTTGGGACTGATGCAGTGAGAAAGGAGTTGGCACTCATGTATAAGGAGGTGCCAAGCTATGTAGGAAGAAATCAATCCACAAAAGGAAGTAAGCCCAAAGCTTTGTGGAAAGCTTCAAATTTCTCTCTGGGCAGAGCCTTTGTGAAAAGGTATTCAAGATTATCTTGTATGGGAACATAAGCCAAACTCATCTCTCCAATAGAGAACCTCTCCCTAACATAATGATAGTGCACCTCTTTTGGGAAGGATGAACACTGCATTTTGTCCAAAATAGAGCCTTCATAGGAGGGCTAGTCTAAAAAAAATAGTTTGCGTCTCTTGAAAGTCCGAGTTCTCCAAGATCCTTCACAATGTGCCTACAAAGAATTGAGCTCCACAATCATCTAAGCAACTTTTAAGTTCCAATTGCACTAAAGTTATGAACCTTCCATAGTCAAGAACTTACTCATTTATCACAATTCTCCTACCAAACGAGTCTTACCATTATGTGGAACCCCACCTTAGGTGTAAAGATCTCCAATAACAACAACAAAGAACTATTGGATTCCATGAATCACCCCGAATTTTCAATCCTAAAAGCAATAAACTGGGTTAACTGCATGGATGATTAGATCCACAAGTAACTATTCATCCTTCCATACTCGTGAACTTCACGCCAATGCCACTTCCACACAAGAATATAGTGCATTCTTAATTTTGCACACATTTTAGACTTTCTTCCATCAATGCACATCGTTTCAAGTCAGTCTTGAGCTTAGGAGTCCAAGTGTCACACAATAATATTCTTAGAAGCTAGTACCCACGATCCTCAAAAGGGATTGCAATGATTTTGAACTCCAAGAAAACCTCACCTAGACCTCCAGTGCTTCAAGATATAGCCATGAGATCTTGTCAATGTGTTTGGGAGGTTTGAGACTTAAGAAACATGCACAATGGATGGCACATAAAGCATAAACATCAAGAAGGAAGAGGAGAGTACTAGACGTGACTACTAATGCATGAATTAGCTCTCCTATTGCTTCACAAATTCAAAAGCACATCATAATATACTTTTGAACTATTTATCGAAAAAGCAAATGCTTTGGCCCCTTTCATATTGATATTGGCCAAAATCTTGGAGATAAAGATACGCAAAGTGGAAGATTTTTGGGGGAATGAGCAATGGTGAACTCCTCCATGCTCTTACAAGATGTTTCCATTACATGCCCAGAAACTTCTCTTGCATATCCCAACATGGCACAAAGTGGCATTACTAATGTGTGGAATGTACAAATCTAAACATAATGGTAATTGGTGCATATAAAAGGCAAGAAAAAAAGACCCTAAAGGAAGAAAATAACTCCTAAAGAAGTTTCCTAGTAGACCTAAGTCTTTTCATGCATATCACTTGTACCAACGCGTTACTCAATGAAGTGTGAAGAAGTGTTCGAGGGTACTCATGTAGAAAGACCAAGCTTATATGTTTATGTCCAAGGCCTACAAACCTTTTGCAACAAGCTCCACTTGAAACAATTTAATCGTACATTCGCTTTTTTTAATATAAATAAAAAGTTTGGCTGAGGCCTAATCTCCCTTGCTTGAATTAATAAAATAACAATTATACAATGAATGGACCTAGTGCTCTTGAGATCCTCTGTATCCCACAATGCAAGGGTATGATGGCCAAGAGGCATAATAGCTACAATGGTCCAAAACCAGCAGGAGACCTAAGATGTGGCGGGTGCCTGAGAATTTAAAGAGAGTTACTGAGAAGGTTAATGATTTTTTTGTCACCATCATGAGCAACCCAGTTGTTTTTAATCTTGTTGTTTTCCAAGAAAAACATCCTATAGTGTCTGAAATGTAGAGTTTTTTACAGTTATATATTCTTCTACCTAACAATCCAAGGGATTTTTCAATCGTGCATTCTTTTAAATGGGCATCTAAGTTGATCACATATCTCTCTTTCCATATCTTCCAGAGCACTTCCCCTCTGATGGCATTCGACAAGGCAAAAGAACAGCGAATTGTTTCACCAAGTAATGCTTGTTTCCAATTGATTTGTCTTTGTAAGCTCAAAATCTTGATAAGAGATTTACATACCATGTAGCTTCTTGAGCACAAGAAGAAGAGATGGTCAAGGTCCTCCTTGCCCCATAGGCAATGCTTGCACCAGCGAGGGGCCCCATAGGTAAAGGAAAATGTACAATCGGTTTTCACGATGAATTTCACTTCGAAACTTAATTCAATTGTATGCGAGCTAAGCATGGGAGATATATGTATGTTGTTATAGATCAAGAATATTTTTTTAGCAACATATCTTTTGTTTTTATGAGATTATGCTATCCATGTTGATGTGGACTTCTCCTTTAATTTTTTCCAAAATCTCATATGTCATGCAATGGCACTTTTACTTCGTCTTTTTTTCTTGATGGAACATCCACATTTCATGAGGGGCCACTAGGTTTGCCAGTAAGAGATTTGGGTGTGTCTATGTGAGTAATGGATCATCATTTAGGAAAAGATGTATGCCTTTCATTTCTTGTAGGTGCATTGCACTTCACGATGTTGTGCATGTGCCAAGGTTTCCTTTGCTACCAGTTTCAACTCGTGGCTTACAATGCCCTGGCTGTCAAGAACTCATCGGAGAAGAATACTATGAGCTGTAGTTAGGTTGAGTTCTAGCAGCTAGAAGCTCAAGAATTGAGAACGCATGCCCATTTTAGACACTCCAGGTAAGGTTATCTCATCTCAATTGGAACGTACCATGATATGAAGCATGAAAATCATTGCTTCATTCTTTTCTATCATTTGGCACACTATCTATGCTTAGTTGTATCTTTATTTGAGGATTGATGTAAACATTGTGCAAGATGCTCGAGTAGAGCATGTGAAACCTTTGTCTTTGGAGATCCATTTATGTCTTATAATACACAAATATAAACATATTTGAATCATTAAACGCTTCTTGGATGATGAAGACCCCTAAATCATGAAGTCCTCCCCGAATTCACTCGTGCTAGATGTTGATCTGGCTTTGATGGCGGTGCATCTATTGAGGATTTCATGTATGTCACAATTAGAGAAGTTCAAAAGTATTCCATTGTTTTCTAAGAGTTTGATGTATGATAGGTGAAATTGGGACACGTGATGTGCGTCGTCAATCCTCTGATTTCCTACATTGCGCTTATGTAGCACCGACCCTTTGCACCTTGAGTGTAAAGTTTCATGCATCGTAATCTTACGAGGTAATGAGTGTAAAGTCTTCCTACATTGAGAGACTACAATTCTCTTCATTTGCATAGTCCTACAATAATATGTCCAGCAATTTAAATATAAATTTTTACTTATATGAATATTGTAAGCTCTTGTAGTACAACGCAGACTATTGGGTCCTATATGTTAAGTGATAGAGAATGATCCATTCTATAGGCATTGGAAGAGAGTCTTTAGGTCCGTACTCTAGGATATAGAAAACTTGCAAGAAGTGGCCACGAAGAGAATTACACATAAAGCTAGCAAGAAAAAAAAAAAATCCAAATCCCATGCTAAAGGGTGTTGGAAAATCAAGATATGCAATGTATTGCTTAAAATAATAAATGTGGAAATGTGGGAGACCTCTGTAAATACTATTCAATGTTTTATCATACAATAGGAGAGGAGAGCAAAACGAGATAAAAAGCCCAAATAGAAATAGAGTTTTATACATTAATTATATAAAATACAAATTATTTAAAAACAATGCTTTGTGTGGTATGCTATGGCTAACAAGCACTCATGTGGTAAGAAGTGACGTAAGAAATATAGTTTATGTCTTTATATTTTATGGCTCAAGATGATTGGCTTCATATCTCAAACTTTCGAAATCATTGATGCTTATGGCACGTGTAGGGCTCAATATTCTCTTTTCATGCCAATGCATCCTTCCTTAGTACCAATGATGATGAGTGCTCTTACCATCTCCTCGTGATTTTTTATGTACCAATTCAAAGTACCAATGAGTGCTTCCAACACTTCTTTTATGTCCTTTCGTACATATCAATGCTTTGAACATGAAAATGAACACTCAACGTCCTTTGTGGAAGAAACAATATTCTCGGTGTGTGGATAGACTTCGGAAATATTGAAAAATTTGGTAGCTCATGAAAAATTCACTCATTTTCCTATATTCTCATTATCTTCAAAAAAGGTTGCGTTAGATGCTAAATCTGTGTGTGTATGTACACACACACACATACATACATACATACATATATATATATATATATATATATATATATATATATATATATATATATATATATATATATATGTATATATATATATATATATATATATATATATATATATATATATATATATATATATATATATATATATATAACTTTGAAAATATGGAAGATGTCTAGTAGCTCATGAAAAGTTCAGTCGTTTTCCTTATATTCTCATTATCTTCCAAAAATTTTATGTTAGATGCTAAATGTGTGTGTATATGTATGTATGTATGTGTATATGTATATGTCTCTATGTGTTCCTCACGTGGCCTACCCTAATACATACTAAATTAGATTTAGAATTAACTAATTAAAGTTCATTTACTTGTAGGAGTCTATACTCATGAAGTCAGTGTTGGAATTCGGGGCCCCAGGATCGTTCCAAACTAAAACCTTTTGAGCATACACAACTTAATTAATTAAGTAAGAGATAGAAAGAAAGAGATCTTGAGACAAGGATAGGGAACGTAAGCTGGATGCTTACTCACTAAAAAAATAGATGTCCAAATTACAACATGGGAGTACTACTCAACCATATAAAATGACTATCTCTAGTCAATGCTTTGGTAAATATATCTACAACATTCTCACTAGAAGGAACATAAACCAGCTCAATGTGCCTCTTAGCTATCTGTTCTCAAATATAGTGGCAGTGTACCTCTATATGCTTTGTCCTTGCATGATGCACTGGATTCTTAGCTATAGCTATAGCACTCTGGCTATCTCAAAATATCCGAATGGGTTCATGTACTCTCACATCAAGATAACTGAAAATCTTCTGCAACCATACTGACTCTAGAGTAGCTGTAAATGTTGCACAATATTCAGCTTCACACGATGGAGTAGCAATAGTGGGTTGTCTCTTTGAAAGCCATGAGATAAGACAATATCCAAGATAAAATCCCCTAGTACTTCTTCTTGTGTCTCTATCTGTTAGAGGAAGCAATTCTTGAAGAAAAATTATTTGTAAAATGTCAAAAATTTGTAGAAATATTTATACACATGATGTAAAATTGAGGAAGAGTCTTCCTCATGTAAAATAGGATCATATGTATTTTTCTTAGAATTTTTGGAAGCTCTTTGATAGCATATTTTTAGAATAGAAGGTGAAAAGGACCAAAATTCAAGTGTGAATAGGGACACTTGAAAAAGTATAAAAGATAATTTCTTCTATTTTGAAGGGGTTGGTTGTATTATTTGGAGGCTATCCAAGTAATGTGAAGAGCTTTCTTGCAGAAAATCATGTTTTCTCCTTCCATGGTCTTTCTTTTGATTTGTTGAGTCTTCTCATTGTATGATCCATGGAATTTGTAAGCTTTCCTTGTGTATTTCTGAGTGAGATGGATGAAGATAAATGAATCTTATTGTACTGAGCAAGATAGTGTAGAAGATCAAAGCTGGATAAAAAATTCTCAATTTTTACAGAATTGCGATTATCTCATCTGCGTGATACATGTACTGTTTTGGAAATTTGACTTCATATTTGTATTCTACTGTGCAAATGGCACACTTTGGGCACAAAAATCAATGAAAATGCTGTTGTAGAACTCAAGATAATCAAAACCCTAGTTATTTCCTTTCTTCTTCATAAATCTCTCAGAAAAACAGTCATGTCAACTCTTATTCTTGGATTCCATTAACTAGAAGGGGCTGTGGTCTTTGCATACTTCCCGATTGACAATTTAAAGATGTGTAGTTGATCTTTTGTGCTATAATGATTGGAGAGGACAACTCCAAAAATTAACAACAAACACTATCACCTACCCAATCAGAATCTGAAAATCCTTTTAGTAAAAAATGTGTAGATTTTGAAAATACCATAGCATAATTTGAAGTTCCCTTCAAATATCAAAAGATTCACTTTAGTGCTTTCCAATGTAACATTGTCGGATTTTGCATGAACCTTGATACTTGAGAAATTGCAAACTGTATATCAAGACATGTATTACATCGATATATCAAGCAACCAACTTCTTGACTGTATAGAGTAGCATCAAATGACTCTGCATCTACTACCATCTGTAAAGATGCGTTCTGATCCATAGGTGTTTGCATAGGTTTAGAATCAACCATCTGAAACCTCCCTAAAAGTTTCTCAATGTACTGTAGTGTCATATAGATACACTAATCTCGAAATAGAAACTGAATCCCAAGATAATAATGCAAAATGCTTAAATCATTCACATCAAATGTTTGCTTCAATTGTTCTTTGAACATCTGCAAATCTTCATCTCTGGGACCTGTGACTATAATCTCATCCCCATCAATGATTGCTATAATCATCATACCTGGTTAAGCTTTGACATAAAGAGTTGGAGCTGCATCTGCGTTATGGAAATCAATGGATAAAAGATATGTATGTATCTTTTCATACCATGCTCTAGGTGCCTGTTTTAAACCATACAAAGCTTTTACAAGCTTACATACTAAGTGTTCTTTACCTGTCTCTTCAAAACCTTCTGGCTGCTGAATATACACTTCCTCGTGTAAATCACCATTAAGAAAAAGCAGTCTTAATGTCAAGTTGATATATATGCCAACCAAAATGTGCTGCTAAAGCAAGTATTGACCTAATAACAGTCATCCTAGACATAGGAGCGAATGTCTCATCATAATCAATACCTTTTTATTGTGCATATCCTTTGACAACTAATCTAGCTTTGTACCTGTCAATAGTACCATTTGCTTTCCTTTTGATTTTGAAGATCCATTTTACACCTATAACTTTGCTTCCCCCTGGTAACTCACATAGCTGCCAAGTTTGATTCTTATGAATAGAATCAATCTTTTCTTGCATAGTTTTTCTCCAAATAGGAATGTTAAGTGCATCTTTAACACATGCAGGTTCATCTTCAACAGTCGTAAGTGCCAAAATATCATGAATCTCAAAGTCTTCAGCAAAACTTACATGATCTCTTTGTTGTTGCTGTCTAGTCTGACTTCTTGTTCTTCCCGTAAAAGTCTTTATATCACTATCTTTCCAAGTCTGATATAACCACGTAGGTGTATCCTTAAATAGTGGTGAAACTCTTTCTGAACTTTCAGTTTCCACAGGTTCTGGAACTTGTCCTGTCGAGGTACTAGGACTTTCTAGAACTTTAACTTCTTCCATTTCTAGAACCAAAGTCTTCTCTTGTGGAACCGACTCTGTACAAGGTTGTGAAATTCCTCTTTCTTCAACTTTTTTTTGAATCCTAGGAATTTTAACTGCCTCCTGATATGGCTGAACATGTAAATCCAGAATCTTAAATGAACTCTAGAATTTCTGCTTCTTTATCATAAACTTTATTTTCAACAATATAAGCATTACGTGAAAGAATAACTTCACCTATTTCTAGAACATAAAACATGTATCCCTTACTCTCGACATGATATCCAATGAAAACAGCTTTCTTTGCCTTTATATCTAGTTTGCCTCGGTCTCAATATGTACATAAGAAAGTGATCCAAACACTCAAGTAACTCACATTAGGTTTTCTACCATGATAAGCTTCATAAGGTGTGATTACCTTTAAAGCTTTTGTAGATGACCTATTCAAAATGTGATTTGCTGTATGTACTGCATCAAACCAGAATCTCGGTGAAAGCCTCTTGGACGCCATCATGCTCTGCATCATCTCAACAAGTATTCTATTCTTTCTTTCTGCAACACCATTCTGCTGAGGAGTATAAGCAATAGTAAGGTGTCGAGTAATACCTTTCTCATCAAGAAATGTTTGGAACTCTGACAAGTATTCTCCACATAGATCCATGAGTATCTTGTAAAATCATCAACAAATAGAACAAAATACGTGAAGCCCTGAATAGAGTCTGCTCTCATAGGTCCATTCACATATGAATGAATAATCTGCAATTTCTTGGTAGCTGTAATATGACCATTTTTCTTGAAAGGTAGTTTATGCATCTTACCTTCAAGACAACCTTCACATATATTTGAATCATCTGGTAGCTTGAATGAGGGTAAACTCTCAAGAATACCTCTATCTTTGATACTCTTGAGAGCTCCAAAACTAATATGTCCAAATCTTTCATGCCCTAGCTTATCTTCCACCGGTGACAAAGATATGACTGCATATGCCTGACCGATTTTTGACAAAACAAAGATCCCTCTTCTTATCCTTCTTCTTCTTCTTACCCTTTGATGAAGATGAAAGTGCTTCTTCATTCTCTTCCATTCCCTTCAACTGATCTTCATTTTGAAGTAACAAGAACTCTAGCTCTTCAAATGTAGCCTCTCTATCTCTTGTTGTAAGCGTAAGAGTGTTTATTGAAGATCGATATGAAATAGCAAGTGAATTAATCAACATATTTACCATTTCTTCATCTGATATCTCAACTCCTACATTTAGAAGTTGATTGTTGAGGGTAGAGGAATCCTGAAGATATATAGTTAATTTGAATTTTGAAACTCTGCTAATTTGGAAAATACTCAATCAGATTGTTGCTGAATCAGATTTCTTCTAACTCGGATGTTACTTATTAGGATTTTTAAAAGACGGATATATTTTAATTGAGCGCCGACTTCGCAAGAAGTGAGTAGTTATGTTTTGGTTCGCGCGAGAAGAAGAAAGAGAGAAGAAGAAAGGAGAAGCAGACAGAAAAAGAAGACGTAGAAGAAACAGAAGAGAGATTCTTCATTCTTGTAATAGCGCAGATACATATTTGAGCCAAGCTGATCATGTAATGAATTATTGTTTGTATTACCCGAATGTTCTCATGAACTCTTTCTATCTTGTAAGGCCTGTTTTAGAAGACTCGTAATGATGATTTTTGCCTAAATCTGTTCAGCACAAGCGTAAAACTCTGTCTATTGCGGGTCATAATCTTTAAAATTATACTCTGTCTCAGCAGAGCAGCGATAGATATGAAATTTGCTAGAAGTCAATTCTCTGTGTGTCGCAGACTAGCACTGAGAACTTGGTTTACCAGAGTCAAGTAGTTGATGTGTTGAATTCAAACCCCAACACATTTGGCGATCCTACTGTACTGCTGAAGAAGAAAGAAATGCATGAAGGAAAGAAGGAAACAATTTGGTAAAGTGTATTTTACAAGAGCGCAGGTAAGAGCAGCGAACGTGGAGTCATCCTCAGAATGTTACGATTGGTACGAAGCCGAGGAGGAAGCAAATCTGGAAACTGAAGAGGAACATGGAGAAACAGGTGCAGCAGAGGTAAGGTTGGTGGGTGGTATACTTGGAGCGCTATTCCTAACAGAAACATCTGTAGGAGTAAGAAGACAACTCCAGTTTGACCCACTTGCAGGGGTGGCCGGTCCAAGAACTAGGCGTACACCTCAACCACAGCCAATGGCTCAACCACCTCACAATCCCAAAGTCAAAGCGGCTCATTTCAGAGGAAGCTCTAAAGAAGATGCTGATTGCCATGTGGCTCAATTTGAGATAAAATGGACAGCTAATGGATACCCAACTATCTATGGGGATGACATTAAGCTCCAGCAATTTGCTGCCATGTTGGAAGGACGAGCTATGAGCTGGTTCAATCAATATGGTATTGCTCATTTTGCTACATATGATGATTTAAAAATAGCATTTTTGCAACGATTTAGAAAAGAAAAGACTCCTTTCGATGTATTACGGAAGTTGAGAGCTATCAGACAAAAAACCATGTTAGTGGAAGGCTATGCTCAGAAGTTCAGGACTTTAATGGAACGATTGCAAGGTAATGAAAGACCTACTGATGAGATGTTGGCAGGATATTTTCTGAAAGGATTACGAAGCACAATTAGACATGTGGTTGCAAGTGTGGATATTGCAAACGGCTTTGATGTATTAGTGTTAGCAGCTGCACGCGTGGAAAGAAGATTTGGACGAGCTAAAAAGAGACATTCTGATTCTGGTTCAAAGACTGAATCTGATTCCGAAACGGAGTCAAACAAAGGTTCAACGGATTCTGACTCTGATGAACAAGATGAAGAAATAGTGGGGAAAAAGCATCACAAGCATAAGGCTAAGCAAAGTAAAGAGGAGGCATGGATTAATAAGTTAAAGAGACATGGATATTCCATCGTAGCTCCAAAGGAAAAGAGATTTTGTGATATCTGTGACAAAGAGGGACATACAACAAATCAGTGTTGGTACAACCCCAAGCATAGAGGGCAAAGTTCACGGCAAGATAATATGAATATTAATGAAGTAGCGGCCAATCAGGCTATTCCTGTCCAGGGGCAGGGTAATTTTCAGAGGCAGCAATAAGTAAGATCTCCATGAAGAGATCAAGTGAATCAGCAGGGGAATAACGAACAAGGGAATCAGCAGGGTCGACCACCACGGGTGATGCCTTGTGGATATTGTTCGGCTCCCGATCATTGGATAGGGCCGAATTGTCCCTTATGGGTAAAGCATAGGGAAGACAGAGGTATACCCGTTCTCAGGTACAATCAGAATAATCAACAAGGAAAACATCAACAACAAGGGCAGCATGTGGCTCAGGCAAATGCCATGCTTATAGAATGGCCAGATCAAGAGGATAGGGGGACTGATGCACCAAGTACATCTGAGAGAATACACGTTAAGAGTGATAACCAATGGCAGTGTGATTGCAAACAATGTAGGAAAGGCAAAGAAGTGGAAGTGTTGGCAGTTACAAGGTCAAAAAATAAAGGACCTATTAATTGGCAAGAACAAAGACATATCAGAGACAAGGTCTTGAAGCAAGTTCAAGACGAGCAACATAAACAGGTAAGGTTTGTAAGTCAGACAGAGCAACAACAAGAAGTAGATTTGATACCTTCAATAACAGAAGGGAACAGGAGTCAGAGCAAGCAAGATCCGAAAAAAGATTGGTTTGATGTAATCATTAGCTCACCGTTACAATTGTCTTTGGATCAACTTTTATCTTTGGTACCAACGTTTCGAGAAAAGTTGTTGAAGAGGTTACTTGGGCAGCGTTTAGAGCCAGAAATTCGGTCGGTACCTTCAACTTCGGCCAATAATATTGATCCAGTAGATGTTGACTTTGTAGTGCCAGTAATTCAGGTACAGTATGACCAGAGGCGATTTGACGAAGTGTTGCTTGATGGGGGATCAGGGGTAAATGTATTACCTGAGCATATTTTTATAGAAATGGGAAGAGGGGCATTGGCTCCAGCACCTTTTCAAGTCAAAATGGTGGATCAAACTCGAGTTCAGCCGGTTGGCATTCTGAAGCAGCAATAGATTATCATTTCAAGAATGTCATTTATGGTAAATTTTGTTGTCATTAGGATGTCTGAGTCAGCATATCCATATGAAATGTTGTTAGGGAGACCTTGGTTTAGGATTGCTAAAGTCAAGCAGGATTGGGGTCTGAATGTGGTAATGATCACAAAGGGTAAAAAGCAAGTGACAATTCCTATGCGAGGAAGAAGAAATATGTAAGTACAGGAGAAACCACTCATGGCTCAGACAATTAACTTAGCGGATGAGATAGAAGATGATGAAGAGGAAAAGTTTTTGCAAGCAAATCCAACGGTAGTACCGGTATTAGAAGTTGATGTGGCAGGGTTTAAAAGTGTTATTGCAGTTAGAAGTGGTATTTTATTGGGCCATGTCATTTCGCAAGAAGGGATGGCTATTGATGTTAAGAAGATTGAAGCTATTAGCATAGCTAAAGCACCGACCAATGTGAAAGAAGTGATGCGGTTTGTTGGTCAGATTAAGTGGCATGCTAGATATTTACGGTATTTAGCAAATACCTCTCTACCACTTACGCACTTGACCAAAAAGGATGTTCCATTTGTATGGGCAGATGCTCAAAAGAAAGCATTTCAGTTGTTAAAGAAGATGGTGTTGGTAGCACCAATTTTGCAACCACCCGATTGGTCATTTCCATTTCACATATTTGTTGATGCATCGGATGTGGCTGTAGGAGCAATTTTGATGCAGCAGAAAGAGAAAGGATGGTTTAGACCCGTCTATTATGCTAGTAGAGTAGTGTGTGCGGCTGAAAGGAACTACCCGGTGACGGAAAGGGAAGCTTTGGCAATGGTATATGCTCTTAACAAGTTTTGACATTATTTGTTGGGCAATAAGGTTGTTTTTCATGTGGATCATCAGGCTTTGGTCTATTTAATCAAGAAACCCTTATTAACAGGACGATTAGCCAAGTGGATGCTTTTATTACAAGAATTTGATTTTATGATTATGCATACTCCAGGAAAAGAGCATGCAATGGCAGATTACTTTAGTAGATTGGATTCAGGAGAAGCACCAACAGGTGTAATTGATGAATTTCCGGATGCTGAGTTGTTTAATGCACAAGTGGTGGAAGCATATTCTTGGTATGACCAATTATTAGTTTTTTTAACTGATGGTTCATTACCACAATACTTTACACCTGATCAAAGGAAGAAGTTTGCACTTAAAAGTAGGTCGTATTTGGTTATAGCTGGGGCACTATACAAAAAAGGGGTGGATAAGGTCATAAGGAGGTGTGTACCGGAATTTGAACAACCAGTTGTGTTACAGGAAGCACATTCAGGTCTAGCAGGAGGTCATTTGTCAGGGGATATTACAGGGAAGAAAGTTTTACAAGCTGGGTTATGGTGGCTGACTGTTTTAAAGGATGCGCATGAGTATGCTAAAGGATGTGTGATTTGCCAAAAGTTGGGCCAACCTAATAATTCAGATCGGATGTCTAATTATCTAGTTTTACCATTGGATCCCTTCCAAAAATGGGGCATGGATTTTGTGGGGCCCCTTAAACCTACTACTCAGCGGGGAAGTAGATATATACTTGTAGCAACAGACTATTGTACGAAATGGGTGGAAGCAGTGGCATTGAAGGATAATAAGGCAGCAAGTGTGGCAAAATTTCTTTATCATAATAGTATGAACAGGTTTGGGTGTCCAATTGAGTTGATAAGTGATAGAGGTACTCATTTCCTTAATGAGGTGATTTCAAAGTTAACAAGAATTCATTTAACCATGCATAAAAAGACTACAACATATCATCCACAAGCAAATGGTCAAGCAGAAAGTACGAATAAAACCTTAATGCGTATTCTTAAAAAGTTAGTGCATGATAATCAGAAAAATTGGGACTTGTTACTTGACTCAGCTTTGTGGTCATTCAGAACAGCATTTAAAGTGACAACAGGAATGACATCATTCCGATTGGTATATGGTTTGGAGGCAGTAGTACCTATGGAATTTGTAGTTCCAAGTTTGCGAATCACAACAGAAAAGATGTCTCCTGAGCTATCGGTTAAACATAGGAGCAAATATCTTCTTCAGATGGAGGAGGATCATTTGGTAAGTGCATATATTACCAAGGTAATTCAAAGGCAGAGACAAGCTTGGGTGAATCAGAATCTGAAGTTTAAGTTATTTAAAGAAGGAGATTGGGTGATGGTGTATAATTCTAAGCTCGGACCTCATCCAGGAAAGCTTACATTGAGATACAAAGGCCCATATCAGATTGTGCAGGATTTAGGACAAGGAACTTTTTGAGGCAGATGTGTTTGGCACAAGGATGGACAAACCAATCAATGGATTTAGGTTGAAACTATTTCAGGGGAAGCCGCCACATTTGGATTGGTTATCTTCTAATGTTGTGCAAGTGATCCATCATCCTAAAAATCAAAGCAACAACGTTTGTGATCATCGTAGTAAGAAGGCTTATTTCTCTACCTTTTCATCCATGGTGAAATGTTTTCTTGATTCTTGTTGGTCAAAGTTACATTCAGTACTTTCTTACGATTACAATGGGTTCCATGTCCAAAGCTGCAGTATAACATTTTGCTAAGGGTTATTCCATAACCAAAAATTGAGAAGGAGGTATTACTGGATCGGATTGCAGATTCAAAGGGATATTACGAGGTAGCAAGTAATGAAGTTCCGGAGACATGTACAACAAGGGTTGCAAGTGGTCAGAGATATGATGAAGAGGTGTATCAGGGGGAACATGAACAGAAAGATAGTGCTCAGCCAGATATTATCTTGCAAAGTAAGGTTAGTCGGAATGTTGTGGTGGGAAGGTCGTGCACCAGAAAAGGGAGTGTTAATGAATTTAAATATTAGTTTGGTATTCTTGAGGTGCACATTAGTTTTAATGATTATCAAGGCACGCATAAAAGACCTTTTAGGCGTGTTATGGTAATGCGGGGAAAGAGGCTACTAATGATTTTTAAAGTGACCCATGTTACACTTATGTGTTCCTCGAGTAGCTTTGATGTGAACCTTTTCCCTATACATGGGCACTTTTTACTCTAGTGTTGGCTAGAGGTTTTTTCCCCATGTTACCACATACTTGATACTCTCATATGTGGTGGTACTTTGTACTTAGGGATATTATTCAGCTCTTACTTCAGTTAAGTTCATCGATCAATAGAGAGAGCTATTCTAGCCATCGTCTTCTCCGTGTGTCTTGCTGCGTTTGTGCTCCTTGTGTGTGCTTTTTGTGTGTCTCTCGCACTTCTACACACACCCAACAGTGGTATCAGAGCAGGTTCAGCTTCTTCTCAAGTTTCGGTTTTTCGCATCGTGGCGCACGCGCACTTTAACAGTGCAAATCGACTTCGGAGCATAGAAGTGTGAATTTCAGCAGCCCGGAAACATTTCCAACAGGTGCGTTGGGGTTTTACCCCCATTTCGAAGCCATTCGTGTAGTCAGAATCGCCATCAGAGTGACGGTTTGTGAGCTGAAATTTCAGCACTCATTTTAGTTTTCATCGAAGTGAAGATTTTGTCACATTCTTGTTCCTTAGTGAAATGGCGGGCAGCAATGACTTGTTTGGCATGCTTCAAGCTGAAGATAAGCTTGATGGGACCAACTATCCGATGTGGTTTTACATGATGAAGCACGTTCTTGTTGCAAAACAACTTTGGAACATAGTGGCAGATGTAGATCGAAGACCCGCAGGTGCTTCTACTTCACAGTCTACTGTCACAGATGGAGCTTCTTCTTCGAGTATAGTGGTTTCTCCTTCTCCACCTACATAGGAGCAGCTTAGATGGGATGGAAAAGATGCTCAAGCTCATGCTTTGATTGCGCTTTCAGTGAAGCGTCATATAGTTCCACACATTCGGTCATGTTCTACATCACGACAGGCATGGGACACTCTTGCTTCTTTGTATGCCGTGCGTAATGAAGCACGTGTTGCATACTTGAGGAAGCAACTTGAGGATGTATGTATGGCTGAAAATGAGTCAGTGGATGTGTATGTGACACGCATCAAGGACTTGAAAGAGCAATTGGCAAACATAGATGAGATCATTCCGGATGCATCACTCATTTCTACATTGTTGAAAGGATTACCGGAATCTTTTCAAAGCTTTGCTACTACACTTCGTTTGGTTGCAAAAGGAAATCCTAATATGTATGCATTTGATGAGGTTGTGTCTCTTCTTTTGCAAGAAGAGCAATCTAGAGTGAATAGGAGTTGCTTGATTGAAGGAACGCAAGCACTTGCTATCTCACAAAAGGGGAAAAGCAAGTATGGTTCAGCTTTTGGTTCATCACAACCAAAGCCTCAAGCTTCCTCTTCCACTCATTCCTCTAATGATGATGATTTGCAAAAGTAGAAGAGATGCAAATATTGTCGGAAGGCTGGTCATACTATTGATGAGTGTAGAAAGCTTGCTAAACGCAATGAAAAGAAGAAGGAATCGGGCATGTCTATTGCTGAAAATTCAGCAAATGCAAAGAATGATGAAGCTAACATGGCTCAAGATTTTTGGGCATGTGTTGTTAGAAATCATTATGATGCTTCTTTACATTCTAAATGTATGGTTGTGAGTGAGGCTGATTCAGATTGGTTCTTTGATAGTGGTGCTTCAAAGCACATAACATCATGCAAAAGATTTTTTGCCTCTTTGAAAGATGCACCTAAAGGAGGACATGTGGTGTGTGCAAACAATGCCTCTTATCCTATCATTGGAGTAGGAGAAATTGAGCTTACAGCTGCAAATGGAGGTGTGATTCTCTTGAAAAATGCATTGTATGTGCCCGGTATCAAGAAGAACTTAATTTCAGTTCCGTTGATTGCTAAAGCTGGACTTCATGTACACTTTGTTGATGATAAGTGTATGGTTCATGATTTCAGCAATGGCGATGTTATCGTGATGTCCGGTACATTATGTAATGGTTTGTATCGCATGGATACATACAAGAGGGCTGCCTCGAATGCCTTAGTTGCTCATACTTCTTCCATGGCTGAAATGGAGCTTTGGCATGCTCGTTTTGGTCATTTAAACTTCAATAGTTTGCTCTACTTGCAAAAGAAGGACATGGTTATTGGCTTGCCTACACTTGAGTCCATTGAAAAGCATGCATGTGAAGGTTGCATTCTTGGAAAAATGCATCGTGCTTCTTTTCCAAAAGATAGTCACACACACACTACAAGAAAATTGCAATTTGTTCATAGTGATGTATGTGGTCCCGTCAAGACTCCATCTTTTGGGAAGCATGTATATTTTGTTACCTTCATTGATGATGCTACTCGCCATACATGGGAGTATCCTATGAAAGCGAAGAATGAGGTATTTTCTTGCTTCAAAGCATTTTTAGCTATGGCTGAAAATTTTTCTTCACAAAAGCTTTTGACTCTACGCACGGATCGTGGTGGTGAATACATGTCACATGAGTTTAATGCTTTTCTTCGTGAAAGAGGTATTTCACACCAATGTACGGTACCATATACACCTCAACAAAATGGTGTTGCCGAGCGTAAAAATAGAACTCTACTTGAAATGGCACGATGTATGGTTAAAGGAAAGCATCTTCCTCATAAATTTTGGATGGAAGCAGTCATGTGTGCAAATTATGCGTTGAATCGCTGCCCTACAAAAGCATTGAGAGTCATCACTCCTTATGAGGCTTGGAATGGTCATAAGCCTATGGTTAGTCATATGCGTGTGTTTGGTTGTTTAGCATATGCTCTTGTGCCATCACAACAACATCACAAACTTGATGACAAGGCAAAGAAATGTATATTTGTTGGTTATAGTGCTGAAAGTAAGGGATATCGGTTGTACCATCCATTGACGAACACAATTATTGTGAGTCGAGATGTGGTATTTGCTGAAAATTCAGTTTTTCCTCTACTTGAATGCAAAAAACTGCCAGCAGTTAGCTCACAAGATGTGTTCGATACACTCATGCCTTTGTTCCAAAATGGTGCGCTTGACTATGGCCATGTAGACCAGCCAACTGAGGTTCAAAGGGCTGAAAAATTCGAGCCAAATAGGGCTGAAAATGCAGAGAATTTCCAGCCAAACATGGCTGAAAAAATTCAGCCAAAAATTGTCAAAACTGTTGGAAATTTCCAACCACATATGGCTGAACATTTGCATCAAAATATGGCTGAAACTGAGCATGAAATTCAGCCCACGCATGATGTACATATTGAAGATGTTTTACATAATGAACACATGTCTATCAAGAGTGCACAATCTATGCCAAAGTTGCTGAAACAAACTTTGCAAGATAGCAAATTGAGTGCACCTTTACTTGGTAGAACAAGATCAAGCTCTCACCATGCATCAAGTAATTTTGTGGATTATTCTCTTATTGCTACAACATGTAATGAAGAGCCACTTTCTTTTGAAGATGCATATGACGATCCACAATGGATGAGTGCTATGCAATCAGAAATGGATTCCATACATAGGAATGGTACTTGGGAGTTATGTGAATTGCCAAAAGGAAAAAATGCCATTGGTCCAAAGTGGGTTTATAAGATTAAGAGAAAATATGATGGTAGCATTGATCGCTACAAAGCTAGATTGGTTGCCAAAGGATATGCACAACAATATGGCATTGACTATGAGGAAACTTTTGCACCTACTTCACGCATGACTACCATTCGTACCGTGGTTGCATTGGCTGCCCATCGAGGTTGGAAAGTGCATCAATTAGACATAAAAACAGCCTTCTTGAATGGAGATTTGCAAGAAGAGGTCTATGTGAAGCAACCTCCTGGATTTGCTATGAAAGGGAAAGAGCATATGGTTTGTCGCTTGCATAAAGCCTTGTATGGTCTCAAGCAAGCTCCACGTGCATGGTATGACAAAATACATAAGCACTTGATTGCTCTTGGCTTCACATGTAGTCCGATTGAAAGCACACTCTATGTACGCAAAAATAGGGCTGATCTTATAGTGCTTGTTCTTTATGTTGATGATATACTCTTGATTGGGTCATGTGATGCAAAGCTTGACATTCTTATGGCTGATTTGCAGCATACTTTTGATGTCACTTATCTTGGTCTTTTGAGCTACTATCTTGGCATCCAGTTTATATCCGTTGAGGGGGGAATTGTTATGCATCAAGCAAAGTATGTTGAAAAACTACTTCAGCGTTTTGACTTTGAGGATTGTAAGCCAGTTTCCACACCAGTTGAGATAGGATTCAGGGTCTCAGTTGAGGATTCCAGTGATGCATTTGACACTTCTCTTTATCAGCAAGTTGTGGGATGTCTTATATATGCATGCAACACAAGGCCGGATATACAGTATGCAGTTTCCCAGTTGAGTCGATTCATGCATAGCCCTGGCACTAAGCATTGGCAAGCGGTGAAACGTGTGTTTAGATATCTTCGAGGCACTTTGAGCTTAGGTCTCTTTTGTGGCAGAGATGTTCAGCCATGCTTGCATGCTTTTACAGATAGTGATTGGGCTGGTTGTTATGATACTCGCGTGTCCACTAGTGGTAATTGCTTTTTCCTTGGAGACTCATGCATATCTTGGTTGAGTAAGAAGCAACCTACAGTGGTGACATCGAGTTGTGAAGCTGAGTACAGGGCAGTTTTCACAGCGACAGTGGAGTGTATATGGCTGATACACCTATTGATGGATCGTTGCATGGAGATTGATGCTGCTACGCATATTCTCACAGATAGTCAGAGTGCTTTGGCTGTTGCACGAAACCCAGTGTTTCATGCACGGACCAAACATATTGAGGTGCATTATCACTATGTGAGAGAGCGCCTTCATGCAGGAGATATTGATTTGGTATATGTGCCTACACAAGATAATGTGGAAGACATATTCACCAAAGCTCTTCCACGGGAAAAGTTTGAAGCTTTTTGCAAAGCTTTAGGCTTGTTACCTTGTGGGGGCTGATCTGTCACTCCTTGTATGTGTTCACATCATTCGCTCCAGGGGGCTTTGTTACACTTATGTGTTCCTCGAGTAGCTTTGATGTGAACCATTTCCCTATACATGGGCACTTTTTACTCTAGTGCTGGCTAGAGGTTTTTTCCCCATGTTACCACATACTTGATACTCTCATATGTGGTGGTACTTTGTACTTAGGGATATTATTCAGCTCTTACTTCAATTAAGTTCATCGATCAATAGAGAGAGCTATTCTAGCCATCGTGTTCTCCGTGTGTCTTGCTGCGTTTGTGCTCCTTGTGTGTGCTTCTTGTGTGTCTCTCACACTTCTACACACACCCAACAACCCATACTAAAATATTATTGAATGGCATGAACTGGTACGTGAGTAAGTACATCAAACATTTCCATCAGTGGCAAGTAGCACAATCACACTCACGGAGCTTGTGTTCTCAGTCCTATTTTATGGCCCCAAAAGTAATGTCTCTTCCTGTGTCTACTGTGTTGGTGCCTGAACCAGAAGTCATGCGGGGACGTATGAGAAAGAGAGAAGCTGTGTTGCGCAAAGAAGAAACCACAACTGAGGAAAGTAATAGCTTGCTTCAGGATGACGAGGAGGAGATATCAACACCATCAGCGACTACCAAATTTGTGCAAACTCTCATGGAACCATTTACAGACTTCAAGGTGGAAATTGATACACAGTCCACCACAAATGAGAATTGGCTCCGTAACATCGGTTTATTTCAATTTGCTACTTTTCCATAGGTGAGATGGAGATGCAACTACTATGCAAAGAGTCAGCTGGAGATCATCAGAAAAAATGAAAGGTCAACTTCATTACAGGTAAAATTTTCACCTGAACTAGTTGCAGAAATATTTAAGTTACCTATTTACAACGATGTGGTCATTCCGAAGTGTTCTGAGGACGTCTTGAAGAAAGACTTTGGGTCCAGGGAAGGGGGACGACAGTATTACATGATGAAGAATGCAAGTTATGTTCGACGAGAGCAGTTAAAATGGTACTTGGAGAGGTTGTGTTTCATCATCAAATATGATTACATGTCCAAAGAAAATTTTGCACCTTTGGCTTATGCAGAGGCAAGTGGACAGGTCAGTTGGGCTCATTGGTTGCATGATCACATGCACAATGAGATATTTGTAGGGGATAGATGTAAAACGCAATCGAATAGTAGGATGTCAGCATATTTGGCGGCATTGTTCGAGTTTGTCATCTGGTGGAGAGTCAAAAGTTGTCATGGTCAAAGGAGATAAAAATTCATAGTGATGAGCTGATGGGTAAAAATCAGGAACAGCTAGCTATGAGAAAGGTGGACAGACTAGAGATGTGTAAGGATCTTCTGAAAGCAGGTTATACTATACAAGAATTGGAGCCGGTTATGCAGCTAATTCAAATTGATTAAGGAAAAGCAGTGATAAAGGAGGATAATCTGCTGCAGGTGGTAGATGAGAATGAGCACCCAAAAGTACTAGGAAAGGTTTTTAAGTTGTCTAAAAAGAGAAGATTGGAATAACAGTTGCAAGCAGTAGGGGATAAGTTGCCAGAGGATGTTATGCACCAATCAATAAGGAATACATGGTATGATGTACTAGGAATGAAGGAAAGATTGCAGGAAAGTTCCAATTTTTTAGTCTTGCAAGAGGAGAAATTAACTAGGTACGAACAGACAAAAGTATCTATTAACATGGAGGATTATCAATCTTTACAGAGGCAGGTTGAAACACTTTAGGAAGAATTGAATAGGAAGGCACAAAAATTAGAGAAATTTCAACAGAACAAGATGCAACAAGTAATAGAGTTGTCCAGAATAAAGCGGTCCATGCAAGAATTTGAAGAATGGCAGAGGTCTATACAAGAACAAATTCAAAAAGAGATGATCGATTTTTTAGCAGTTAATGCTACTCTGCAGAACGAACAAGTGATTCTTCACTCTAGGATGCAGGTATTACAGGTGCTGGAGAAGCAGATGTTAAAAAACGAAGATGTGGAGTTGGATGCAGTATTAACGACAGGGTCAGATATTGGATTGTTAAAGCAGCAGCTGCATAAGTATATTCAAGATATTTGGACTGTGTTTCAGAGTTGTTGGCAAAGTATGTTCAGGATTCAGAATGAGCAGGTGTAGGCTTGCTTTGTGTCAAAGTATGAAAAAGATTTACTCCATATTATTGAAAAACAAGAGAAGCAAATTGAAGAACAGGCACAAATAATTAAAGAGTTACAAGAACAGTTGTTACAGAAGAATCTAGAAGAAAAGGTGGATATGATAATTGAAAAGCAACAATTCATTATTGACAGGGACTTTCAAGAAAAGCAAGATTGTTCTGAGGAGGATTTCAATATGCTGTAGAGTCGAAAGGTTGGAGAAGTGGAAGTTGAAGAACTTAAGCAGTCAATGCAGATAATATTATTTGATCAAGGGATTGTAAATTCGAGTTAGAATTTTGTATAAAATCCCCCACCGGGCAGTGCAAGGTGTTGAGGGTAGAGGAATCCTGAAGATATATAGTTAATTTGAATTTTGAAACTCTACTAATTTGGAGAATACTAAATTAGATTGTTGCTGAATCAGATTTCTTCTAACTCGGATGTTGCTTATTAGGATTTTTAATAGACAGTTATATTTTAATTGAGCACTTACTTTGCAAGAAGTGAGTAGTTATGTTTTGGTTCGCACGAGAAGAAGAAAGAGAGAAGAAGAAAGGAGGAGTAGACAAAAAAAGAAGACATAGAAGAAACAGAAGAATTCATTCTTGTAATAGCGTAGATACATATTTGAGCCAAGCCGAATCAATCATGTAATGAATTACTACTTGTATTACCCGAATGTTCTCATGAACTCTTTCTATCTTGTAAGGCCTATTTTTGAAGACTCGTAATGATGATTTTTGCCTAAATCTGCTCAGCACAAGCGTAAAACTCTGTCTATTGCGGGTCATAATCTTTAAAATTATACTCTGTCTCAACAGAGCAGTGATAGATCTGAAATTTGCTAGAAGTCAATTCTCTGTGTGTCGTAGACTAGTGATGAGAACTTGGTTTACCAGAGTCAAGTAGTTGATGTGTTGAATTCGAACCCCAACATTGATCTCTCAAGTCAACGATTCTCATAATGAGGGTTTGAATTGATTCACCAGCCTTCATCCTTGTATTTGCTAGTTGTCTCCTTAAGTGAGCTTTCCTAGCAGGAGTTTTGCTCTAAGAAAGATTCTCAAGCTTCAACCAAGCTTTTCTAGAACTTCTGCAAGATCTGATATGTGGTAGAATATGCTTTTTGACACTCATTGCTATGAATGAAAGTGCTAAAGCATATCTAGCATTCCACCGTGCCTGATCTTCAGACCTACCTGTGACTCTGGATGTCAAAGTGGATACCTATTCTTTAGTTGGTTGGGTAATAGTAATTCCAGTACCTCTTGAAGCTTTTGTGGCTCCTTCTTTGCCTTCTCGTCTGGATCTTGTCAAGGATCCATTGATGGTACTCCATAAATCCTTTGTCACTAATATATTCATCATCATGAAACTCCACATGGGATAATTAGAAGATCCATCCAACTTGTTCTCAATCTCAATTCTAATCTCACTCATCTTAACTAAGTGTGTATGTCAATTATGCTCTGATACAAAGTGTTGGAATTTGGGGCCCCAGGTTCGTTCCAAACTAAAACCTTTTGAGCATACACAACTTAATTAACTAAGATGATAAGTGAGAGATAGAAAGAAAGAGATCTTGAGACAAGGATAGGGAACGTAAGTTGGATGCTTACACTAAAAACAAAATATAAGATTAACTCACAAAAGATAGTTACCACCACCTTGTAGAAGACTTCTTGCTCTAAGAGAATAGCCTTTCCTTTACCAAAACTCCACCTCCAAAGCTTCAAAAGACCAAGAGCTGGCTTGTGATCTTTGAGTGATCACCTCCTCCAAGTGTGTGAGACTCCTCCTTGTTCTCCTTGAGAGGATTGCTTGATGAGTGATGATTACATAATGAGCCAAGGCTCTCTTTATATAGGTTTGAAGTACCATGAAAAGCATACTTTAAAAAGCAAAACACAAAAACGATGATTGTCATCATGCATGCGTTTGTGAAATTAATCCGCATGCATAAAGCAAAATCTATCGGTGCTCAAATTGTAATGCTTTTCTAGAAAAAGTTTTCCGTTGTTGAGTGGTGTTGATGGGATGCTTGAGTTCCTTTGAGAGGATATAAAGTCCATATTTTATAGCTATTGTTGCACCATATGATATTGACTCCAACAATCCCTCCTTCAATGTCATATTGGTACAAGCTTCAGTAACCTGCAAATCTTCTCATGACTATCTCTAGTCAATGCTTTGGTAAATATATTTGCAACATTCTCACTCGAAGGAACATAAACCAGCTCAATGAGCTTCTTAGCTATCTGTTCTTGAATATAGTGGTAGTGTACCTCTATATGCTTTGTCCTTGCATGATGCACTGTATTCTTAGCTATAGCTATAGCACTCTGGCTATCTAAAAATATGTGAATGGGTTCATGTACTCTCACATCAAGATAACTGAAAATCTTCTGCAACCATACTGACTCTAGAGTAGTTGTAAATGTTGCACGATATTCAGCTTCACACGATGAAGTGGCAATAGTGGGTTGTCTCTTCGAAAGCCATGAGATAAGACAATCTTCAAGCTAAAATCCACTAGTACAGTTTCTTGTGTCTCTATCATTTGCCCAATCAGAATCTGAAAATCCTTTTAGTAACAAATGTGTAGATTTCAAAAATACCATAGCATAATTTGAATTTCCCTTCAAATATCAAAAGATTCGCTTTACTGCTTTCCAATGTAACACTGTCAGATTTTGCATGAACCTTGATACTTGAGAAACTACAAACTGTATATTAGGACGTGTATTACATAGATATATCAAGCAACCAACTCCTTGACTATGTAGAGTAGCATCAAATCAATCTGTCTCTGCTACCATCTCTAAAGATGCGTTCTGATCCATAGGTGTTTGCATAGGTTTAGAATCAACCATCTAAAACCTCTCCAAAAGTTTCTCAATGTACTTCTACTGTGTCATATAGATACACTCATCTCGAAATAGAAACTGAATCCCAAGATAATAATGCAAAATGCCTAAATCATTCACATCAAATGTTTGCTTTTCATACCATGCTCTAGGTGCCTGTTTTAAACCATACAAAGATTTTATAAGCTTACATACTAAGTGTTCTTTACCTGTCTCTTCAAAACCTTCTGGTTGCTGAATATACACTTCCTCGTGTAAATCACCATTAAGAAAAAGCAGTCTTAATGTCAAGTTGATATATATGCCAACCAAAATGTGCTGTTAAAGCAAGTATTGACCTAATAACAGTCCTCCTAGATGTAGGAGCGAGTGTCTCATCACAATCAATACCTTTTTGTTGTGCATATCCTTTGACAACTAATCTGGCTTTGTACCTATAAATAGTACCATCTACTTTCCTTTTGATTTTGAAGATCCATTTTACACCTATAGCTTTCTTTCCCTCTGGTAATTCACATAGTTGCCAAGTTTGATTCTAATGAATAGAATCAATCTCTTCTTGCATAGCTTTTCTCAAAATAGGAATGTTAAGTGCATCTTTAACACATGCAGGTTCATCTTCAACAGTCGTAAGTGCCAAAATATCTTGAATCTCAAAGTCTTCAGCAAAACTTACATAATCTCTTTGTTGTTGCTGTCTAGTCTGACTTCTTGTTCTTCTTGTAAAAGTATTTATATCACTATCTTTTCAAGTCTGATATAGCCATGTAGGTGTATCCTTAAATAGTGGTGAAACTCTTTCTAAACTTTTAGTTTCCACAGGTTCTGGAACTTGTACTACCGAGGTACTAGGACTTTCTGGAACTTTAACTTCTTCCATTTCTGGAACCAAAGTCTCTTGTGGAAGCGACTCTATAGAAGGTTGTGAAACTCCTCTTTCAACTTTTTCTTGAATCCTAGGAATTTTAACTCCCTCCTAATATGGCTGAACATGTAAATCTAGAATCTTTCTAAAACATCCATAGTCATTTTCACTAATGAACTCTAGAATTTGTGCTTCTTTATAATAAACTTTATTTTCAGCAATATAAGCATTACGTGAAAGAATAACTTCACTTGTTTCTAGAACATAAAACCTGTATCCCTTACTCTCGACACGATATCCAATGAAAACAGCTTTCTTTGCCTTTATATCTAGTTTGCCTTGGTCCCTTTTCTCAATATGTACATAAGAAAGTGATCCAAACACTCTGAAGTAACTCACACTAGGTTTTCTACCATAATAAGCTTCATAAGGTGTGATTATGTTTAAAGCTTTTGTAGATGACCTGTTCAAAATGTGATTAGCTATATGTACTACATCAAACCAGAATTTCGGTGAAAGCCTCTTGGATGCCATCATGCTCCGCATCATCTCAACAAGTACTCTATTCTCTCTTTCTGCAACACCATTCTGCTGAGGAGTATAAGCAATAGTAAGGTGTCGAGTAATACCTTTCTCATCAAGAAATGTTTGGAACTCTTTTGACAAGTATTCTCCACCTCTATCACTTCTGAGAATCTGGATAGTTTCCTATTTTTCATTTTCAACCATAGCTAAAAACTTCTTGAACATAGGAAAGACTTCTGACTTCAACTTAAGACCATATATCCATAAGTATCTCGTAAAATCATCAACAAATAGAACAAAATACATGAAGCCTTGAATAGAGTCTACTCTCATAGGTCCATTCACATCGGAATGAATAATATGCAATTTCCTGGTAGCTATAATATGACCATGTTTCTTGAAAGGTAGTTTATGTATCTTATCTTCAAGACAACCTTCACATATATTTGAATAATCTGGTAGCTTGAATGAGGGTAAACTCTCAACCATACCTCTATCTTTGATACTCTTGAGAACTCCAAAACTAATATGTCCAAATCTTTCATGCCATAGCTTATCTTCCACTGGTGACAAAGATATGACCGCATATGCCTGACTGATTTTGACAAAACAAAGATCCCTCCTCTATGCTCACCTTCTAAAATACACTTGTTGTCTTTGTGTGATAGGATCTTACAAAGATCTCTCTCAAATACAACTTTAAAATCATCATCTAAAAATGCTGATATAGATAGCAGATTCTTCTTTATTTCAAGTACATATAGAACATCTGAAATCTGAAAATTACCACCTTCTCTTGACTTTAGGGTTATTGTACCTATTCCCATAACATTCAAATCATTGCCATCTACAATAGTAACTCTTCTACCTGAAGAATAGGAAAGAGAAGAAAACACATCTTTGCAACCTATCATATGCTTTGTAGCACCCGAGTCAAATATCCAAGGACTTGCTGAAAGAACTTGTAAAGCTACCTGATCGAAAGCTACTTCCTCAATGGTGATACATGCATAAGAATCACCTTGAGATTTCCCTTTTTTATCATCTTCTGCAACATTACCTGATGCCTTTTTCTTTTTTGCTGCAATCCTTTTATAACATGTTGCTTTTAAATGTCCAGATTTCTTGCAGTAATAACATATTACTTCCTTCTTCTTAGAAGACTTATCTTTAGATGTAGTAGAATCAGAATCTGAAGTAGAAGGTGAGAGGGACCTACTTTCCTTCTTGGATTGCTTTTCCTTCTTATCCTTCTTCTTCTTTTTACCCTTTGATGAAGATGAAAGTGCTTCTTCATTCTCTTCCATTCCCTTCAACTAATCTTCATCTTGAAGTAATAAGAACTCTAGCTCTTCAAATGTAACCCCTCTATCTCTTGTTGTAAGGATAAGAGTGGTTATGAAAGATTGATATGAAATAGGAAGTGAACATATTTACCATTTCTTCATCTGATATCTCAACTCCTACATTTAGAACTTGATTTCTCAAGTCAACGAGTCTCGCAATGTGGGTTTGAATTGACTCACGAGCCTTCATCCTTGTATTCGCTATTTGTCTCCTTAAGTGAGCTTTCCTAGAAGGATTTGTGCTCTGAAAAGATTCTCAAGCTTCAACCAAGCTTGTCTAGAACTTCTACAAGATCTCATCTGTGGTAGAATATGCTTTTTGACACTCATTGCTATGAATGAAAGTGCTAAAGCATCTCTAGCATTCCACCTTGCTTGATCTTCAGACCTACCTATTACTCTGGATGTCGAAGTGGTTACCTCTTCTTCAGTTGGTTTTGTAATAGTAATTCCAGTACCTCTTGAAGCTTGTGTGGCTCCTTCTTTGCCTTCTCATCTGGGTCTTGTTAAGGATCCATTGACGATACTCCATAAATCCTTTGTCACTAATATATTCATCATCATGAAACTCCACATGGGATAATTAGAACATCCATCCAACTTGTCCTCAATCTCAATTCTAATCTCACTCATCTTAACTAAGTGTGTATGTCAATTATGCTCTGATACCAAGTGTTGGAATTTGGGTCCCCAAGATCGTTCCAAACTAAAACCTTTTGAGCATACACAACTTAATTAATCAAGATGATAAGTGAGGGATAGAAAGAAAGAGATCTTGAGACAAGGATAGGGAATGTAGGCTGGATGCTTACTCATTAAAAAATAGATGTCCAAATTACAACATGGGAGTACTACTCAACCATATAAAGTGGTGCACTCACTAATGGAAGAATATCCAAGAAGATGATGATACAAAATGTAGATTATGTTGAAATAATCTAAGTGTGCGAAGTGAATGAGCAACGAAGCTAACCTTATTCTCACAAAATAGTGTAACAAAATTGTAAATCAACCAACCCTAATTTTGAGATTAGGGTAGAGAAACCCTAAAAACAAAATATAAGGTTAACTCACAAAAGATAGTTACCACCACCTTGTAGAAGACTTCTTGGTCCAAGAGAGTAGCCTCTCCTTCACCAAAACTCCACCTCCAAAGCTTGAGAACACCAAGAGCTGGCTTGTGATCTTTGAGTGATCACCTCCTCCAAGTGTGTGAGACTCCTCCTTGATCTCCTTGAGAGGATTGCTTGATGAGTGATGATTACATAATGAGCCAAGGCTCTCTTTATATAGGTTTGAAGTACCATAAAAAGCAAAACACAAAAATGATGATTGTCATCATGCACGCATTTGTGAAATTAATCCGCATGCATAAAGCAAAATCTATTGGTGCTAAAATTGTAATGCTTTTCTAGAAAAAGTTTTTCGCTATTGAGTGGCGCTGACGGGATTTGAAGTTGGGCACTTTCGAAGATGCTTACTTAATTGTTTTAGCTAGACCAAGGCACCCGCTTGAGTTCCTTTGAGAGGATATAAAGTCCATATATCTTTTATAGCTATTGTTGGACCATATGATATTGAATCTGTGTACCTAAGTCAAGAAGACTTAAGGACTTGTGCCAAAGAGACTAAATCTCATTTGCCACACAAGTGCGTATAGTGGGGAATTGACACACGCTTATTTGTCAATCCAATGAAACGACCTAACCAAGTGTATGAGGACATGTGCTCATGTGATGGGAAATGAAGTGGTTCAGATTACATGCATGAGAAAAGACTAATCCACCTCTCTAACTTACTCAAGTACTGAAAGTGTTTGTCGCGATACCACTTACAGCAATTTTCACTAAATCGAGGATTTCTCTCAGCTCGGAACTCCGAATATTGCCAATAATGGATTCATTTCGAAGCTCTCGATGAGACGCATATATTAGAGCGATTGCACTTGATTCTGACAACGATGATTCAAGTTATGACCAAAATAGTGAATGGTAGGAAACATCCATACTCACTCCACAACTTCTACTAGCTCACACACAATACAGTAGCTCAAAAACAATGGGGAGGGGTAGACAACAGTCCTACACACACATTCCAAGCATTATACACACATAGAAGATCAAAGAGAAGATGAAAATCTGCAAGAAGGAAGCAAATTCGAAAATTAGGAGCTCTCCTTCTTCACAATGACAAAAAGTCTCTACAAAGAGTCACAAAGTGACGTATATACATGTGCCCTAAAAATGGTCCTTTCACACAAGAGACCGGCACTTTATTAACTAAAAGGTGAATTTCCTACTAATTTACAAGGAATATATTACAATGAGTTGGGATTATGCATCTAGAGGACTCCTCTAGTGCATTTACATGCCTTGAGGGAATTTCCTAAGACTTTGAAGAAGAAAAATATGCCCATTAATTTGAAAATTTTGGGGCTCCCCTTTCTTGCCTCTTTGCTCTGCAACACTCTCCCCCTCTTTGTCTCTGTCGCCCCTTGACAGGCTTTTGCTTCTTGTTTGCTGCTTGTCTAAACTTTCTGAATACACACACCCAGTGGTCGAAGAAGCGACAAGGACTGTCAGAGAATTTGTTATTTTATCCGATGTATGTCCTTTGCTTCTGTTTTCCCCTTGGTATTCCGTACATCACAAATCTGGGTTGCTGCATTGAGTCGGGCTACCACGCACGCCATCTGTGACTAAGAATGTGATGTTCTTAGTCACCCTCTTCAACCTTTCAGCCTCTGCCTCTTTCTAGCTTTTGGTCTTCTGATTTGTCTTTATCTTCACACATCTGACTTGTTGTATTGCTTTGAGCCTGTATTCTTTCTGCCACCGCACACTATCAGCGGGAGGATTATTACCTTCCAAGTATTCTCTTGCACTTCTTCATGGATACTTCCTGGCCCTGGTCTGTCCTTCCCATGAAATGTCCTGGTTGTTGATATTCTTTAATTCCACTCCTCAGAACCTGGATGTTTGGCGTTGTTGTCTGATGCGTGCCCCTGCGGGGCTTTGGGCAGAGGGTGGTTCTTTTGCTTTATGATCTTCATTCTTTATTGAGCAGTTTTGGTCTTTGATTTTCTTCTTCTTCTCTTCTTGCTTGATTCCCCTTCCACACGTCCCTCCTCGTGAACTCTGTCACCCGATAGGTTTTTTGTGGTGACATGAGTATGTTTGTATGGCAGCTTGCTCTCATTGATTAAGCAAATTGGTGTGACAGCATAAATTCTTTCCACTGGCTTGACTTCACTCCATCCTCTGGTGCTTGTTGGTGATCCGCAAAAAAGCTTGTTTCATAAGCCACCAGTCTGGCATTAAGATTCAAAGTCATCTTTATAAAAATTTCTGAATCAATTTCGAAGAAGCCAGTAAAAAATGCTTCTTCAAAAGTCTGCATATATGTGCTCAGCAAGAACATAAGCCGTGAATAGTATGCCATAAGTGTTAATCAACTTGGAATGGTGGAAAGATAAAAAATCAGGGCTTCGGATCCCTGTGTAATGCCGATGAAGTTCAAAAAGGTATATTTGGCATGTTGGAAGACTTTAATCACTGTCAGGAGCATGGTGAAAATCTTATTCGTCATTTTGATTGCTAAATCTGGAACAATTGCATATCTAACAATCCAAAATTCCATTGTTTTAACCATGTATTCTTCCGTTGGGAGATAATTATGCGGTGGGCTGGGTAACATTGGATAATTTAGCCATTGATTATTGATGCTTCCCTGGCACTGTCCTTCCCAAAATTATGAACAGGAGCGTCTGTGGGGTACTGGACAAAAAATGGGTTCACTTGAAGTGCATATGGTGATGCTTGCCATTGTACCTGCAGTGTAGGGTTCTTTTCCAAAAGTTTTCGCCTCCATATAGGATCCGCCTTCTCGAATTCCTCTTGAGTATAATTGAAAGTATTATTGCTGAACTGGAGGTTGTTGTCAGGCTCCTTATGTGTCGTTGTCTTTATATATTGCCGAGTTTGTTCTTTAAGTAGTCCATATGGTACATTAAATGGCTTCAAAATTTGTTCTAAGTCTTTGCTCTCAATCTTAGCTTCCTTCATGACTTGGATTATTTGATCTTCAAATTCAGCAGTAAGCTAGGACACCAGTAGTGCCCTCTCATGTCGGTTCAGTTCTGCAATATCCCGATGATTATGTTCAAATTGGATCTCCATTTCCTCCCTTATCGACGAATGATGTAAGGGGGGAGAGAGAGGACATACCTCAATCTCCTCAGTAGCCGCTGTGGATTTTGGAACTACTGGTGTCTCCTCCATTGCCTTCTCTAGCTTCTCTTGTAGCTTCTTTATCATCTCATCCTTCTGCTTAATTTCTTCGTGGGCCTTAGAAATCATTACTTTATTCTTTTGGATTTCTTCTGCCATGATAGCGAGTTGATCAATGTCTTCTTTACATTGCGCCATATATCTGTTCTCGGCTTTTTTCCACTTCGTCCTTAGAGCTGCGGTATCATTCATATACCTCTTTTCCGATTCAGCAATGACTGCCTGCTCTTGCTTGAGCTGGTCTTCATACTTCCGATTCAGCAATGCTTGAGGATGACTCCACTTCTGCCGTTGATGTGTTAGGGTTTGAAATTTCTGCTTCTTTTGGAACTGCTTCTGAGAGATTGGGGTTGGAATCATGTTCTAAGTGCTCTTCTTTGAGTTCTTCTGCACTCTTGATGGCTTCTCGTTTCTGTGAGGGCTTCTCTCCTAATAGGCTAAAAATTTCCTTGTACCCTATCTTGGCTGAAATATATCCTTGCGCTAAGTGGATGCTTATTTTATTCTCAATGATCCAATCTTGTCCTAGAATCACGTTTTCTATTAAGTCTTGATCTTTGCACACTAAGACTCGTTGTTCCATGGAGGAATTTCCTAGGTGGAGGGATACATTAGTTTCTCCAATGTATTCTATCACTTGACCTCCAATACCTATAATATGAGCTTTTGTGGGTGCCATAACAGTTTGAAGATCTCTGATGACCGTATTTTGTATGAAACTGAGTCTTGCTCCTGAGTCTATCAAGGCATCTATCAAGCGGTACTCCGTTGTTCCAATTCCTAGGTTTAGATAAGGCTGTGACATGTAGGCATTAGTCGTGTCAGACTTATGGACTTGGTAATTAGTCATGGGGATAGGCACTTCTCCTTGGAGATACCGTTCGTCTCTTTGCCTAATCCACTCTTTCCGTTTCTTAATACGTTCTAGGGATTCTTGCCGTGCCTCTTCTCTAATACATTCTTCCTCTTTCTTCTTATTTTGCACACCTACGAGACGTGCTAACATGTGATCTGTCAATGGCTCCATGAACCGTTTCACTCTACATCCACTTATGTAGTTAGGCAGAATATCTCCATCAAGAGTGGCTAGATTAACTGCTCCACTCATCGAGATCCTATTAATGATTAGAGGTCCATATCCGTGTTTTTGTAATTTCTTGGCATGATGCTTCAAGGTGTAGACCAGGACTAGGTCTCCTTCTTTTAGTCCTTTGTCTTTTATGTGCGCATCATAATATGCCTTTTGCCTTCTTTTGGCCGCATAGATTCCTGCAACAGCATGCAACCGAGTTTCATGCAGCTTCTCGATTTGGTCTAGTTGTCGTGATAATTCATGTCCTGTCCATTCATGCTACTGGGCTACTCTCAAAGTGGGTATCAAAAAATCAATTGGTAGAATTGCATTCTGTCTGTATACTAAATTGAATGGGGTAGTTCCAATGGCAGTCTTGTACGCGACTCGGAAGGCCCAAATTGCATGATGCAATTGTTTGTCCCAGTCAGACCTCCCATTATTGACAATCTTTCTCAATACTGTACATAATACCTTATTGGAACTTTCTGCTTGACCATTGGCTTGGGGGTGGTATGGGGTTGATTTTTTATGGATCACTAAAAATTCATTCATGAGAGACTCTATTACTTCATTAATGAAGTGCGTTCCTCGATCACTCACAATCTCAATTGGTAATCCGAAATGAATGAATATATGCTAAAAAAGAAACTTAGTTGTGATTTGAGCATCTTTCTTTCTAGTAGCCTTTGCCTCTACCCATTTTGTTAAATAATCGGTGGCTACTATGATATATTCGGCATGTGACCCTTTGGCCGGTGGGTTAATGGGTCCTATGAAGTCAATACCCCATTTAGAAAAGGCTCTGGCACAAACCATAGGTCTCAATGGCATATCATCTCTCCGGATTGGGTATTTAGCCCTTTGGCATGTCTCGCAGCTTTGTACATAGGTCTCCGCATCCATATGTAAAGTTGGCCACCACAAGCCCGCAAAGAGGATCATTTTCACAATTCTCTCGGCTGAAAAATGACCTCCTATCGCACCTGCGTGTGCCATCTCTAATACGGGTAAATATTCTCCTTCATGCACACATAGTCATAATTGGTTGTCTTTTCCTCTCCTAAACAAGTTTCTTCCCATGAGTACATAATCCTTGCTCATCTCCTCTAGCGATCGTTTTCTTGCCAAGCTAACTCCTTCCTCATGTTATCTTGTCTTTAGGAATTTTACCAATGTTTTGCTCCAATTGGGTGCTATTGTTGAGAAAGGTATGGATGTATGATCCTCTGGGATAGTCTCCTGGCATTCTGCGCAGTTACTCACATAGTCATAGACATCCTTAGGCATGTCGGGCCAGTATACTCCTAATCGTTTCAACTCTCTAAGAGTTCCATGAGTTCCTTTGTGTGTCCTCCATTTGTTTACATGAGCTTGTTCGATCAGCTTCAATTGTTCGTCCTTGATGACATGTTGCTCATTGTTCCTAATGAGAAGCATTTTGCTAAATTTAAGGTTGATTTGCATGCCTCTTTTGAGATCTTACATTTGGGGCATTTACATCATTATTTGGGTTGCATTCAGTTTATGCAAGTTGATGGGGGAATAGCTTTGTGTGAAACAAAATATATTGACACATTATTACAACATTTTGGCCTTGAAGATTGCAAACTTATCACCACTCCTATGGAAATAGGTTTAGGGTTGAGTCATTCGGGTTGAGGCTTCATGATGCTAGAGATGCATCTCATGTTGTTCTATATCAATAGGTTGTTAGATGTTTGATATTCACTTTGTTGTCCCTTATATGAGCAAGTTTATGCATTGCCCATGTGTCAGGCATTGATAGGTGGTTAAGCACATCTTTTGCTACTTGAGTGGTACCCAAATACTTGGATTGTTTTATGCCAAGGGAAGATCATTACTACTAGATTTACATGTTTTTTTTACTCAGATTGGGCTAGTTGTTATGAAACTTGCATGTCCAACAGTGGTGTTTGCTTCATGCTTGGTAGCTCATGCATATCTTGATTAAGCAAGAAGTAGCTTACTATGGCCACTTCTAGTTTTGAGGTTGAATATAGGGCAACTTTCACAATGACTGTTAAGTGTGTGTAGCTTAGATGCCTTTTGACTGATTTGGAGTCTTTTGCCATCACCATCTTTAGTGACAGTCAAAGTGCATTGGCACTTGTGAGAAACCTTGTGTTCCATGCTTGCACTAAGCACATTGAGGTGCACTATCATTATGTCAAGGAGAGATTCTCTACTGAAGAGATCAATTTGTCTTATGTGCCCACACAAGATAATGTTGAAAACCTTTTCACAAAGGCTTTGCCTATGGAGAAGTTTAAAGCTTTCCAAAGCTTTGGGCCTACTTCCTTATGTGGATTGATCTCTTTCCACATATCTTGGTACTTCCTTATATGATTATGCCAACTCCTTGTTCATTGCATCAATCCTAGGGTGGGGGGCTTGTCAATATATTTTGGTAGTGATGTGTGTGAGCACACTTAAGATTGCTGAGACACTTTTTTCCCTCTTTAGGAGGGTTTTCCCCCTCGAGTTGTATATATGCCTATAACCCTAACTATTCACTTATCTTTGTACATTGACTTGGTAATACATTCAGTATTGTGATATGCCTATAACCCTAACTATTCACTTATCTTCTTCCTTGTGCTTTTCGTGTGCTTTCACAGAACTCAAACTCCAACATGGAATACGTCATTGCTTTCACTCATGGCCAGTGACTAAATGTCTGGATGAAAAAAATGATTATATCTCAAGAAAGTTGGCATGGAAAGGTTGGTAGAACTTGTCTATTTTTGGTAGAAGACTAGAGAAAGAGATGCGTCAGGACGGTAGAACTGAGATTTTGTTTGTGAGTTTTTGGTGTCGTTTGTCATCGAGTAGCAAAAGGAGTTTTCTTATAATGGCATGAGAGCTAGGTGCAAGTTGACGTTTTTCGAGTCCTCCCACCACCTGCCACACAAGTCCTCGAGGCCTAGAGAAAAGAGAGAGGGAGAAAGAATACAATTCTTGCTAGGCAATCGCCATGCGCCCCTGTTATTTGATTAAGCGCATGCATAAGTATGTGGAGAGAAGAAGCTCTCCTTCTTTCTCTTCACTTGAACAAAAACGAATTATCCACCTATATATGCTTGTGGGCCAAACTTTCCTATATGGGATATACGCGTGTGCATGTACATACAGTCATCAAAGTCTAAGAAAGCATGAGAACTCTCTACATTCCACAGTACTTATTGATTAAAAAATTGTATTTTTTCCTCTTTTTCGATGAAATATTTAAGAGTTTTTTATTAGAGATTTCGAGAATTGAGGGCATATATGCATATTTTGGGGGCTAGATTTGGTGGATAATCAATAAGTTCTTTGTCATTATAGAGAAAATGTGGAATTTAACCTCAGCAAAGGCCTCTTTCCATCATAGTTGACATTTTTCACAGGTTAAACTTTGTGAAATTTTTACGAGAGGGAAAGGGAGGTATTTTAGTCATGAAATTTGGGGGAAAATAATACCTTGTGAAATTTTTACGAGAGGGAAAGGGAGGTATTTTAGTCATGAAATTTGGGGGAAAATCATACATGCTAGTAGCATGTTGTATGGAGTTCCATGAGGATAAAAAAATTCACGAAAATCTGAGATATGGGGGGATTTGAGCTCTTTAAAGTATCCCTTCCATCACTTTTGGTTCACCTCGTCTCATAAATTGGGTGTATACACGCCGACACCTTTTTGGCCATAACTTCCTCATTGATGTTTGTTTTGGGTGTATGATGGCTCATTCCGAAGAGTACAATTACACCAAAACTATGCAAAAATAATTGCATTCCATGAAGAATTGAATTTTATGCAGCATTTTTTTATTATAAAGGAAGTTCGGCATTAGCCTACTCTCCTGGACTTGAATTAAATAAAGAAAAGTACAAGAGAAGGGGACTAGTGCCCACGGGACCCCCCAAATCCCACAAAGCAGGGGAAGGTTTTACAAAGCTTAGATGGCATTGCAAAGAAGGTTAATTACCCTCTCATCACCCTCATGTGGGGCCCACTTGGGTTTAAGCTTGTTATTGATCAAAAGGAGTACTTGCTGATGCGTGAAGGGGGGGGGGACTTCTTATAGTTAACAATCCTTTTGCCAAGGAGGAACAATGATTTCTCAATTGATCACTCTTTGGAGGAGTCACCGAAGTTGAAAGCACATCTTTCCCGCCAGATTTTCCATAGGACCTCCCCTCTGATGGCGTTCCAGAGAGTCGCGGAGCAAGCGATCGCTTCTCCCATCAGGGCTTGCTGCCAACTGAGATGTTTCTGAAGTCTAATTTTCTTTCCAACCGTATGCCAGAGTCTGTTGGAGTTGGGGCAGGTAAAGAAGATGTGTGAAACATCTTCGATAGACTGGTAGCAACGTTTGCACCAGGGAGGAATCCCACAAAATTTGCTAGCCTTAAGGTTGGTCCAGATTCCATGATGAAGAATTTGCCATAAGAGGACATACTTTTTGATTTCTATGAGGGGGTTCCAGATAGCCATGAACTTCATGTCCCACCGAAGCCGCGTCCATGACAGGCACCACTTCTTGTTGAGGTTAACCTGATAGTCAATTGTTTCTTTGATGTTCGGGATTTTTGATAGGCTATTCCCATTGTGCCATTTGAAACCAAGCGAGCTCGACGTGTCGTGTCCCATGAGAAGGCGAACTTTGTGTCAGTCCCAGGTGAGACATCTGCTTTGCAAAGTGTTCCATTCTTCATACGAAATGTTGACGCAAGGGTCAATATCCTCGAAGTTGATCCAGCGGTTGCTGTCTTGTTTCCAAAGATGTTTTCATTTTTTGAAGCCTTTGTTCCATAACTTCTTGGCACTTTGAATGTTCCAAGATTCCACACTTCGGATGCCATGGATTGGAAACTAGATAGAGTTGCTTTGTCTTATACCGGCTGCCCACTTCCAGTCTTCACTTATTCTTGTGTAGCTTTTGACTTTATTCCAACTCTTCCATAGGGAGCACATGATATTTGAGCCTTTTGGGAAGACGGGGATCAGGGAAAACAGCAAGGTCAAGATGTCAAGATTCTTCCAATTTGGGAAACCCATGAGAGCCAAATCATTCTTGTTTCTGAAGATCAACTTGGCCCAGGAGGCCTCCCCGTTGCACCAAGCCTTAATCATCCATTTGGCCGCCAGTTTATTAGCCATGCACCCAATGTCCAGGATACCAAGCTCCCCACTATCTCTATGGCTGGTGCAGATGGACCATTTGATTTTAGGCACCCCCCTCCTATTGTGGTCGCCCGTCCAAAGGAAGTTTCTACAAATACTATCCAGTTTGGACAGATCTTGCTCTTTCGCTCTCCAACAAGAAAGGAAATAAATGGTAGAAGATAAGAGGAACATGTTGATAGCCATAGCACGACCAGCAAGATTGATTTGCATACCTCTCCAATAGTTACGCTTGTTTTCGAGTTTGGCCTGCACCCAGTTCCACCGTTGTTCCATAGAGACGCCAAACCCCAAGGGAATCCCAAGAAGTCAAAAAATTTGGCCCTACGGAATGATTTGACAGCCATGATCAATGAGAAGGTCGGGCTGTGACCCAACAATAGCTCTAAAGGCGGTCTTAGAGTGGTTGATTGTTGATCCAGAGGCCTCACAAAAAGTAGCCAGACACCTCCAGAACGTCTCCAGGCTGGTACTATCATTGTGAACAAACGCGTTCATATCATCAACAAAAAGTCTCATGGTGATCTGACTTTGGTCATGAGGCAAACCAAGGCCTTTGATATTACCAGCTTCCACCTGATGCTCCACCAGCCTGCTAAGCCCTTCCATGGCAATGGCAAAGAGAAGGGGAGCCAATGGGCACCCTTGTCTGATAGATCTTCTAAGTTTGATCACCTTCGAAAGTTTGCCATTAATGTTAATTTGGGTCGATGCATTTCTGAGAAGGGTCACGATCATCTTGGTGAATTTCTGACTACATCCAAGATCTTGGAGCGACTGCAGAATATAGCCCCATTCCAGCCTCTCATAGGCTTTATCAAAGTTGATCTTGTTTAGACTCATTTGCAAATTCAAGACCTTCCCAGATATCTATAATGGTTTCCAAAATTGACCTGCCTTTGATGAAACCTTTTTGGTCCTCGCTTAACCACGCTCTCAAGTGGCAAGAGATTCTATTGGCAATGACTTTGGCAATGATCTTGTATCCTGTTTGGAGCATCGTAATAGGACACCAGTTCTCTATTCTGTTATTTTCCCCTTTTTTGTGTATTAACTTGATAATGCCATTGTTGAGACAAGATGGAAGCGCGCCAAACTTGAGCGCCTCTTGCCAAACCAGACAAAGAGGGGTGGCAACCACCAACTTGAAGGATTTAAAGAACTCATTAGTGAGCCCGTCGGGTCCCAGGCTTTTACCAGAAGGGAGGGCATCAATGACCTCAATGATTTCTGCTTCAGAGATAGGGGCATGTAGCAGGGAGCGAAGGTTGAGTGGTATCTTGTGGGGGGAAACCCTAGATATGGCTGCCATACAGTCCCTTCTATGGTGGGAGAGGGGGTTCGAGGTCCCCAGGAGTCTCGTGAAGTGCCCTTCAATGATCCCAAAATTATCTTCTTTCGTATTGCATACATTGCCATTTAAGTTTAGCAATAAGGGGATCGATTCTCTGTTATGTTTCCTTTTAAGGATATGGCACATCTCTTTGGTGGGTTTGTCGGCTTTGCCAGCCCACCACTCCTTGAAGAAAATTTGCAAAGTTTTCCTTTGTATTTCTTCCTCGTATCTCAGTAGTGCTCTGATTTTTCGAAGACCTTTCTGGGCTTGAGATTTTCCTTTGTTCACTTCCTCCTCGAGCCTCCAGAGTCTATGATATAGAGCTTCTCGACGAGCCCGCCGCACAGTCTCGAGCATCTTCCTGGATCTAATCATGATCTATCGTGACTTATCGACCGCACTTCTCCAGCACTTGGCTGGGGACAAGCCGAAGGCGAACGCCTCCTTCCACACATCAGCAATTTCTTGATGGACGGAGGGGAGAGAGAAGGAGGGCGCACTGGTGTGGAACCAAGGAGCCTTATGGATCTTGGTGGAAGGTTGGAAAGTGATAACGATCGGGTAGTGATCAGAGATGGTGAGGTCAGTGCATTGCGAGAGGGAAGGGTGGCCCCACTGATGAGAAAGACTCTGAGAAATGTAGCATCTATCAAGTCTAGCTTTCCTCAGGTCCTCACCCGCTTGGAGATTTGACCAAGAAAAGCCATTCGAATCTTTGAATTCGACCAAATCCAAGTGCAATTTGGTTTTGTCCCACGTTTCTTTCTCCTGACTATCGATGACCCTGCCCTTGCCCATCCATCTGTCCATAGGGTCCTCCACCATGTTGAAGTCACCACAAATAAGCACGTTGTGGGGGAGCGAGTCCAAGGAGGCCCAAGTGTTCCGTCTCTCTAACTCCCCATTAGGGGCATACAAAGAAACTAAAGTAAAACAAAAAGGAGCACCAAAAGAAACATCAATCCATCGATGGCATTCATCTTCAATGGAGTTCTCAAGCTTTTCAAACCAGAATTGATTAATACGGATTACCGTTCCACCAGACCCCCGTTGGTGCGCCGTTGAAATCCAAACATGGGTCAAGGAGACATGTCTAAGCCGTTTCTGGAGGTCTTCTCTGTCAATTTTAATCTCTTGAATACATATAAATTCTGGGTTTAGGCTAATGTCGCGAAGCCATTGACCAATGATGGTCACTCTTGAGGGGTTGGTTAGCCCTCTAGCGTTTAATGAGATGATGATCATTGTCGTAGTGAGCCCTCTTTGCGGGAGGGAGCTTTGTCCTTTCTTTTCTTGGATTCATCTTTCTTTTTCGTTGGGATCGGATCCTGAATTAGCAATAGGTTCTTGTGGGGGATTTTCCAGGGTAACTCCATAGGTTGTTTTCGTTTGTGGGATGCCTCCTGTTGGGAAGAAATGGGCACCGATTTTGACACCGTTTCCGGAATAGTCGATCCGATGATGGAACTTTCACTATCCATGTTACCTTCGTTACTAGTAGTAAAGCCATCTTCTTTGCTTGTAGTGTAACCCTCCTGGGAGGCTTCTTTATTGTTAGGGATCTCTAGGGCTTTGTCGTTGGTGTCCACCTCAAGTTGGTTCCCACCTGGGTAGTCAAACTCATTGATCTCCTTTTCCATATTGCAATACAAGTTGCTAGAGGGGGTAACTGACATGTTGTTTCGCTCAGCAGTCGCCCTAGGGCTTCTTTTCCTTCTTCTTTTGACTTCGATGAACCCGTCTGCATCAGCGTCTAGATTATGGGGGCCCTTGACATCCTCTTCCTTCGTCGAGTGAGTCAATGCCCCTTTGTTGTCTTGAGAGTTTCTGAGGGCTTTTTGATTTCGCTTGCTTTTTTGTCTCAAAGGGCAATTTTTAATCCTGTGACCTTGTTGGCCACAACAAAAGCATGCGTTGGGAAGGTTTTTGTAAATGATGTCTTGCTTCCATACATCCCCTTTGCCCAAGTCCACTTTGATCTTCGATGGAGCATTTGACACAGTTCCACCCATACATCCCCTTCGCCCAAGTCCACTTTGATCTTCCACTTTTTCTGCAGCATTTTGAAGATTCTATCAACATCACCACTTATGATTTTGAGACGCATAACTTGGCCATTTTGTATCCAATTGTTATGATTTCACTTTCTACTAATTACTGTAGTGGAGAAGCATGTTTTAAAGTGTTTGTACGTCTAGGTAGATTTTGGAAGACATGAGAATCAAGCATTTGAAAAAGGTTGAAGGTTTTTCACTTGATTTTGAAGCACTTTTTGCGATCAATGATGGTTTTCTTGGTCTTCCAAAGGTACCGATGCCAATTGGATATGTCAAATTTGATTTTTGGGCTAGCAATGAATGGACCAACAAGAATTTAAGTGTTTACATTCATTAAATGTATCATGTATAGATGATAAAAGTAGGAATTCCTACTTAATCTATAATTTGGTGAATTTGGCACATGTTGGTGCCGTAAGGACATTTATATATGTATATTAGCACATGTTGGTGCTATTACATATACACTATGCCCCAATGTTGATGGGAAACATTTTTATGGCTTTTGAGAGAGAAACATGATAGATGAAGCAAGTGCAAGTGCATTTCAAGACATCAAAGAGTAGGACAATTTGAAAAGATCAAGGCATGATATGTCTTGTAGCATGGAAGAGCCATTTCAACATTGGATGTTTTCAGGGGAGTTTCCTTCATTCTTAATAATTTCTCTTTTGCGTAAGCACACGTTTGCAAGCATATTTGGTGATTCTTGTGCATGCGCTTGAGGATTCTATCCTTCTATCATTTAAAATCATTCACCAAGTATTTAAATGATTTAATGTCTCATCATCTTGTATGATCAATCATGCTTCATTGCTTATTATGCAAGATCTACACTTGACATAGGATTATGTATTGATCCATTTTTTAGATGATGTTTATTTTGATTATGATCAAGTTGTTAAAGGAAGATATATAGGATTTATATGGAGATAGGGACAAAATCTCACTTAGATCTTGCTATAGGAAAGTTTATATATTTTCATTTGACATAACTACATATCTTTAAGAGATACCTATGCTCTATTTTGTAGTAAGCAAAGGTAAGAGACCTTCAAAGAAAGACTCATACTATTAGAAATGGGGTGTTCATATGAATACCCACAAGGAGTCATATTCTAAAACTAAGAAGGAAAAATATTCACTTGACACTTTGGCTAGCTATTCTAGATGGCATAATCTAGATGGATACCAATTAGGAAAGTTGGCATCATATATGTGTATCACAAGGAGCATTGACATATACTCAAAAGACTCTTTTGAGGTCTTTGTATTGACCTTAGCTCTATTAAGAGCAATGGATTCCAATGAAAGAGGTTAGATAGGATGCCATATTGAGAACTCTTCTTTGATGTTTAGGAAGAAAAGGGCTCATCATCCATAGAGTATGATTTCTACTAGACAAAGGAGAGGTACTTAGAGAATATCTCTTGGTTTACATTGCAGAAGTAGACCTACGGATATACTTCCAAATTATTGACTCTATTCTCATAGTAGTTTTCCTTCATATGGAGTTTGATTCTCCATTGATTAGGAAGCAAACAATTTGAGAGCTCATGTGTTCTCATTTATGAAGAATTGGGCCAAATGAATCCATTGGGGTCTCTCTTTAGGAAATGGGAAACTCGAATAAATACCACTGTTAGAGCCTTTTTCGTTAGAAGAGATGGAGAGAGTTTTTTTTACTCTTTAGATTGTCTTTTTAGGGAAAGGGAAAAGTGGAGTAAATACCACTATTAGAGCCTTTTTCCTTAGAGGAGATGAGGAGAGAGTTTTTATTTTACCCTTTAGATTTTCTTAGATAGAGATTTTTTTCCTCTTTCGATTGTATGAGATAAGGAGATGAGATAGTCCATGGTTAGGTTGAGTCTTGACTAAAGAATCCAGAGAGAAGTGGTTATGTCTATTTCTAGTGATGGTCTTTGACTAGACAAGGTGATCTAGTTATTGATATTAGCGAGACTAGGAGTAGAGTAATTATTTCTCTTTAGGGTTTTTAGGAGATAGGGATAAATCTCATCTTTTTGGTAGATTAAGAAAGGAATGCTTTTGCATTCATATGGCAAACTTAAAGGAAGAGAAAATAGTAGAGTTTACACTTGTGCCATCGATGCTCTTCAAATAGAACTTAGTCCAAAGCTTATAGATGATAAATCAAGGACTTCTTGATTAGTGAAATGAAAAGATTTCATTTTACTACCAAGGAATATTTATATGTGAGCTAGGATGATGGATTTGCATAGGACACAAGGTAGTTTAGCTAGAAATTATTACTTGTGAGTACACCCAAGGTTAGAAAAATCTAGAGTGACATGAGGGCAAGTCTATCATCTTAGATCTAGAAGGGTTTGGAGTCACTTTTCTATGGGAATTTGTTCTATGTTTCACAGGATTTTATGATTTGTTATCTCCTTTATAGTATGGTCAAGTTTGGTTAACATGACACTTTGCGCTGACCTTCCATCTTATTGCTCCATAGAAGAAACATCACATGGACTTATGTAACTTTAGTGATGTTAGAGGTTTGGGAGTGATAGATGGAAGTTAAGTGTATATGGGAGATATTAGGCACCACACAGATAGTTTCCCACCTTTGAGATGATCTCTTATGAAGCTTCTTAAAGGAAACAACACACACAAATGACCATGTACATAGGGTACATGGGGTTTGGGGAGTCTGAGCACTTTCTTATACCATTATGGATATTTCATATACATCTTCGAGGACAAAAATGTTTCCAAAGGGAAGGAATATCACATTGTAAGACATAAGTGATGAGAATACACCCGTATGGGGGTTGATTTGCATATTTGTCACATGGCAAGGTTGGTAGATCTTGTCTATTTTTGGTAGAAGACTAGGAAAAGAGATGGATTCGAGATATGTTGGTGAGGGTTGGCTCAACGACAGGGCGGTAGAACTGAGAATTTCTTTGTGTGTTTTTGGTGTCACCCGTCATCAGATTGTCCGTCGTCAGGTAGCCGAAGGAATTTTCTTATATGTTGCATGTTCATAAGAAACCATTCCTTGAGGGACTTCAAAATCAATTCCTCTTTGTTACTAGAGCTAATCCTCATAATCAAGTCGTGATGCCTTTAACATCTTCTAGTCTGAATTCCGTGTTGTGGTTTTATTCTCTTCACTCTTCGTAGGTAATAAACCATATGAAACTCTCGCTTTTGTTCATCATAAACTTGCACCACCTAAACTTTGTAACACAAGGCCATTTAGGCTACACAAGTGCTGATAAGATGTTGACGTCTCACTTGGAAAAGTACTTCCATTTCAATTGAGCCCATTACTCCAATTCATATTGATTTGATCAACCTTTTGCTTTCCAATTTTAACGCTCGATAGCTCAAAATGACACACTTTGGGAAGGAAAAAACACTAACTTTATCATCTTGTAAGCATGTACAAAGTTGACGAATTGACTTTGATGCATTTCATCTCTCTTATTGTGAAGAATCTCCTTTTCAAAAACTTTTATGGAGGTTTCCATCTCTACCGTTCATCCATCACAATTACAAATAGTATAAGAGGAGGCCCCACATGCTAAAGAAGGGAAACACTCGAGAAGAAATCCACTTTCGTGGTGTGCGTTTCATTTTAAGAGATCAATCTTAGGATGTTGTTCCCATGGGGCTTGACTTGACCCCAGAACAGCGGGGTATCCATGAACGAACTATAGTAGTGGAGGACTCTCCATGGCTTGAGTTAATTGAACAATATTTTTAGAGGTCAACGGTGAGAGATTGTTGCATCGCACAAATTCAGAAAGGAAGGGAGGGCATAGAGTATGCCATCCTGAAGACAGAGAGCATCACGAGACCTACATATATATATATGCCCAGAGCGTAGGAGCAGAAAATAAAACCCTTGACCATCACAAAACGGATTGTTTCGCACAATTCTTCTTCTCTGTGCATGCAGCCTTTGAGCGCTGTAAATGTCCCTCCTTTACCGTGGGGGAATAGGCTTCAAATTATTCGAGATCTCTAAATTCACTGTAGGGGTATATCATGATGATGCTATGTATGAGGATGGGGTAAAAGACGAAAAGGCTGATGGGATCTTCCTGTGGCTGAGATCCTCTTCCGCTGCGTGACCTCGCGACCGCCAAGGAAGTGAGCAGGACTTTGAGATATCGTGAGAAGGCCGCTAGTACGTAGTGTTGTGTGTGTGTGTGTTTTTGTGGAGGGGCAAGTTCGTTTCTCTGCATATTTATGGGTAGCACTTGTTTTTAACGAGCAGCGAGCCTGCCCGCGTTCTCCGTCCCCTCGTTGCTTTCTGTCGGGTATGCTTCCTGCCGAGGGAGCTTTCCATATTCTTCTACGCATGTGCTAGAAGAGAAAGCAGTGAGAGGGCGGAGAACTACCTCCGTTTCTGAAAGCATACCAGACGATAAAAATGGCTTCGGCCATTTTACAATGCCGATGCTCCTCCAGTGCAGGCCCTGCCTCCGCATCTCTGGCGCATGCATTTTCCTGGAAACTGCGTGGAACGACTCTCAGTTTACCTCCATTGTATGGACGACAACGGCGCCTAGGAAATCGGGTTCTTATATCAGCAGTAGCCGCACCACCTCGGCCCCCTTCAACAGCTACATCGGAGTCGGAAGAAGGCAGCAGCAATAAGGACCTTTTCAATGTAGGAGTTTCTGAGAATTTCAGCGCCGCGGATCCTCCTCCATTTACTCTTGCAGATATCCGAGCGGCCATTCCCAAGCACTGCTGGGTGAAGAATCCGTGGAAATCGTTTAGTTATGTCGTACGTGATGTTGTTGTCGTCTTTGGTCTTGCGGCAGGGGCTGCGTACCTCAACAACTGGCTGGTATGGCCACTCTATTGGTTTGCTCAGGGTACAATGTTTTGGGCACTCTTCGTCCTTGGTCATGACTGGTGAGGTTCTTTGCCTCAATCCCTCTTGTCCCTTGAGTGCTTAGAACCGCCCAGTTACTTCTGGTGGAGACTGTGCCTATGCTAGAATTATAGATGTTATAGTAGACCATAGTGAATGGCTTTGCCCCTACCCCCATTGCTCTTAGGCATTATGTACATGGTTTTAAGAAGGCCTCGGTGGGTGTCTTTGAACTTATTGTACTATTCTTAGGCAGTAGGTACATAACTTCATCAAAATCAGATTCAGAGGAGGTGCAAAGGTATGATTTCCGTGGATGTTAATTGACCACTTCGATTCTCTCTATTTTGCAGTGGGCATGGGAGCTTTTCCAACAATAAGATGCTAAATGATGTCGTGGGCCATCTTACGCACTCTTCCATTCTAGTGCCCTACCATGGATGGTGAGTTATAATGTCTTGTGTAGGTAGAGAACTCATCTATCTTGTTAGATTTATTGTTTCATTAGCCCCTTCTTGACTGTAGGAGGATAAGTCATAGGACGCACCATCAAAACCATGGACATGTTGAAAATGACGAGTCATGGCACCCGGTAAGTGGTCTATCTTAGGAGATGCAGTAGTTTGCTCATGTGTTTTGGCATGTGTAGATCCTGGGGCTTGGATGTGTTCTGGAATTTGGATGAGTGTGTGTTAATGATTTTCGCTTGTTTCGCACATCAATGCTTATCTTATTATTGATGGATTGGCAGTGTATCATGGATTCAGCCATAGTGCAGAAGAATGTCTAGGTTATTCTAAGTGCATATATTTGCTTTGTTTCTCTGTCTTTAGATTGCAGAAAAATTATACAGGAGCCTTGATACTGTGACGCGAATGGCTAGATTCTCCCCGGTTTCAATGTTGGCCTATCCTTTTTATTTAGTAAGTCCTGGTTTTGGAAAGATCTATCAATCAAAATTGCCCGTCCTCTGAGTGTAATCATTGTCACTGTTGTGTGTTACAGTGGGGAAGGAGTCCTGGGAAGACTGGGTCGCACTATGATCCAAATAGCCCCTTGTTTCTGCCAAGTGAGAGAAAGGATGTTTTGACTTCTACAGCTTGCTGGTCTGCAATGGCTGCTTTGCTTTTAGGCCTTACGATTGCTATGGGTCCAATTTGGATGCTCAAACTTTATGTTGTTCCATATTGGGTAGGCGCTGTTGCTTTAAGTAAAATTGCAAGTTTATTTCTCCGATTGTTTCAGCATAAGACTTTGTCAAGGGTGACAGGATTGGGATTGAGGTAACCCTATGCATAATTAGCTGAATGCTTTTATTTGATAAACCAGGCTTTTGTGGTTTGGCTTGACGTTGTAACATATCTCCATCACCATGGACATGATGAGAAAGTGCCATGGTACCGAGGCCAGGTAGAGGTCTTTCAACGATCATCCTGTTGTTTCTCTTTGTCTGTACTTGCATGAAATGCTTTTTTTTTTTTTTTAATCTAAAGGAACATTATGGCAAATGAGCTCTGTAATTGTGTCTGAATTTGGTTTGATGACAGTTTACTAATTATTCTTGCCTGAGCTCTGCCCTTATTTGATACTCTGCATATTTGTGGGTTTTTTTATATCTTCAGGAGTGGAATTATATGAGAGGAGGTCTCTCAACTATTGATAGGGATTATGGATTGTTCAACAACATCCACCATGATATTGGAACTCATGTGGTTCATCATTTATTTCCTCAGATTCCTCATTACAACCTCATTGAAGCTGTAAGTGTACTCATGAAATCACATGAGGAGTGAAACTCTGTAGTGTGCTAGCTTTGATGTAAATTGCTCAGATAGAATATCAACTATTTACTGATTGTATGTATTCTTGAATGAGTTGTGAACAGACTGAAGCTGTCAAGCCTGTTCTTGGCAAATATTACAGAGAGCCAGAGAAATCTCTTCCATTCCCTGTGCATCTGTGGAAGATCTTGATAAAGAGTCTTCGGGAGGACCACTATGTTAGTGACAAGGGAGATGTAGTGTTCTACCAAACAGATGTGAAAGGAGAAACTGCATAATTGCAATCATCATTCTCAGATCAATGTGCTCACAACTGAGAAATGTTGCCATGACTTTTATCATCATACTGTCATTCTTTGTTGGCCTTTTAAGGCCAACCACTTCAACCTTGTACACCTTTTTCAGTTTCAATACTATCATGCCATGAAAGTGTAACATTGTCTTTCGGTACCTCAATGGAATCGAAATATTTGGAAAAGGGTGTGTCTCAGTCGAATCGAAATGCTAGGCATACTGCATATCCAATGAAGCAAAATAGTTTAAAGATGGTGTGTAGGCATTCATGTGACGTCTCATGCAATGTCAGAGTTACCTTTGATGGAAAGCACTGTGTGGAGTAACTGATGAAATGCAAATGATTCTGTTGTGTAGACAGATAGAAGAAGGGATATTTGGAAGCATGTTGAACCTGTTGCCTTAAATAGTTTAAAAGTGGTGTAGGCATTCACGTGAGGTCTCATGCAATGTTAGAGTACCTTTGATGGAAAGCACTTTGTGGAGCAACTGATAAAATGCAAATATGGGAAACTCTGTTGTGTGGATAGTCAGATGAAGGAATATGTGAAAGCATGTTGAATTTGTTGCAGTGGAGCATATTTGTCCTTCTGTCCAGACATTCTATCCCTTTGGGGGCTTATCATGCTTGTGACTTGGTACTGGGCAATGGGTGCTTAGTGGGGATGCATGTGATGTTGCAAATTAGTTAGTCTCCTGTTAGTGTACTAACCCGTACTGTTCTAGGTCTGATGTGGGTTGTTCACACAGCATTTATTCTTTCTAGGGTTAGTGAAATGGTGGGAATTTCTTTCAGGCTTTCAGTGTATTTGATTGAAGAATTGATTGTCTCTAGAGAATTCATGACCATGATACCTGGCTATAATTTATCCAGAAGGAACAATGGATGTTCCTCAAAGATCCTTGCTCAAAAGGGCAAGAAAAAAAGAGAAGCTTTGTACTTCTTTGTGATGCCTGCAGCATTGTCATCAAAGGTTATTGAGTCTAAAGCGTCTGAGCCTCTTTTGGGCCTTGACACTTCAAATGAAATATATGAAGTAGCTTCCACACCTGTGTTGGAGTGTGCCTGTCTTCTTATCATGAGCTTATAACATTATTGAATCTTCAGTTTCTAATCTGGCACTGATCCAAATCGATTGTTTAGAGGGTATTTTTCATCCGCTGTTGCATGATCCAGGAGGATAAAACACTAGGTTGATATTTACCCACACAAGGAACAGGTTGAATGTAATAGATTTTTGCAGAAATATGAGAACTCTAAGAATCCTACAAATGTTTTGAAATCCTTTTTTCTCATGAGAAGATAGTAGCCATGACACATTTGAAGGGTTGAGCATTGAACTCAGTTTTGTAAGATGTATATTGATTGAGGAAGAGTCTATGCTAGCCTCGTTTGTGCCTCTTCAATTGGCCATCAAAATCTGTCTTTGCACATAAAGTGTTGATTAGGGTCTTGGCCTGCTGTGCTAATCAAATACCATATGCAGGAAGAATAGGATACAATGTATGCTCAATCCCAGAAGGAATAAGCACTTGAATTAATTGAAATTTCAATGAACTGCTTTTACCTCTTGACACAATTCGTCAATCTTTCCAACGCATATTTTTCTTGCCTGTTTATTGGTTCTTTCACTTCACGATTGAAACTTGCAGGAAAATTGTCTTCATTAATCATGTCCTTTACAGCTTCCTCCGCATCTTCTAGGTCTTCCTCTCGATCTTCCACTGGTCCATTATTGGGTAGTGTGCTGTATCTATAAAAGAATCTATATACATCAAATTGTCTATCCTTCTTTCATGATTATTGTTCCTTGTGCATATCTTCGATTTAATGCTAGTATCTGGTTATAGTTTTGAATGCCTCTTCCACATGTCAGCCTATCTCACTAATCTTTTTGGTCCCCGTGGGTGGGGCACTGGTAAAGGTATTTTAGAGATTTTTTCTTGTACACTGCTATTCTTGCTGTGCTTTCTCTTATTTTGTCTATAGTAAAGTGACTTGTTGGTGAGCCCTACTCATCTCTGGTGCCGTCTATGATACTTTGAATAATCGATTCTTGTTCGACAAGTCAATTTTCCATTCGCGATAATTTTTCTTTAGAGACTCGATTTTCTGTATCTATTGGGCTTATTTCATTGGTAGGTTTCACAGATATCTTATTGTTGATTAAAATTATTGCGATTAGCTCATCATTTTGTTGTCACGAATTCTGAAATTTGTTCATCCTTTTTTGAAGTTGATTTTAGAAACGTCCTCCATACGTCAACCTTTTTCTTATTGTCAAGATCTTCTTTAACTATTTTTTAAAGGCCTTGAGTCTCTTATTCTGAGTGTTGAATTATTTCTTCATCCTGAGTAATTGTTTCTACAATTCTCTTTGAATGAAGTGAGCTTGTGTAGCTTGTTTTGTGTTTTAGAAAGTTCATTTTGAATCTTCCGTAAGCTTTTCAAATATTCTCTTTCACTTGGTTCCAATGTATGATGCTATTTATCATTTGCTAAGCTTTAGATGAAAATCTTTGCGGTACAACTATTAGGAATAGCTAGTTGACGTACGTTGGTGGATAGTTGGAATACTTGGGATTCCTTGAGTTCTTAATAATGACATGATACCGTTGTTAAATGAATTTGCAAGAGGAAAATGGATCTTAGGGTTGGATGATACAAGAAAAGGTACGGAAAATATATGTGGTCCAACGAGTAAAAGTGGGTGTGTTCAGGACTTGCGTGGTTACTTACAGCTGTATGTTTTTCTTGGTAGAGCTTCCAGTTGGAATATGTACACTAGAAGACAAAACTAGATTGTTTACTTACATATTTGTTTGAGGGGATGAGGGTAGAGAATCATCCTTGAACAGGTGGGATGGATATACTCCTAGTTCTTTCAAGCATATCTTCTTTTGAATTCACTTCACCATCACCACTGGAAGACATTGTCAAATATAACTCTAAATCCTTTTTTCGATGGGACTGGAACCTCTTCCCAAGCTTCTTGGTAGATTCTCTATATAATTGTTCTTCTCAAAGTTCCATTTGCTTTCAAGACTTTGTTGTTGATGACATCCTTTTCGAGTTCTTGTATTCTGAACTTTGTGGTTCTTCTAGAGTGCTTTCTGTTTTAGTTGATGCCTTATGCTTTCTTGTTTTTTCGAGGCATATTATAAGAGGTGATGGATTGAGGGTTTTCCTATATAACCCCTTGTTTCTTCTACCTACTTGTATTCAAGGCTATAAGGACCCCAAGGCCCATAGTACTTGTACCTCTAATGAAGTTTGTTCCTTGCATCCCAACTGTTCTTCTTGTATGACAATTAGGGCTCTTTTTGCTAACTGTCTTGTTCTCTTTGTAGTTTGATCCCATATCATGTTTGGTGTTTCTGCGAAGATCGACAAGCTCTAGAAAGAAGTCAGGTAGAGTCTTTGAATTTGTCTCTAGATATACTAAGATGGGTTCAAATATCTATGTAGACAAAGACACATGTAGAAAGCAAGCACATATACAAAAAACTAGAGCCTAAGAAAAAGTGTAGAAGAAACTAGAACATGGGTTTTTGCAAGAAGAGTGCTATCTTACTACGTCAAAAATATAGAATGAGTTAAATTCCTTTACATGTAAGGGGACTGGGCTTTTATAGAGGCCACCCTCCTATATTTAAACAAATAATTACTTTTTAAAAGTTCTTGAGATTATCCTCTATGGGATACTAGCTATTAAGCTAGCTATGTAAATTAGAATTCCACAGAATTTTAATCCCTTTTCTTTTTCTTGCTAACAAAGAGTCATAAAAGGTTATATAACTTCTTTGTAGTTCTCTCTAAGTTTCTTGCAAGTTTTTCCATGTCTATAATTTAAATAGAAAAATAAAACGTAAAGTCCCCATTGACAAAATTGTGGAATATAGTGATGGTGATGAAGTCATTACTTGCCTCCTAGTCTCATTCAATGGGAGATCTATATTCAATACTGGGTGGGGTTAGCAATGTCCATTGAAGCTCTTTGGAGAAAATGGGGAGAACCTACTCTTTATCCCACTACATTAAAACTACAAGATGATGGCCACATTGAGAGAGACATTGAGTTGCTAGTGGTGATGCTAGATAATTTTGGAGTAAAATTTGAGCACACCTTAGCAATATGCAATTTCGAGAAAGTTATTAACTATGAGATGATCCTAGATTGATCATAATTGATATGATCAAGGGTGGTCCAATATTGTAGTAGCAATGTTTTACATGTATAATACATCTTATATCACGAGTAGGATAATTCTCTCACCATTCGAGCATAAAGATATTCCAAAATTTTAGTGGACTTTACTCGATGATATGTTGAATGAATGTTTGAGAATCAACACTCTTGGATAGAGGAAGATGCCAAATTGTGGGTCTCCAAAACTACACATCTAGAAGAGGCTAGGAGGGAGGTTCACAAATCATGCGATATCAAAAAGTGCAATAGGCTATTTAAGGATCTAGCATACCAAGGTAAATATTCTCAAATGAAGAGTAAAAAAAAATGGTTGGATGGAGATCCTTGAGACCATTGGAATTTCAATCCATGAAAATATCCTAACAAAGCATTGTGATATAGAAGGGTATGATCTTATTAGCACCTTCATGGTAATGATGTTGGAAGGAGTTTTAGTCCAAAGTAAAAATTAACAGGAAAATAAAATTAAGGATGGTGAACCCCTTATTATAAAATTTATTTTTCTTTAGAGGATGAGTTCTTAATAGGAACCCAAGCATAAGGTTGGATGAGAAACCCAACTATGGGCATATTCCCACTATTGAACTTTGATAAACATGTGCACTTAGATCTTAAAGTGAACCAAAATTGAGATTTAATGTATTTGAATCTCTCGAGGCCTTCACCAAATATCAAGTAGAGGGAAGGAAGGTAGGAATAAAAAAGCCTAAACACTTAGTATCCCGTGAAGAGTTATGATAAAAAAGGGATCACTTTGCAATGGTCAATGCGCTCTGACTGTCAGTGAAGATGGTGGTGACAGAAGACTAACCAACACCCAAATCAGCCATAAGGCATCTGAGCTGCACACACTCAACAATTGCTGTGAAAGCTTCCCTATACTTAGCCTCACAAGTGGAACTGGCCATAGTAGGCTGCTTCTTGCTCAACCAAGATATACATGAGCTACCAAGCATGAATCAAAAGCCACTAGTGGACACACGAGTGTCATAGCAACCAACCCAGTTAGAGTAAAAAAAAGCATGTAAATCTGGTAGTAGTGATCCCCCCTTGGGATAAAACAATCCAAGTAGCCAGGTACCACTCAACTAGTGAAAGATGCGCTTAGCTGCCTGCCAAAGCTTGACACCTTGGCAATGCATAAACTTTCTCATCTGTGAGATAGCGAACTGAATATCTGGCTGAGTAATGCATAAGTAAATAAAGCATCCAACAACCTGCTGATAGAGAACAACATCAAATGCATCTCCAACATCATGAAGAATCAACTATCTCCATAGGAGTGACAATAGGTTTGCATTCTTCAAGGCCAAAATGTTGCAATAATGTGTCAATGTATTTTTTTTGACACAAAGCTATTTTGCCATCAACTTGCATAAAATGAATGCCCAAATAATGATGCAAATGCCCCAAATCTGACATCCCAAATGAGGCATGCAAATCAGCCTTGAAATCAGCAATATGCTTCTCATGAGGACTAGTGAGCAGCATGTCATCAACATAGACAACAATGATCAGAAGCACATTATTTGCATGCTTAACACGTAAGGTGATCTCAATTGGAATGTTTTCATAACCATGTGCAATCAGGTAGGCATGTATTTTTTTCATACCAAGCACATGGTGCTTGCTTCAAACCATATAATGCCTTTTTTCAACCTGCACACTTGGTTTTCATGCCCTTTCTGCACAAAGCCATGGGGCTAAAAAACATACACTTCTTCGTGAAAGTCACCATTCAAAAATGTAATTTTAATGTCCAACTGATGTATATTCCAACCATGATGAGTTGCAAGCGCACACATGCTACGAATAGTAGTCATTCAACATGTAGGAACAAAGGTCTCATCAAAATCAATGCCTCTTCTTGAGCATAACCCTTTGCAACAAGCCTAGCCTTATACCTGTCAACTGTTCCATCAGGCTTATGTTTCAGCTTATATACCCACTTAGTGCCAATGGCCTTCTTGCCAGGAGGCAAGCGACATAAAGACTAGGTACCATTTTTCATGATGGCATCATATTGCATAGAAACATCCAATTTTTAGAAAATGAAACGGGCTCATTCTCATCACAAGGACTCGAGGAAGCCATAACATAGCAATCTAATGCAAAAGAAGCACTATGATCACCTGAACGAGTACGATATAATAGAGGTGCATCTAATTTGCTATCATGCAAAGTCTCCACCAGCCACTTTGGCATAGTTTTTGCCTCTTCAATATCAACTCTCTCATCAACAAGTGCATCGTGTAAATCTGCATAAGAAATAGAATGATCTGCATCATCACATGAAACCTGTAAAGGTTGAGAAGTTGCCTCATTAGGACCAACACTAGACTGTTCATGTATAAAAAGAAGCAGCAAATTGTCATACATGTCTTTGGAGCTAACTGATGTCTCCTTAGTACGTGAAAGTAATGGATGAATAACATCTTCCACAAAAACAACATCATGGCTAACCAAAATGTGTTTTGTCTATGGATGATACGGACGATAGCCTTTGCTTTTAGAACTCTACACATTAAAAATACATTTCAGTGCTTTATCATCTGATTTCCTGCATTGTTTAGACACTAATGCATATGCCAGACAACCAAAACATGCAAGCGAGCAACAAATGTCTTACGACCATGCCAATCCTCATATGGAGTGATAGACTGTAGTTCTTTAGTGGGACACCTGTTAAGTACATATGTTGCACACATAACAACCTCAAGCCAAAAACTATGTGGTAAAGCTTGACTCTTGACTATACACCTCGCCATCTCCATGAGTGACATGTTCTTCCTTCTAGCAACTCCATTTTGTTGAGGTTTATACGACATTGTATATTGATGTTTTATCCCACATTCAACCAGAAATGCATTAAAATCAGAAGACATATATTCCCCCCCTTAATCAGAACGGAGGGTGCCCATTTTACATGTTGGTAGATTTTCAGCCAAAATCAAAATCTGTTTGAAGCACATAAACACTTCAGGTTTGCTTTCAATGAATAAACCCATGCATGCATGGAAAAATCACCGATGAAAGTCACAAAGTAAAGATAGTTCCCAAAAGAAGGTGTTTTCATAGGACCACATACATCACTATGAGCAAGCTACAATTTTTGAGTAGCTCAAAGTGAACCATCTTTTGGGAAGGAGGAACGCTGCATTTTGCCCAAAACATAGCCTTCACATACATGTTTAGCTTCCTCAAGTTTGGGCAAAGAGGACACCATTTCAGATTTTTGCAGGCGTAGCAAACTAGCGAAATTCAGATGACCAAAGTGTGCATGCCAGAGCTTTGCATCTTACATAGCCTGATAATATTGAACTCCACATGCTGAATTATTCATACATTTTGCATAATCTATGAGCTTATATAGCCCACAACATAGAATGCTAGAAGGATTTCCAAATTAAAATAAATATATATGATTAAACATATAAAAGGTAGAGTTTAGGTTTAATATTAATATATATAATCAAATATATATAAAAATTAGGATTCAAGTCAAAGGCTATTATATACAATTAAGCAGAAACAAAATTAGTAGAAAAAATTAAAGTTTAAGGATTAAAATTAGGGTTTTAAGATTAAAATTAGTACATATAATTAAATATTAGTACATATAATTAAAATTAGGGTTTTAAGATTAAAATTAGTACATATAAACATTAGTATACATAATTAAATATGAAAAGATCTAGGGTTTTCAAATTAAAATAAAATATGTATAATTAAATATATAAAAGATATATATAATCATATATATATAAATTAAGATTTTAGGATAAATACTATTATATATAATTAATTAGAAACAATTAGTAAGAAAAATTAGAGTTTGGGAATCAAAATTAGTATATATAATTAATTATTAGTACATGTAATCAAATCTATAAAATATTATGGTTTTAAGATTAAAAAATATTATATTTAATTAAATAAATAAATATTTTTACTCTAGGATTAATATAAGTATATATAATTAAATACATAGATTACTAGGGTTTTAGAATTTATAGTACTATGTATAATTTAATATATAATTAGAGTTTTAAGATAAAAATTAGTATATATAATTAGATATATATAACTATTATTAGTATACATAATTTAATATATAATAAATTAAGATTTTAGGAAGAAAATTAGTATTTGTAATCAAATATAAAAAATTAGGGTTTTACGATTGAAATTAGTACATATGATTAAATGTATCACAAATTAAATGTTCTAACACCTCCACATGGTATCCAATATCATCTTTGGATCTCGAGGAGAGGATAGCATGTCCTTGCACTCAATGCAAGTATCAAATATTTCATAAATGATGGATTTGTACTGCACATCTTCAAGAATATGGATCCTTTGATGCATAACAACTACGAAACCTACTGTTAAACGCGGGTCTTGCCGTTAGAGACGCGTTTAAACATCTATTCGAGTTCTTGGGAGTGGAAGGGGTCTGTTAAACAGAGGCCCTATACTTGATTTTCCCAAATCAACTCACTCACATAACAGTCTATTCAATAACTTTACTAATCCAACTTACTAACCGAAAACTTGGACTTCGTCTGATTGATCTACTCACAGAATGTCGATTCATACACAGATTAAGACTTCCTCAGTGACCAATGCACAATACAAAGATGACAGTAACACAAACTGACCAACACACAATACAAAGATGACAGTAACACAAACTCACAGTAATAAACTTAGCGGAACCGTGATTCAGTACTTAACTTAAGATAATCCTTACTGTAACTTAATCTTTACCGGATAGGTACATATAATCAGCAACACAGAAAGACACAGAATAACTGAGAGTTTTCAAACACACCACAGAAACTGCACAGACTACATCAACCAGACAGACAGTCTGGCGACTCCTCTGGGCGTCACCGAAGCGTCTTTTTTCATTGATTTATATAAAGATTACAACATCTACGCAACGACCTTTCGGTTCGGAATATGAAAAGAGTCAGACTTTACAATTGCCAATCCGGAAGCTTACACTGGCACGCACGGTGGACTTGAACCCGCAAGTATACAAAAATATTACGGTTCATCAACTATACCTTCTAAATACATAGTTCTGGCTAATCTAAATGTCCGGGCAAATTTCTTCTTCAATGAATCTAACATCTGCTTCAAAATTTCTGGTTCTACGAGTTGAGCATCTGTCCGTACTGAACTTAGAGAAATAACTTGGCTCATTAAACTCTCTGCCTGTGTCTGCAGAAAAGCTTCCTGTAAGTAAAATTCATTTGAACAGAGCCGCATCCCTGTTGACTTTCATATCTGCAATTTGTTTATCGACTCGAGACAGTCTTTCTGCTTGAGCACCCAATTGGTTCTCTCTTCTTTCCAACTCTTGATTTTGAAATTGAATAGTCCTGTAATAGGCATCTCTTTCCCTTCTTATCTCTGGTATCTCCTTCTGTAGCTGGGCGACTAACATCATCTGACTTTTGAGAGCAGCATTTGATTCAATTAGGTTTGAATTTGCAAACTCTAGTTGCGTATTTGTTTGCTTTAGTAAAGCTGCCATTTCCTACCCTTTCTGTACTGCTTCATCCAATTGATCTCGAGTTTCCTTTAACAAATCACCCAGTGCAATGCGAGCATCTTCTTTATCTTGGACTAACAACTTCAACTGGACAAGTTCTGCATCAGCAACACTTAATAACTCATCCTTTTCTCGAACTTCAGCCATTGCTGCATCTCGTTGACTAGTTACGGTTTCCTGTTCGGCAAGTCTGGCCTGTAACTCCTTAATTTGTTCGTTTAAAGCTTGATTTTCTGCTTTGACTGTCTCTAGTTCTTCCTGGAGAGGGCTAATGTCTGCTTCCAAAACATCAACTTTATGCTGGAAATCATCTCTGATATTATCAGTTACCTCTTTTATTTGTTCTGGTAGTTGCCGTGATAATTGGATCAACATTTGACACATGGATGCTAGTTCATTAAATACAGGGAGCGAAGGAAAGAGAAGGGAAGGACGTGGTTGAGATGAAGAAGTGGTGAGAAGCTGGTGGGAATTTGGTGGAGAATAGTTCGGTGAAGAAGATGAGGAATCAGGTGCATCAGGTACAATGGGTGGAATGGGAATATGGGGTTTAATTGGCAGCACAGGTGGAGTAGTGAGAAGAACAGTGTTAGTTTCTAATACCTTTTCAGTGGTTTGTTGCGTAGTGTCATTAGGGTTGGCAACTGCAGACTCCACTGCTTTAATCAGTTCTTCAAAAATTTCTTTAATGATAGGTTGCCCATCTTCTTGCTTTTCCTGTTCGGATTGTTGCTGGGAGTCTTCTTTAGAGGAGCTGGCTGTAGAATCGGCAGTATCATCATGCTCTTGCTGCTGATTTGGAGAGGACTGCGCTGATGAATCCTGGTGCATTGATGTTGCTGTGTCATGGAAAGTCTCTTCTTCATGTTCTTCTTCTTGATTGTTGTCTGCTTCTTTAATTGCGGCCGAACCCTGTACTTGACTGTCAGATGAACTGATTCTGATGCATTTTCGGCGGAGGAGCTGGAATATTTCTTCGTCATCTTCTTCATCATCTTCCAGGACTTGCGCTGATTCTTCATGATAGAGAACTGGACCTCTGGGTGGTGGTTGTGCTTCTTGTATGGCCAGAAATAGGAAACTTAGTATGTGGGGAGACGTGAACGCGGCATATCTCCTTTGTTGACCTGTTTAATTACCGAAATGCATTCTCTGTGGATGCGGCGAAAATAGTACGAGGAAAAGTTAACAGGCTCTCTAGCAGCCATATCTATCGCTGAGTAGAAAGGGCGAGATATGCCATATGTACGTTTCTGCAAATTTAGTATTGCTACTAAAAATTGCAGGGTTGTTCTCTCAGGTTCAGGGCCACAAAGGATTGCATATTCATTAGAAGAATGTCTAGGGAATAACTGGATCATTGTAGCTATCGGTAAACTAGGGCCATTCTCTCGACCTCTCGGAGAGAGTCGGAATGCATCAGCAAAGGTCTGTAGAGTTATTACTACCCGAGATGGTAATGAGGTTATTGGCCAACTTTGCTCCGTAGCAGGTGTGGCAGCGATGGCGGCAATGATTTGGGCGTAGAACGGGTGACAATCCACTGAATGCCATGGCAATTCAGCGAAATTAGCCAACCCACAGACACGCAGGAACTCACCTACATCAGCAGGGAGTCTGTCACGGAACGCAGCAAAATTTGCTAACGCTTCCATGGTGCACACACGAATAACAAACACAAGAACACAATTGCACAGGGTATACAAAGAGCACAAGCACGCAAAACACACAGTCACGATAGTGATTAACAGTGGAATGAAAAAGGTTAAGTAGATTCTTGGCAGCGGGAAGCAATTGAAATTGTTAATCATCGCACGATGTTGAGATGATAACCTCATAACTTCGGTGTGCATGCATGAGCAGAACGATAATGCAGGGCGTCTGTTGATCATAATTAGGTATCAAAACGAGGATATTTATATACTTATTTTATTAATCACGCAAAACTAAAAAGGAAAAGAAAAGAAAAAAGAAAAAAATACGTGGGCAACCGCAGAACACTTTAGTGCGAATCAGGCGCTTTATGATACGGCCGCAACTTTGAACCATTTATCACTTTCGGAAGAGGAATTCCGATCAAAGTAGTCAACCAAAAAGTTGTTGGGCCCACTTGTTCAGTAATCCGGTAAGGACCAAACCATCGTAACTTGAATTTTCCAGTAGAATGATTTGATTTTGCATTATAAAACAGCACAAGTTGTCCTACCGTAAAAACTGGAGTTTTTAGATACCGATCATGTGTACGAGCTTGCCGCAACTGCACATCTTAAAGAGTTAGAAAACTTTCCGAGCGATGCTCATCTAGTTCTCTGAGTGTGTCCAACCGAAATGACAAAGAATCTTTAGGTAACAATTTCTGAGAGATGGCCACACGTAAGCTTGGTACTACAAGCTCCATTGGTGCAATTGCCTCCATTCCATATGCAAGTTTGAAAAGAGTCAGTCCGGTGGCAACTTTATAAGTAGTCCGGTATGCCCATAATACTGCAGGTAGTAATTGATCCCATCTTTCTGGTGATTCGATAATCAATTTACGAAGCATACTCAGCAAGGTCTTGTTTGTACTTTCAACCAAGACATTAGCACGAGGGTAATAAGGAGAACTGAATTTGTGCAGAATCTGAAAAGAGTGTGTTAGAATTTTCATTAAATTGTTAACAAAATGTGTGCCTTGATCTGTCACAATTTCCAAAGTTAATCCAAATCGTGGGAATACATCTTTCATTAAAAATTTTGCTACTGAAATAGCTGTAGCGGACCGTAAAGCCCAAGCTTCTGCCCATCTTGTAGCATAATCTGTACATGTCAGAATATAACGATTATTACTGAGTATTGCTGGAGGTGTGATTGGTCCAATAAAATCAAGACCCCATTTCTGAAAAGGTTCTAAAGGTAAGACAAGCTGCAGAGGAAAGAAATGGCGTTGTAAAGGCTGTCCAGACCGTTGACAATTGTCACACTGTTTGACAAACTGAGATACATCTCTGTACATGGTAGGCCACCAAAGCCCACTTTGCAGAATTTTTCGATGTGTTAAATCTGCTGCAAAATGTCCACCGGAAGGTATGGAATGTGCCAGAGCGATAACTGAGTTTACTTCATGCGGAGGAATACAACGAAGTAAGACTCCAGTGTGATCCATATAATACAATTCTCTAGCAATCAATTGGAATCTGCGACTGTAAACTGTAATTTTCCTATGCATTGCAGGAGAAGTCTGAGCAGGAAGATATCCAATCAGTAAGAAAAGTTAATAACTAATCATAGTAAGTAGATTTCACAGGAGGTAGATTCATCATTAGTTGGGTCAGTAACATAAATTGCAGGTGTAGTGTCATCAACACCGATCGGAGCTTCACCGGAATCCAATCGAGAAAGGAAATCTGCTAATGCATGTGCAGTTCCGGGTCGTTGAATTACTTCGTAATCAAATTCTTGTAAAAGTAGAACCCAACGCGCTAAACGACCACCTAAATGCTGTTGCCGAACCAGATATACTAGGGCAGCATGATCTACATGAAAGACGAATTTTCGACCTAACAAATAATGCCGAAATTTCTTTACAGAATATACTAAACCAAGGCATTCTCTTTCAGTTACAGAATAATTCTTTTCAGCAGGAGCAAGCCTTCTACTTGCATAATAAACAGGCCGAAACCACTTATCAGTTTGTTGCATTAAGACACTCCCAATGGCGATATCTGATGCGTCAACAAAAACATGAAATGGACGTTCCCAATTAGGAGGTTGTAGAATTGGAACCTGCGTTAACAAGTGTTTTAGACGATCAAATGCTGTTTGAAATTCTTGAGTCCAAACAAACTATCGAGGAGTACTGGTTATTAATTTATTGAGGGGTATTGCCAAATGAGCAAGCCACCGTAAATGTCGACCATGCCATCTGACTTGACCCATGAATCTCATGACTTCTTTCGGTGTAGTAGGCACAGGTGCTTCTAACACAGCTGCAATTTTATCTGGATCAACTTGTATGCCTTGTGCAGACACAATATGGCCAAGAAGCTTACCACATGAAACTGCAAACATAGACTTGTTTGGGTCAGGCAGAGTCTATATTCACGACACTTCTCAAAGCAACACCGTAAATGATACAGGTGTGCTACCATCTTACCAAATAAAGAGAAATCATCTAGATATACTTGCATGAAAGAAGTAAGATAGGGGGAGAAGATTTTCTGCATACATCGTTGAAAAGTACTAGGAGCATTTCTTAATCCAAACCACATAACTGTACAAGCAAAAACACCCCAATTCGTAATAAACGCTATTTTTGGTATATCTTGCTCAGCCATTCGAACCTGGTTATAACCACTATAACCATCAAGAAATGAATACATTTCATGCCCATCCACTCTATCCAGCATTGTATCAAGAAATGGAAGTGGAAATGGATTAGGTACGGTGCCTGCATTCAATTTCCTGTAATCGACACATATTCGGAGCTGCTTGTTTTTCTTTGGTACAATTACAATCGGGGAGATCCATTCAACATGTTCTACTGGAACGATGAATCCAACCTTTAGTAACCTATCAAGCTCTGCCTTTACCTGTGCTACACAGTTAGGATTCATCCGGTAGCTGGGTTGTTTAATTGGTTTTGCTTTCGGTTTAAGTACGACCCGATGCTGATAGAGGCGAGGGTCCAAACCTTTCATGTCACGGTAATCCCATGCAAAAACATTAGAGAAATCACGAATAAGTTGTATCAAATCTGCTTGAAATGCTTCAGACAATCCTTCCTTTATCTTGACAGTTCGTGGATTTACTTCATCTCCTAAATTATATGTGATCAACTGATCTTCGGGAACATAGAATTGATTAGGTTTTTCTGAATTATCAACTGATTGCAAAAGTTACTATATATCAACCTCATCCTTGACAACAGTATCTTCTGTCTCTACTTGTTCGGTCACAGGCACCACTGTACAAACTGTCGAATTCCAGTTATCTACAACAAATTGTAGATCAACATTCCCTAAGGAGATTAAATCTATGTTATTCTTCAAAAATTCTTCTTCTTCATCATCGGATAAACCATCTAACATGTGAACTGGTTCTGCCACATAAGGTCTAGCATGTAGTTCACAGGGCTGACTAGCATCTAATTTTACAACATATTTTTGGTTATTGTCTTTGAAAGTGAGTTCCTGTGCGGACCAATCTTGTATAACCTTAGCTTGTTTCAACCAAGGATGGCCGAAAAGAAGATTATAATCAAGACTAGATTCCGGTAGTTCTAAAACTACGAAAGTCATCTTAAAAGTTGTACCCTGCAAAGTGATTGGGACATTCCGTACAAGTCCTACTGGGTGGACTTTGGATTGGTCGGCCATTCTAACAAAAAACTGGACAGGCTCAATTTCGGTCCATCCTAACTTTTTACAAAGTGCTGCAGTAGCTATGTTTACACCGGAACCACCATCAATTAATACTTGAGTAATTTTATGATTTTTGTACCATACCGTAATTAAAGGAACCGAGTGATCAACCGTAGAGTCAGTTTCCGGTTGTACTGTCACTGTTGCCGGAATGCAGGAAGACGCAGAACTGAACTGATGCTGGAATTGTTGCCGAACTCCTGGTACTAATGCCAGTAACTGTCCAAGAGGAAGAGTAATGGACGCCTTAGATAAAATTTCCCATGCCTGATCTACTTGACTTGTACTTTTTAATGATTCTGAAGACGATGCATCTGTTACCGGGGTAGAATGTGTTTCCTGCGAACCTTCATTTGGCAGAGGAACTTGTGTCACCGGAATTGGATCTGGGAACACTGTAGGTTCTGTGGTGGTCCATTGACTAGCTTTGTCATACATTCTCTGTTGTTCACGTATGCCTGGTTCAAACACTTCAGTCGCTGGTTGTAGTGGCTTACCAGATCGGGTCTGGACTACTGCAACTTGTGTTTCTAATGGTATGATATGAACCATATTTGTCATTGGTTTCTGACGCTCTTTTTTCCTCTGATCATATTCGACTGCATCTTTACAAAATCTTCTGATGTGACCAAACTCACCGCAAAAATGACAGCGAGGTGGTGGCAAGGCATTACCTTCTTGTGATGTTCCTGTCTGCCAGCGATTTCCATTATAGTTGGTATTCCTCTGTCCTCTATAATTTTTGTATCCTTGCTGCTGATTATTTCTCATTTGAGGTGGTACATAGTGGGTAGCAGGCTGTCATAGTTCTTGTATAATTGCATTTACTGTTGCTGTTCCCTGCACTTTGGCGTTATAGGCACAGGTTTCGGTGGAATGTCTGTTGGTATTGTAGATAGCGCAATATAACTGATTAAGGGCACAAGTGGCACTGGTATGCCCTGAATTCTTGCACGTGGTGCAGTACATCAATCTAGCCGGGTCTTCTTGTAAGACAATAGTTACGCAATATAACACAGGAGCAATAACAGAGAAGATAACAGATATAGGAGAATCTCAACAATTTTCTACTAGCAGCAAGTACAAAGATGATGGCGTTGTCCCCCCGTGCGCTCTCAAGGTAGAGCTTAAATGGTGATCTAGACAACTCTAGATAGGGAGATACAAGGTAGAGGTATGCTGGCTCAACTCGGTGTCTTAGGTAGTGCAGAAGTCATGTATATATAGGATCATGGGTGGCCTGCCATGGACGGCTATACATGGGCGGTAGAGCGTGGGCGGCCACCGCCCGCGTAATTGTCATACACGGCTTAGACTGGTTGAACCGACCTAACAAATATAAATGATTTCTGACTCCGACAGGGAATATTCCATGGAATATTCCCTTTACCGTCGCGCCGGGGGCGCTGCCCCCGGACCCCCACCAGGGGGCCCGCTGGCCCCCTTGGACCCCCCAGCCGGGGCTGCTCACCGCTGCCCCGGACCCCACAATTGGGGACCCTGATAACTCCCTTTCCTTATAATATCTTACATGGTCCAATATGACCTTCATCCAACATTCAAGTTGGGATTCCCATCAATTGGGTAATGCATGCTTGGCTTCTCCTCATAAAGGGGGCCTTACAAAATGTGCATACAATCATGAGGGGTAGACATTGATCATATACTAACACCCCCCCTCAATGTTTACCGATGATAAATCAAGTAGGTCTCGGTCCTATGCCCATCTGTTGAAGATGCTTGTTGAGCTGCTCTCTTCCAAGTGCTTTAGTGAATATGTCAGCACAATTTGCCTCTGTTGGGCAATATTCTAGCTCCACAATTTCATCTTCAATTAGCTCACGAATGTAATGGTACTGTACTTCTATGTGCTTGGTGCGAGCATGAAATACTGGGTTCTTTGCAATAGCCATACAACTTTGATTATCACACTTTAGTACAGTTGGCATATTTGATGGAAAGCCAAGATCTGCAAGAATTCTCCTTAACCAGACTGCCTCACAAGAAGCAAAACAAGCTGCTTTGTACTCTGCTTCAGTGGAGGAGAGTGCAAGAGTTGGTTGCTTCCTACTTACCCAAGAAAATATTCTTGAACCAAGTGAGAAACAATATCCAGAAACTGATTTTCTAGAATCACAATCTCCAGCCCAATCTGAATCACAATATCCTTGGAGTGTATCACCTGTGGTATACAAAATACCAAAATCCAAGGTTCCTGCAATGTACCTTAGAATTCGCATTCCAGCATTCCAGTGACTCTCCTTAGGTTTGTTGGAAAACCTGCTTAACACTCCAACAGCATAGCAAATGTCTGGTCTAGTGTTGCACAGAAAAATAAGACTTCCAACGAGCTTCCTATACTTCTTAGCATCTACATCAGGCATGTTATCATCCATAGATAGCTTATGATTTACCTCCATAGGTGTGCTAGTTGGTTTGCAGTCCATCATTCCAAATGCCTTGAGAATTTCTTTGGAATATTTTTGTTGTGAGATGAAAATGCCATCCTTCCTTTGCCATACTTCAATTCCCAGACAAAAATGGAGTAGACCTAAGTCTGTCATTTCAAACTCAGTTCCCAAGCTGATCCGAGTTTGATTGATGAGTTCCTGATGATCTCCTGTAATGATCAAATCATCCACATATACAATGACAACAACTAGCTTGCTATCCCTTTTCGTTACATACAAGTTAGCATCAGAAGTACTTCTTTCAAAACCCATATTTTTGAAAAAATGATCTATTCGTTGGTACCAAGCCCGTGGAGCTTGCTTAAGTCCATACAAAGCTTTCTTCAACCTGCAAACTTTATTTTCTGAATTGGACACCTCAAAACCTGGTGGTTGAGATACATATACCTCCTCCTTGAGGTGACCATTCAAAAATGCAGATTTGACATCCATCTGGAAAATAGGCCAAGACTTTTCTGCAGCTACTGCAAGTACCGTCCGAATAGTTGTCATGCGTGCTGTTGGTGCAAAAGTTTCTTGAACATCAAATCCTTCAATCTGTGAAAAACCCTGTGCAACTAATCGTGCCTTATACTTTTCTAATGTTCCATCAGCTTTATACTTAGCTTTCCAAATCCATTTAGTACCTATTACCTTCTTCTTTGGCGGCAAGTCGACTAGATCCCATGTATCATTTTTGAGTATACTATCATACTCAGACTGCATTGCCGCTCTCCAATCTGGATCATCAATGGCTTCTTCAATGGTGGTAGGTTCCTTTATCGAACCCATGATATCTGCCATTAGAGCCATGTTAACAATGTGTTCTGAGGCTCTTCTTTGCTCCTCTATTCTCTTTGATCTTCGTAATCCATCCGATGATGATTCTGGTACATCTACATGTGGATTAAGATCATCAAAGAGCTGTTGTGCCCACTTCGGTAGTGGCTTACGCTGTGCAGCTACAACTGGTTGGCTTTTCATTGAGGAAATTTCTCCATCAGATGTTTCCTCCTCCTCAACTTTAACCTGTCTTTTGATAGGCACAAGGTGAGATATTTCTCCGCTTGATGAGATAGTAGATTTACCTTTATCTTCTACTAAGTGTGGTCGTTCATCAAACACCACATCTCGGCTGACAAAAATCTTCCTTGCCTCAGGATCCCATAACCTGTATGCTTTAGACTCTTCACTATATCCTAGGAAGACACACTTTTTGCTTTTTGAATCCAACTTTGATCTTGTTGAATCAGGAATATGTGCATAACAGAAACAACCAAAAATTCTGAAATGCAAAACTGAAGGCTTTTTACCAGAATATGCTTCTTGAGGAGTCATCCCCTTCAGTGCTTTTGTGTAGCTTCGATTGAGGATGTAGACTGCTGTATTGACTGCTTCTGCCCAGAATGAATCAGGCATGTCTTGAGCCTTCAACATACAACGAGCCATTTCAACTACTGTCCTGTTCCTGCGCTCAACAACGCCATTTTGTTGGGGTGTATGAGCTGTGGTAAGTTGCCTTTTCACACCATGCTCCTTACAGTAATTGTTGAATTCTGTTGACAAGAATTCACCTCCTCTATCTGTTCTAAATTTCTTCAATTTCCTTCCTGATTCATTTTCTACATACTTATGCCACGTTTTAAATTTTTCAAAAGCATCAGCCTTCTCTCGAATGAAATAAACCCACATCTTTCTACTATAATCGTCGACTAACAGCAAGAAGTAGAAAGATCCTCCTAAAGCAGGTGTAGACATTTTACCGCAGAGATCAGCATGTACCAACTCTAGAGGAGCTTGAGATCGATTGCTGGTCTCTCTTGGAAATGCCTTTCGTTGTTGCTTGCCCATCATACAAGCTTCACAAGGTTCCTGCAACTCTGAAAATGCAGGCATATGAGCAACCATCCCTGTTCGTTGCATCTCCTTCAAAACTGCAAATCCGAGATGCCCAAATCGTTGGTGCCATAACCTGCTTACATCTTTATCTTCTGTAGCAGTTAAAGCACTTAACTCATACAAGTTATCCCGTCGTATGCCTTTACCTACAACATTACCTGATGAATCCATGATTTCCGCACCACTCTTATTGAAGTGAACTTCGAGTCCACGATCTGTTATTGCAGAAACTGACAACAAATTTCTTTTGAGTGTAGGTACATAGAGAACATCGGATAACTTTTTCTCAACACCTGGAGAAGTGATAAAAGAGATGGTTCCAGTTCCTTCAGCTGGACACTTGGAGTCATTTCCCACCACTACATTGATGGATTCCCGCAGAGGCACTAGGGAACTATACCAATCCTTTTTACTAGTCATATGGCGAGAAGCTCCACTATCTAAAATCCATGGCTCATCAACACGAGCTTGAGCAGATGAACATACCTCTTCAATAGCTACCCAAAGTTCCAGCTCTGTGTTGTTTGCAGACTCTTTGTTCTTCCATGATGATTTTACAGTCCCATTCCGTTCATCAGCTTGCTTCTTTCTGCAATCCTTGATGGCATGGCCTTTCTTTTCACAATAGAAGCAACTTCCCGTGAACTTTTTCTTCTTTGGCTTCTTCTTTGATCCCTCTGAAGAGCCTTTACCTTTTGCATTTGCTGAGAATGCAGCATCAGTTGTACTTTGCCGATTCTTCAGCCGCATCTCTTCTTCTAAAAGCATGGCACAAAACTCTTCAAATGTAAGAGGAGTTGGCCTTACCTGAGTGTTAAGGGCTGTTACTAATCCATCATACTTTGCTGGAAGAACACGTACAGATCTTCGAGCCAGCTCTTCTGGTGTTATAACAACACCAACTGCAGCCAATTGATCTTGAAGATGCTTTATCCGTTTGATAAAATCTTCAGCCTTTTCAGAATCAGAATGTTTTTCATTTGCCAACTGATTTTCTAAATTCTGTATCCTAGTGTGGTTCTTGGTCTCATATTGTCGAGCCAATATGCCCCAAGCCTCATGTGCTTTAGTAGTATGTTGAACTAAAGTAAGCACAGAATCACTTACACTAGTGACAATCGCACATAATGCATCAGCATTCCGCCTCTTCCAAGCTCGTAGAAGATCTGGATCTGGCTGAATCATCAATCTTGAATTTGCTGGATCTTCAACTGGTATAGGCTCTGGATCCAATCCCATCGGTCCCATGACAGTGTCAAGTAATTCATAGGAGTCCAAAATTGCAAAAATTTTGAACTTCCAGAGTGTATAGTTGGTTCCATCCATCTTCCCTTCAGTGAATGCAGGTGGACGAATTCGAATAGGTGTAGCATTAACATTAGCTGAAGCACCAAGACTACTGTTCGATGATGAAGCCATCATGTAATCACTCGAATAATCTACTGATATTCTAGTCTGCTAGTAGGCTAAAATAATGATACTTCTCAAGCTATTCGAACCTTACAGCTCTGATACCATGTAAGACAATAGTTACGCAATATAACACAGGAGCAATAACAGAGAAGATAACAGATATAGGAGAATCTCAACAATTTTCTACTAGCAGCAAGTACAAAGATGATGGCGTTGTCCCCCCGTGCGCTCTCAAGGTAGAGCTTAAATGGTGATCTAGACAACTCTAGATAGGGAGATACAAGGTAGAGGTATGCTGGCTCAACTCGGTGTCTTAGGTAGTGCAGAAGTCATGTATATATAGGATCATGGGTGGCCTGCCATGGACGGCTATACATGGGCGGTAGAGCGTGGGCGGCCACCGCCCGCGTAATTGTCATACACGGCTTAGACTGGTTGAACCGACCTAACAAATATAAATGATTTCTGACTCCGACAGGGAATATTCCATGGAATATTCCCTTTACCGTCGCGCCGGGGGCGCTGCCCCCGGACCCCCACCAGGGGGCCCGCTGGCCCCCTTGGACCCCCCAGCCGGGGCTGCTCACCGCTGCCCCGGACCCCACAATTGGGGACCCTGATAACTCCCTTTCCTTATAATATCTTACATGGTCCAATATGACCTTCATCCAACATTCAAGTTGGGATTCCCATCAATTGGGTAATGCATGCTTGGCTTCTCCTCATAAAGGGGGCCTTACAAAATGTGCATACAATCATGAGGGGTAGACATTGATCATATACTAACACTTCTGCAATATTTTTACTAGCTTTTAACCATTCTAGGTCTTCGGTAAAACCTCCAACCTTATTTTCGAGTTGCAGGGCCATTGCAATAACCGCATCTAGTGTCATAGCTCCCACACAACGAATGATCATAATCTATCGGAGCTGCGGAGTTAAACCATTAATAAACCACTACGTGATGACATCATCCGGTAAGTTTTCATGCTGGCGGTAGTTGTCTCAAATGAGTTCTGAATAGGGTGGCATATTCCTGCACTGTTTGATTCAACTTCTGTCTATTGTTCTGCAAGTAATCAAAAATTTTGGGAGGGTTCTTCTTTAGCCGAAATCTCTGCAGAAACGCATCTCTTACTGCTTCATAGGTGCCGAAATGGTTGATATCATATTCTGTAAGCCACCTGGCGGCTTCATTAACTAGTGTTGACTGGAATACTATGGCCTTGTAGGCCGGATCGGGTGGATGATTAAGTACTGCATAACTAATTTCAAAGGTTCGTACATGAGCATCAGGATCATCACCTGGAAATCCACCGAATTTTGTGTAGGTAACTCCTGTTGGAACCGGACGAGGTGGAAGTAGTTGTTGCTACTGTTGTTGTTGTTGTTGTTGTTGCCCACTCATGGTTGCTGTTGTATTGTTACTATCTCCTGAGTTCCGAGGTTGAATTTCTTGATCGTCGGAATCTGTATCGTCAGCCTGTGCACTCTCCGGCTTGATAATATCGTTCAATCTCTTTCGGATTTTAGCTTCGAATAGACTACCTTCCTCCTTGATATCAAATGTAGGGAAGCTTACTCTGAATAGTGGTGACCGGAATGAAGATTCACCAGGAAATGGTAAACTGTCTTCGAGAGACTGTGAACTCTCTGTAACTGGGACCGAAATATCACTGGAATTTGTCGAAATTTCACCAAAACAAGATATTTTTTCACCGTCACTGATTTCTTTGGCCAACACGCTTCTATCCTCAGACAAATTCGAATCTTGACCAGATGGTGTTAAATTAACTGCATACTGCGTCCTAGTAAACTCTGGAGTTACTATATCTTCGACAGACTATGCCGAAGTTGACCGGAATCTGCCGAAATTACAGTACGTTCCACCGGAATACTACCGGAATCACTATTAACGTTCTTCGCTTCGTTGACAACTGGGTTAAACTTGTCTGCGCTTCTAGCTCTTGGGGGCATCCTTAGCAAATTAGGTATCGCCCAAGACTGTTGGTTTCTCCACCGGAACGAGTAACCGGCATATATCATGTTTGCAATACTCTGCATACTACTCTTCCTTACTGTCGATTCACAATCTATGACCACTTTCTCACAATCAATTTACAACGCTCTGGTGCCACTTTCCGATAATCACTTTGCAACAATCTGGTGCCACTTTCCCACAGACGGCGCCAGTGTTAAACGCGGGTCTTGCCGTCAGAGACGCGTTTAAACATCTATTCGGGTTCTTGGGAGTGGAAGGGGTCTGTTAAACAGAGGCCCTATACTTGATTTTCCCAAATCAACTCACTCACATAACAATCTATTCAATAACTTTACTAATCCAACTTACTAACCGAAAACTCGGACTTCGTCTGATTCATCTACTCACAGAATGTCGATTCATACACAGATTAAGACTTCCTTAGTGACCAACGCACAATACAAAGATGACAGTAACACAAACTGACCAACGCACAATACAAAGATGACAGTAACACAAACTCACAGTAATAAACTTAGCGGAACCGTGATTCAGTACTTAACTTAAGATAATCCTTACTGTAACTTAATCTTTACCGGACAGGTACAGATAATCAACAACATAGAAAGACACAAAATATCTCAGAGTTTTCAAACACACCATGGAAACTACACAGACTACATCAACCAGACAGACAGTCTGGCGACTCCTCTGGGCGTCACCGAAGCGTCTTTTTTCATTGATTTATATAAAGATTACAACATCTACGCAACGACCTTTCGGTTCGGAATATGAAAAGAGTCAGACTTTACAATTGCCAATCCGGCGGCTTACACTACACAATTCACCTTCATTTACTGGTTCATGTGATTGATGAGGTTACAATAGCAAGAACTGTCCACAGTCGATGGATGTTCTTCATAGAGCTGTTCATGAAGACACTAAAAGGGTTTGTTTTGTTACACTTATGTGTTCCTCGAGTAGCTTTGATGTGAACCTTTTCCCTATACATGGGCACTTTTTACTCTAGTGCTGGCTAGAGGTTTTTCCCCATGTTACCACATACTTGATACTCTCATATGTGGTGGTACTTTGTACTTAGGGATATTATTCAGCTCTTACTTCAGTTCAGTTCATTGATCAATAGAGAGAGCTATTCCAGCCATCATCTTCTCCGTGTGTCTTGCTGCATTTATGCTCCTTGTGTGTGCTTCTTATGTGTGCTTCTTGTGTGTCTCTCGCACTTCTACACACACCCAACAGTGGTATCAGAGCCAGGTTCAACTCCTTCTCAAGTTTTGGTTTTTCGCGTCGCGGCGCGCGCGCACTTTAAAAGTTCAAATCGACTTCGGAGCATAGAACTGTGAATTTCAGCAGCTCAGAAACATTTCCAGCAGGTGCACTGGGGTTTTACCCCCATTTCAAAGCCATTCGTGTAGTCAGAATCACCATCAGAGTGATGGTTTGTGAGCTGAAATTTCAGCACTCATTTCAGTTTTCGTTGAAGTGAAGATTTTGTCACATTCTTGTTCCTAAGTGAAATGGCAGGCAGAAATGACTTGTTTGGCATGCTTCAAGCTGAAGATAAGCTTGATGGAACAATTATCCGATGTGGTCTTACATGATGAAGCATTTTCTTGTTGCGAAACAACTTTGGAACATAGTGGCAGATGTAGATCGAAGACCGGCAGGTGCTTCTACTTCATAGTCTACTGTCACAGATGGAGCTTCTTCTTCGAGTACAGTGATTTCTCCTTCTCCACCTACACAGGAGAAGCTTAGATGGGATGGAAAAGATGCTCAAGCTCATGCTTTGATTGCGCTTTCAGTGAAGCGTCATATAGTTCCACACATTTGGTCATGTTCTACATCGAGACAGGCATGGGACACTCTTGCTTCTTTGTATGCCGTGCGTAATGAAGCACGTGTTGCATACTTGAGGAAGCAACTTAAGGATGTATGTATGGCTGAAAATGAGTCAGTGGATGTGTATGTGACACGCATCAAGGACTTGAAAGAGCAATTGGCAAACATAGATGAGATCATTCCGGATGCATCACTCATTTCTACATTGTTGAAAGGATTACCAGAATCTTTTCAAAGCTTTGCTACTACACTTCGTTTGGTTGCAAAAGGAAATCCTAATATGTATGCATTTGATGAGGTTGTGTCTCTTCTTTTGCAAGAAGAGCAATCTAGAGTGAATAGGAGTGGTTTGATTGAGGGAACGCAAGCACTTGCTATCTCACAAAAAGGGAAAAGCAAGTATGGTTCAGCTTTGGGTTCATCAAAACCAAAGCCTCAAGCTTCCTCTTCCACTCATTCCTCTAATGATGGTGATTTGCAAAAGAAGAAGAGATGCAAATATTGTCGGAAGGCTGTTCATACTATTGATGAGTGTAGAAAGCTTGCTAAACGCAACAAAAAGAAGAAGGAATCCGGCATGTCTATTGCTGAAAATTCAGCAAATGCAAAGAATGATGAAGCTAACATGGCTCAAGATTTTTGGGCATGTGTTGTTACATGTCATTATGATGCTTCTTTACATTCTAAATGTATGGTTGTGAGTGAGGCTGATTCGGATTGGTTCTTTGATAGTGGTGCTTCAAAGCACATAACATCATGCAAAAGATTTTTTGCCTCTTTGAAAGATGCACCTAAAGGAGGACATGTGGTGTGTGCAAATAATGCCTCTTATCTTGTCATTGGAGTAGGCGAAATTGAGCTTACGGCTGCAAATGGAGGTGTGATTCTCTTGAAAAATGCATTGTATGTGCCCGGTATCAAGAAGAACTTAATTTCAGTTCCGTTGATTGCCAAAGCTGGACTTCATGTACACTTTGTTGATGATAAGTGTATGGTTCATGATTTTAGCAATGGCGATGTTATCGTGATGTCCAGTACATTATGTAATGGTTTGTATCGCATGGATACATACAAGAGGGCTGCCTCGAATGCCTTAGTTGCTCATACTTCTTAATTGAGTGCACCTTTACTTGGTAAAACAAGATCAAGCTCTCACCATGCATCAAGTAATTTTGTGGATTATTCTCTTATTCTACAAAATGTAATGAAGAGCCACTTTCTTTTGAAGATGCATGTGACGATCCACAATGGATGAGTGCTATGCAATCAGAAATGGATTCCATACATAGGAATGGTACTTGGGAGTTATGTGAATTGCCAAAAGGAAAGAATGCCATTGGTACAAAGTGGGTTTACAAGATTAAGAGAAAATCTGATGGTAGCATTGATCGCTACAAAGCTAGATTGGTTGCCAAAGGATATGCGCAACAATAACTATGAGGATAACTTTTGCACCTACTTCACGCATGACTACCATTCGTTCCGTGGCTGCATTGGCTGCCCATCGAGGTTGGAAAGTGCATCAATTGGACATAAAAACAACCTTCTTGAATGGAGATTTGCAAGAAGAGGTCTATGTGAAGCAAACTCCTGGATTTTCTATGAAAGGGAAAGAGCATATGGTTTGTTGCTTGCATAAAGCCTTGTATGGTCTCAAGCAAGCTCCACATGCATGGTATGACAAAATACATAAGCACTTGATTGCTCTTGGCTTCACATGTAGTCCGATTGAAAGCACACTCTATGTACGCGAAAATGGGGCTGATCTTATAGTGCGTGTTCTTTATGTTGATGACATACTCTTGACTGCGTCATGTGATCAAAACTTGACATTCTTATGGCTGATTTGCAGCATACTTTTGATGTCACTTATCTTGGTCTTTTGAGCTACTATCTTGGCATCTAGTTTGTATCCGTTGAGGGGGCAATTGTTATGCATCAAGCAAAGTATGTTGAAAAACTACTTCAATGTTTTGACTTTGAGGATTGCAAGCCAGTTTCCACACCAGTTGAGAACAGGATTCAGGTTCTCAGTTGAGGATTCCAGTGATGCATTTGACACTTCTCTTTATCAGCAAGCTGTGGGATGTCTTATATATGCATGCAACACAAGGTCGGATATACAGTATGCAATTTCCTAGTTGAGTAGGTTCATGCATAGCCCTGGCACTAAGCATTGGCAAGCGGTGAAACGTGTGTTTAGATATCTCCGAGGCACTTTGAGCTTAGGTCTCTTTTATGGCAGAGATGTCCATCCATGCTTGCATGCTTTTACAGATAGTGATTGGGCTGGTTGTTATGATACTCGCGTGTCCACTAGTGGTAATTGATTTTTCCTTGGAGACTCATGCATATCTTGGTTGAGTAAGAAGCAACCTATAGTGGCGACATCGAGTTGTGAAGCTGAGTACAGGGCAGTTTTCACAGCGACAGTGGAGTGTATATGGCTGAGACGCCTATTGATGGATCTTTGCATGGAGATTGATGCTGCTACACATATTCTCATAGATAGTCAGAGTGCTTTGGCTGTTGCACGAAACCCACTGTTTCATGCATGGACCAAATATATTGAGGTGCATTATCACTATGTGAGAGAGCGCCTTCATGCAGGAGATATTGATTTGGTATATGTGCCTACACAAGATAATGTGGTGACATATTCACCAAAGCTCTTCCACGGGAAAAGTTTGAAGCTTTTCGCAAAGCTTTAGGCTTATTACCTTGTGGGGGCTGATCTATCACTCCCTGTATGTGTTCACATCATTCGCTCCAGGGGGGTTTGTTACACTTATGTGTTCCTCGAGTAGCTTTGATGTGAAGAGTTTTTCTTGTAGACTACTATTTTTTTTGTATTATCGTTATTATCATATGCTAATAATTTGAGTTTTTTGTTGTAGAGAATGATGGGAGACAATCCACCATTTACTCTTCATTCCATGATAGAGGAGCAGTTTTTGGAGTTCATATCTCAAGCACCTCCTGCTTATCAAGCCACAACCATGTCACAATATTGGATCTCTTGTGGGATCACTCCCATCGATGGCACTCCCTTTGGCAGGACTACTCCCACTGGTGGCACTCCCTTTGGTAGGACTACTCCTGCTAGCGGCACTCCCTTTGGCATCACTCCCTTTGGCAGGACTACTCTCGTGGGTTACACCACTCTCGTGAGTGGCACTACTGGCTTTATGACTCCACCACGATCATCTTCTCAACCATCGCCTAGTGGCTCTATCAATTGACGTGTACGCTAGCATTCAACACCATAGAATGATATGAGCACTTGTCCATCTTGTTTATCTAGGTCACATTCTAGAGGAGCGGGCTCTCGGGGTGGATCTATGGGTGGGTCTAGAGGAGGAGGCGAATGTTGCGGAGGTGATGCGATGGATGATGTGTCATCCACAACTATCCCTAGAATGAGTACCTCAGATGTAGGTATGCCACACAGTACACCGCATACACCTTGGAGTGCTCATAACCATGATGATGCCAAGGTGTATTGTATATGAGATGGGGCTCTAAAGATGGATGTGATCAGAAAAGCCATATGTCAGCGCATATGAAAGCTATGCACAATATAATTTGGACACTTTATCATGGTCAAATGGAGTGAACAAGACAAGGATTGCAAGAATTACATCACAGAGGGTATCTATCGCAAGTATCGGCTAGCACCTGGGTATTCTCTTGTCAGCTCAGAGTGGATTGAGCACAAGTCATGTGAAAGGCGATGTCCTATCGATGATCAGAGGCTTGCAACTCTTTCAGAGGAGGCTTACCAAATCATGTATGACTAAACATTGAGGAGTGGGAGATGATTCGTGATAAGCAATAGCAGAGTCCTGATCGATATCATCAATAGCAAGATGCGGTGGCCACACGTCTAGATACGTTTGGAGCATGGTATTTAGCAACGGTTACGATATGATGCCTCACAATTTTGTAAGTATCATTTTTGATAAATGAATTTGCTTATATTAAGAACATTATGTTTGTTGATCACACATTTTGCATATTTGTTGTAGGAGTTGGTAGTGGATCATCTTCCAATACGAGTAGAGAATGCTTATGGATATAGTCATGGGTTGGTTGTGCTGTTGTGGGACTTGGAGGGATGCGGTGTAGTCATTTCATGGGAGCATCTACCGTGAGGTGAACTTCTAGACTTGGTTTAGTGTTTTTTAGTTGTTCTTTATAAACATCATTTCAATTTGTCTGATTTCATGAATGCACTTTGTTGCAGGACTGCAAATATAGATGTTTTGATCCCTTTGGTTTTGTGTATGGTAGTGGTGTGCCATAGTTTTATATTTAGCTCATATATGGCAATGATGTGCCACAACTTTTTATTTGGTTTATATATGGCAATGGTTTGCCAAATTTTGTATTTGGCTCATATATGGTAGTGATTTGCCACATTTTGTATTTGGCTCATATATGGTAGTGGTTTACCATAATTTGTATTTGGCTCATATATGGCAGTGATTTGCCACAATTTTGTACATAGTTTGTTTATGGAATATCTCTTTTTTACTTGGTTCATTTATGGAATATCTCTTTTGTACATGGTTCATGGTTCATTGTGCTCCTATATATCTCTTTTATGTTTGACAATGTATTTTGCTTTATCAAATCTTGTTTTGGTTCCTAGCCATCTAAAGCCTAAATTGACAACCACTAGAGTACATGTCATGACATGTACTTGGTTTTTTTAGGGTAGAGTGTATTGTCTTTGTTACACAACAACATTGTCATGTTGTTGCCGCAAGAGAGACTACACTCCACCAAAAAACAAAATTTACAAATATGGTCATCGATATATGCATCGGTATGCGTAGGGGCATACTGACGCTTATACCAATGATTTTTCCTAGGAACATACCAATGCTTATACCGATAGTCTTCATATTGGCAGACATACTTATGCTTATACCATCGTTTTTTCAAGGCAATACAAACACTTATACCGGTGGCAAAATACTGGCATCCATATTGAGACTTATGTCGACAATGTTCAATGCATACCAGTACGTATACTGATGCCCATACCGATGCTTATACTGGCATTATCATACGAAGGTGTATACCGATGGTTATATGATATCGTGACCGAATTCCCCATGTGTATTTTCAAAGGCATAAGGATCAATATGAGGATCATATGTTGTAGTGCTCATTGCATATGAGCATAAAGCCAATCTATGAAAGAAGTTATATCTATATTCTCATTACTGTGGAGAGAGATGGTGGATGCAATCCAAAGATGAATTGGTGTTGCTATAACAAGCTTCACACCAGCCACCTAAGACTTCAGAGTTGGTTAGTAGACCCTTTGAGCTTCTTTAATCCACAAAAAAATCACCCAAGTGTTTTGCAACAAGTACCTCAAAGTTTTGAATCAAGACAGACTAGTTGCAAAATGACTAGCTCCCAAAACTTGCTATTTTTGTACATACACCTGCTAGAAAAAAGTTCTCTCAACCTAGTAGGAATTATAAAAATTCATTTTGGAAATAGAAAATAGACTTAGCAAGCTTCCCAATCCAACTTAAAACACTTCAATTCATCACCTGAGCACTGAGAAAAAGTTTTAGCAAAATGTGGAACACTCCCGCCATTTTTGGGCTCTATAGAGATAGACCAATGAGCAGTGAAATGCAGATTCCTCACAAATGGTAAATCAGATGGACATGATATTTTTTGAGCCTAAACTAGACTTAGAGACTATCCAATGCAATTTAAAACTTTGAAAAATCTTACATATATCTCGCGATATGAGCTTCTGAAGTTTACTGTTCTGAGTGAGTATAGCAAAGAACAAATCAGAGAAGAAGTAAAAGATGAATGTATAGAGTCACATATGATTACAACCACATTGGCCATGAATGTTCTCAAAATGTGAGTAGAATGATAGAGCTGTGGAGTAAGCTCTTCAATCTCTACAAATGGGCATGAATCAAGCACTCCCTTGGCGAGTTCCTTCTTGCTCTTTTTATAGCTACTTTTGGAGGTAGTTTTGAATTTGAATTCAAATGATTTCCATGGGTTTGAGCAAACCCTTTAGCAACTAACCTTGCTTTATGTCTATTTATACTTCCATCTAGATTCCTCTTGATTTTGTATATCCATCGAGATCCAATTACCTTCATAGATGGCTTGTTAGGTACAAGCTCCCAAGTGTCATTCTCCTTCAAGGCTTCCATTTCTTCATCCATTGCATCTCTCCAAGATTTCTTGCTTTGTGCTTCTTCAAATGCGGTAGGTTCTTCATTGGTTGAATCCTTTGCAATGTAGATTGAGTGTTTGGTGACCAAAGAAGTATCATAACCATACCTCTCTGGTTTCTTCTTCTCCCTTGAAGACCTTCTAAGTGGTTGATGTGAGCTCTTGGGTCCATATGTAGCATCTTGCATCTTTGCTTTACCTTTGCTCTTCCATAGCTTTAGTCTTTCCAAGTCTTCTAGGTCGATCTCCGAGTCAGTTTCTTCAATTTGCTTTGGGTCCTTTAGTTGAAATGATGGAAAATGTTCATCCAAGTCATAAGGCAGCTTCACTTTCCTGTCATCATCAAACCATGATTTGTTCTCATCAAAAATTACATCTCTAATCACAGAAAATCCTTTATTGGTTGGGTTTTACAATCTATATCCTTTTTGGTTCTGGTCATAACCAATAAATATGCACTTCAATCTTGTTCTTACACATTCTCTCATATTTGACCCGACATTTTCTTTGTATATATAGGCAAATATCTACAAGCTCATGACCATACAAAAGTATATGATGAACTAACTCTAAATTAATGTACATACGTATACACATATTCATCCTGTGAATATATACTTTCTCCATGCTTCATAACTTGATATTTTCTTCAGTCCTTGACTTCCAAACCTTCATCAAAACTTCATTTGTTGATTGCCCTGCACCAACAGCTCCCCCTCAATCATCAATTGAGGTTTTCTCTATCTTCTTTATACCTGCCATGTCTTTGAATCTCTGTAACTTTGCTCCATCCAAGCTTTTGGTTAGCATATCAGCTATCTGATCTTTTGTTGAAGTATGTATGACTTCAATCTCTTTTTCCATCACCTTCTCTCTTAGAAAATGATACTGAATCTCAATGTGTTTAGTCGTGGCATGAAAAACAAGGTTAGCAGCTAAATACAATGAACTCATGTTATCTCCATGAATAGTGGGTGTACTCTGAATGATATCAAAACTCTTCATCAGAGTCTTAAGCCATATCACTTCCTTTGCAGCTTCCACCATACCTTTGTACTCAGCCTCTGTGGATGATAAAGCAACTGTGTGATTCTTCTTTGAACACCAAGAAATTAACTTATCTCCCACATAACACAAGTATCCATATGTTGATCTCCTATCATCAGGATTACCTGCCCAATCTGTATCACTATATACCTTGATGTTTGTATCTGATGTAAAACCATAATACAAACCTTCTTTGAGTGTACCCTTAATGTAACTCAACACTCTTTGTCGTGCAACCCAATGTTCTTTCCTAGGACAATGCATGAATTGAGATAATACTCCAACTGCATATGACAAGTCAGGCCTAGTTAAAGTAGCATAGATCAGACTACCAAACAAACTTTGATATAGCTTCATGTCCTTGAACTCTTCTCCTCCATATCTGCTTAATTTGTGATTTATCTCCATTGGAGTAGGTGCTACCCATCAATCATTCATTTTAAACTTGATCAACAAGTTTTTCAAATACCTTTCTTGAGTTACATACACTCCATGTTGAGTGTAAGAGATCTCAATGCCCAAGAAATATGACAAGTCTCCCAAGTCACTAATCTTGAACTCTTTTTCCATTTGCTTCTTTAGGCTTTGAATACCTTTCTCATCTGTGCCTGTACGAATTATATCATCAACATATATGCTTATGTAAATGAACCCATCATCACTTGCTTTGACAAGCAAGTTACTATCTGCTTTAAATACTTGGAAACCAAGTTCTTTCAAGAACTTCACAAGTCTATAATTCCATGCCCTTGGGGCCTGCTTCAACCCATACAAAGCTCTCTTGAGCTTACGTACATGATCTGGATACCTTTCATCTCTGAATCCTTGTGGTTGCTCCATGAAAACATCATCTGAAATATAAGCATTTAGAAATGCATTCTTCACATCTAATTGACATAATTTCCAACCTTTACATGCAGCAATAGCTATGAGTGTCCTGATGGTTGTCATCTTTGCCACAGGACTATAGGTCTCATCATAATCTATACCATATGTTTGAGCAAAACCTTTCACAACAAGTCTAGCTTTATAACTAGACACACTTCCATCTGCAAACCTCTTTGTCTTGTGGATCCATTTGCATCCAACGATCTTCTGACTATTTGGTTTAGGAACCAAATCCCAAGTCTGATTCTCCATCAATGCATCATACTCTTCCTGCATAGCTTTCTCCCAATTTTCCTTACCTTTTGCCTCTTCATATGTAGAAGGATCTTCATCTGCCTTAATCATATAAGCATAATCTTTGGTGGTCAAAAAGAAGTGTCATAGCTATACCTTATAGGTTGCCATTTATGTCTTGTTCACCTTCTGAGTTCTCCACCCCTTGAGGTTTCTAGTTCATCACACTCTGGATCAAATCTTGGCACTTCTTCAACTTCACCCTGTACTTCATTGTTCTTCTCTTCATCAAATATCTGAACCTTTGATTTACCTTTCTTTTGATTCACACCTTCTTCATCATTTGCATAAATATTGATTGTACCTACATACCAAGTACCTTGCTCATCAAATGTAACATCCTTTGATACTAAGAATTGTTTTGTGGATGGACTCCACAACCTATATCCCATCTGCTTATCATCATATCCAATGAACACATATTTTTCAGCTTTAGGTTCCAATTTATGCCTCAATTGTGATGGCACATATGCATATGCCAAACATCCAAATACTTTGTAATGATCTAGAGTAGGTCTCTTACCCCACCATGCCTCATATGGTGTCATACCCTGCAAAGCTTTACATGATAATCTATTGACCAAATAAGTAGCTGTGTTTACAGCCTCAGCCCACAAATAATTTGGGCAATTTTTCTCCTTCATCATGGATCTTGCAAACTCAATAAGAGTTCTATTCCTCCTCTCTTCTATACCATTTTGTTGAGGAGAGTACCTGCAAGTAATTTCCCTTTTTATACCTGCATTCCACAAGTAATCACTGAACTCCTTAGAGAAATACTCTCCCCCTCCATCTGACCTTAGTCTCTTTAACTTATGACCTGTAATTCTCTCTGCATACACATGATAATGTTTGAATGTATTGAATACCTCTGACTTATCTTTGATCACATAGATAGTGATTCATCTGGTAGCATCATCAACATAAATCACATAATACCTTTAACCATTGATGCTGAAATCCTTTGATGGTCCCCACACATCTGTGTGTACCAACTCAAGCTTCTTTGAATACATAAAACCATGCTTGGAATAAGATTGCTTATGAGCCTTACCTAATTGACATGCCTCACATTTGTATGTCATATGTTGACCTGCAAAACTAGGCAATCCAAGCACTGAACCATTATTAACCATATCTTTAATACCTCTTTCATTGAAATGTCCAAGCCTTTTGTGCCAAAGATCTAATTCAGAGATCTTATGTCCTCCATAAGTGAACAAGGCATGACCAACATTACCTTGAATCTTCAATGTGAACAATCTTCCTTCTTTCTTTCCTAAAACAATTTGTTTATACCCAATGCTAGGGTCTTCCACAAACACTCCTTCATTAGTGAACCTAACTTCATAACCTTTTTCAACAATTTGTCCTACACTTATCAAATTCTTAGGAATTGTAGGAACATACAAAACCTTAATGAAGAGAGTACTTCCATCCTTGGCCTTCACTAATCCAATTGACTTCACATTGTGCTTTGTATTGTCACCTGTTTGAACTACATGATTAGTTACCTTACTATCCAAATCAGTCATCAATGCTATGTTGCCACTCAAGTGATTGCTACACCCTGAGTCAATGTAGAAGACTCTTTGGTCTTCACTTTGCCTTTCAGAAGTTGCATTCATTAACAATGTTGAATCCTCCTTCTGATCTGAAGCATAATTGTAGTAGGTATTGTTGTATTGTTGACTTTGGAATCCTCTACCTGCATTTCTTCCAAAGTAACCTCTACTACCTCTACCTCTGAAATTACCTCTTTGATTTTTGCCACCTCTTCCTCTTGAATTAAAATTCTGATTATATCCACCATTAGTCTGAGTATTATGCCAACAATCATTAGCTAAATGATTTGTCTTACCACAAATCCAGCAAGCTTTGACTCCATCTTTATTACTTCTGCCTCTTCCTCTATCTTTGTCACCACCTCTTCCTCTTAGGAAGTTAGCTTGGCTAGTTGTACTTTCATCTTCATTTGCTTGTTGCTTCGCTTTGATATTCTTCTTCTTATCCTTTGAATACATTGCATGACCTGTAATTTTATCACTTTCTCCTTTGACATCCTGCTCAAAGGTTAGCATGTGTCCTAGCAACTGATTTAGGTCAAGAGTAAAATGATCTAGTGATAATTCAGTAGACAGAATGAATGGCTTCCATTTATCATCACCTCTCAAACCTGTGAGGATTTGCCTTACCAATTTATCCTCCTCAATATCTTCATCAACTGCTCCTAATGCATCTGCAATGTCCTTCATCCTTGTTACATAATTTGAGATGGATTGAGAGGCCTTCTTCTTGAATGTGGTAAATTTTGCCCACAAGGATGCCTTCCTTGACTTTGTGGTGTTTTGGAAATGCTCCTTCAAAGCATTCCATATATCACTTGCACTTTCAAGACCTCTAATGTGAGGTAGCAAGTATTCATTAACTACCATATAGATAATGCTCATGGCTTGAGCATCTTTCTTCATCCAAGTCTTCAATCTGATAATTCTTCCCTAGTTGGAACACTATGATCTCTGAACTGAGGCTTTTCTTCTTCACCTATAATATAACCTATCAAGTCTTTGCTCATAAGATGAGCTTCCATCCTCATTGACGATGTTGGATAGTTCTCTCTATCCAACTTCTCTATTTGAAGAGAATCTCCCATCCTTTCTTCACCTATGTATTGAATTCTTCAAACTTTATGAGTAATAGATGTACCTCTACTTCGAATGAAGTCCCTTTTGACCTTCTTGATAACTTCTCGTCTCCTTCTCAAGCTTTGCTTTCAAGCTTTCACCTTTTGAACCTTCAAGTGTTGAATTCTTTACAACTGCAGCAGTTGGGGTCCTCCTTTCTTTAGTTTTGATGCTTCTTGCTCTGATACCACTGATAGAGAGTGTTAATCTCTAAAAGAACAAGTTATCCTTGATTTTAGACCATCTCTATATCAAGAATAACTTTAAACTCCAACCAATTTTGGAAGACAATCACCAAACTATCAAGATTTTAGCTAACTGTGAAGAAAGTCATTTCACAGAAAAGTCTGCTACACATTATTGACTCGTTGATTAATCATTTGTGTAAATTTTCTGATGAAACTTTGTAGAATGTGTTGCCTTGAGTTTGCGCACCTCCTCCAAGTTAAAATACTTCAAAAGCTTAAGTAGATTAAGAGAAATGATTCAAACAGTCTACCTATGTTTGAAACTGCCTTCTTGTAGAGTCGACTTTGACACCTGCAACTTCTAACACATGGTTCTCCCAAACTAGAACCCGTTTATGCATATGCTTTTAGCCGTAGATGGCTTACCTTCCAACTTAAATTTTGACTCCTTATTTGTGCAAAACGTTATACTGTGCACTGAGAATTCATCACTTCTTTGACCATCGGGATCGCGCCTGTTTCAGAAGACACTTGACATTTTCTCACATATGAATGTTCCTATTCATAATTCTCTCAGCCTGATCACAATTAGAAGCTGAAAATTTGTACAGAGGTCGATCAACTATAGACTTAGACTTGCACAAAAGCATTTCACAAAAGATTCAACACAGAAGGAGAATACTCAAAAAGATCAGGCGCAACATTTCTTCATTCCTGGAGAATTTTACATCTGAGTGATGATAGAGATCCTACTCACTTCTAAAGTGTCTAATGACATCTAATTCTCCTCCAATCTTGTTCTTACACATTCTCTCATATTTGCCTCAACATTTTCTTTGTATATATAGGCAAATATTTACAAGCTCATGACCATACAAAAGTATATGATGAACTAACTCTAAATTAATGTACATATGTATACACATCTTCGTCCTTTGAATATATACTTTCTCCATGCTTCATAACTTGATCTTTTCTTCAATCCTTGACTTCCAAACCTTCATCAAAACTTTAATTGTTGATTGCCCTGCACCAACACTCTCGATTAGGTCTTCTTCCATTCCACACTTCATATGGAGTGGTTCGATCTAGTGACTTAGATGGAAGTCTATTTATGAGATATGTGGCTATAGATACAACCTCTGCCCATAGGTAGTTTGGCAATCCCTTTTCATTGAGCATGGAACTTGCAGCTTCAACAATAGCTCTGTTTCTCCTCTCTGCTACACCATTGATTTCAGGTTTATACCTTGTAGGGACTTTCCTTTTAATGCCTCTTTCATTCAAGTAGGAATCAAATTCAAAAGAAAAGTATTCTCCTCCACATTTATTCTGAGTCTTTTCAAAGTCCTACCTATTTGGTTTTCAACAAGAGCAACACACTTCTTAAAGCAATTAAAAACTTCATCCTTGTGCTTTATGAAAAACAGAATGGTCCCCTTGCTACAATCATCTATGAAAGACACATAATATCTTGAGCCTGATATAGATGGCTCCTTACTTGGACCCCACACATCCGTTTGCATTAGATCCAAAGGATTTTGATACACATATCCCTTCTTATTGAAAGGTTGTCTATGAGCCTTGCCGAGTTGACAAGCTTCACACTTATAAATCATGTGTTGCCTTGTGATATTAGGCAAACCAAGTACACTTTGGTTCCTGTAAATTTCTTTGAGTGTCCTCTCACCAATGTGAGCAAGACTTGTGTGCCATATCTTGAACTCTGTGAGAGTTTGAGATCCATAACTAAATATGGCTATATTCTTTGTATCTTCCACTTCAAAAGTGAAAAGCCTTCCTATCTTTTCTCCTTTGGCAATCCTTCTGAAGCCGAATCAATGTAAAAGATGTGATCATCATCTTTACCCTTCTTCACTTTGGTCCTCTGCATAGTTATTGTAATCTCTTCTTCCTCTATGGCCACTTTGATAATTGTTGTTGTTGTAATTTTTGTTATAGTTGTTGTTGTAGCCTCCATTGTATCTTCCTCTATTTGATCCATAGCCACCTCTATTGAATCCTCTTCCTCTTGAGTTCCTTGGGTTCCTGAAACATTCTTTAGTAGTATGATTAGATGAGCCACATATATTGCAAGGTTGAGATGATTGGAATCTCCCCTTCCTTGCTTTCCACCTCTGCCTCTTCCTCTAGCTCTTCCTCTACCTGCAAAGTTTGCTTGGAAAGAGCTACCTTCATCTTCATTCTTCTTATTCTTTGACTTGTCCTTGATCTTAGCTTTATCAAAATATAAGGCAGAAGTTTGATTACCTCTTGAGGACTCACCACCTTTGCTAATATTTGCTTCATGAGTGAAGAGTTGGCCCATGAGTGTGTTCAGGTTGGGTACATGCATATCCATGTACAAATCCATGGTTGTTGTGAAGGACTCCCACTTGTCATCTGCCTTGATTCCATTTATGATTTGTCTAATGATTTGTTCCTCTTCAATTACCTCTCAAATGCTTCCAATTTGATATGAAATCTCCTTCGTCTTTGTGACATAATCAATCACACTTTGCTTGGGGCTTTTCTTCATTGTTGTGAACTCCATCCACAATTGGTTCTTCCTTGCTCGAGTGTTGGAGGAGAAGAAAGAAGCAAGTGCATTCCAAGCCTCTCTTGATGTCTTGCATCCTTTGACATGAGGTAAAAGAAAATCAGAGATTGAGTTTAGAATATAGGACCTTGCAAGTGCATCCTTTGAACACCAATTTGAAAGTCTTTCCTCTTCTTCATGTGATGGTTGCTCTTTGTTCCTCATGGTTGGCATAGCTTCATCTCGAGATGTGTATCCAAATAGATTCAATAAGCCTCCATCCTTAGAGACCATGCTGGGTATTTATTTCTATCGAATTTCACAATTGTTGATGGAAATCCATCTCCCATGTTGATTGACTATGCTCTGATACCACTGTGGAGAGAGAAGGTGGATGCAATCCAAAGATGAATTGGTGCTGCTACAACCAGCTTCACACCAGCCAACCAAAAATTCAGAGTTGGTTAGTAGACTCTCTTGAGCTTCCTAAATCCACAAAAAAATCACCCAAGTGTTTTGGAACAAGTATCTCAAAGGTTTGAGTCAAGACAGACTAGTTGCAAAATGACTAGCTCCCAAAACTTGCTATTTTTGTACATATATGTGCGGGAAAAAATGAACATTTCTCTCAACTTGGTAGGAATTATTAAAATTCCTTTTGGAAATAGCAAATAGAGTTAGCAAGCTTCCCAATCCAAGTTAAAAAGCTTCAATTCATTAACTGAGCACTGAGAAAAAGGTTTACAAAAATCTGGAACACTCTCGCCATTTTTGGGCTCTACAGAGATAGACTAGTGAGCAATAAAATGAAGATTTCTCACAAAATTGGTAAATCCAATGGAGATGAAATTTTGTGAGCATAAACTAGACTTACAGAGCTATCCAATTCAATTTGAAACTCTAAAAAAGCTTATGTATAGCCCGAGATATGAGCTTTTGAAGTTTACTATTCTGAGTGAGTATAGCAGAGAACAAATGAGAGAAGAAGTAAAAGATGACTGTATAGATTCACATATGATTACAACCACATTGGAAATGAATGAACATATCTCTCAGTTGTGAACTCCAAATGCAATGAAATTTTGGGAATATATAGTAGACTTAGAGAGCTAACTTTAAATTTGAATCACTGAAAATGATGCACCATGCTCAGAGAAACCATCTCTGCAACCTGACTGAAAACTGAGAAGTGTGGCTGTGAATAGTACACCCACATAGACATGAAGATATGGACACAAATGATCATGAAAATAAATGTATATTGATTGTAAAGCACAATGGAATTACTGGTACATATGTGTGCTTTGAGACCACACTCTGATATGGCATGAAGCTCTGCTAATGGAGGTTCCAAAACCACGACTAAAAGCCATGGATATATAGTGATGTTTGGAGCCTAAATTTGAATTTGAATCTCACCTAAAATCAATCTCCAATCTTTTAGTGATTGATTCTCCCCCCAGGATTTCTCCAAGGCTTATGACTAAGGTGGCAACCAAGGCATACCTTGTCATCTGAGTCACCAAAGTCACCGTTGGCGTCGTTGGCTGTGTGCTAGGGAGCACCTCAACGATCAAGGAAGATAGAGGTTCCCGATACTTCCTCGGAGGTCACCCATCCCAATACTATTCCCCCCCAGAGCTCGCTTAGCCGTGACAATCTCTTGCCACTAAGCTACACTCTCGTGGTGTCTGAAGAAGGGGAAAGACTAAGGTTGACATTACCTTGAACATGTTTTGGTCCCTCAAATATTCATTCTTTGCTTTCAAAGCTTATTTTTGAAGTGTTTTTTGGTGTCTTTTGGAGCCATTTTGGAGTACTTTTGCACATAGTTCTCTTCACAGAGGCCCGTGAACATCAAGAAGAGTGTTCTTTGTACTTCTCCGACAATAAATGTCAACCTTTGGGGCTGTGTTTTTTTTAGCCACACTCGCAAAACTACAGGTTTCTGGAAAGGTTTTCAGTTTTGGTAGGAGCAACCGCTGTAAATTTATGCAGGTTTTTGAGCCAAAAACATCAGACTTGATAGACACGCGAGAGTTATTGGCTAGTTTTTGGGCTGTGCATTTAGTGTCATTTTACTGCATAAATTGAGCACATACATCATGTATGCTTCTGTGGATACTGCTTATGTACGTCCATGTGGTCATTAATATAGCGGTTACGTTCTTTGCATAAAGCCTTTTACATTTGATAAAGAGGGTCGTGGTGAGGTTTTCTTAATTGGGAGACACCCAGATGTCGGGGTCTCTTCGGTGATGCAGGTGGAAGACTTATCCAGCCTCGCCATAGGAGATGTATGATAGTTGTTCATAGGTGCTCGATAAGCCTAGTTGGCTTCTATTGGGTAACTGATTATATGCAGTGGAGTCAGTGATTCACTATGCAGGCAAACATGTCAGTACTTGCAGTTTTATGATATTTTGACACTGGTCATATGATCATTTTGCAGAGGATACTCTGGTAAAATTTTTCCAGATTTTTGGTTTTGTCAACTATAAAGTGGTCGATTTACTCCTTGATACACTTATACATTGGTGTTCGGACCCTTCTAGCTCCATTATCATTCCATTTAGTTCTCTACCATCATGGCATCAGAGGTCTCAGGCACATCCGATGGATCAGGGTCTAGTGCTAGTGTTCTGATGAGGAGCTATAACTTGCAAGGCAAAGACCATTTTGAGATTCGAAAATTTGATGGCACAAACTTTGATCTATGGAAGAGTCAGATTAAAGATGTGCTGATTGAAAGGAGACAATATAAGCCAATAAATGGGATTTCAAAGAAGCCTGCTAACATGGATGAAGATGATTGGGATGAGTTAGATGAAATGGCCAGGTCTACCATTTGTTTGCACCCGGCAGATAATGTTTACTTTACAGCATTAGACTGTGAAAGTGCAAAGGAGCTTTGGAAGAATTTATGCAATAGATATGAAAAAGAGACGACATCAAATAAAGTGTATCTGATGAGAAAATTATATGAGTTTTGTATGAAGGACACAGATAGTGTTGCTGCTCATCTAAATGAGTTTGATGCTATATTCTCCCAATTACAGGCTCAGAAAATTGATATGGATAATGAAATGAAAGCAGTATTATTGTTATGCACCCTGCCATCATCATGGGATACATTTTGCACAGCTACTAGCAATAGTAAACCTGGTGGTACACTTGTCTATGATGACATATGTGGAGCACTCTTGAGTGAGGAGATTCGTAGAAAATCTATGGTTGACACTCATAGTAGAGATGCATATAATGTTCGTGATTCTTACCAAGGAAAGAATCAGCAACGTGGCAGGAGCAAGAACAAGGAAAATAATGGTCAAAGAAATAAGAGTAGAAGTAAACCAAGGAAGAGGGATATCGAATGCCATTATTGTCATAAGAAATGACATATGAAGAAAGACTGTTATGCATTAAAGAATGCTAAAGGTAAAGGACAAAACGTTGATGGGCATGTTAAACAGTTACCTGCACCATCTACTTGGACTGTGAAGATTGAAGAAATTAATGGTATTTTTGATGATGCTGATGTGTTGACACTTAATAGTATTGTGCCATCTGAGGTGCTTATGGCTGATTCTCTTTCCCACACATGGATGCTAGATTCTGGTTCTTCTTTCCATGTGACACCACATGGAGAATGGTTCTCTAATTATGCAACAAAGTCTCTTAGTATTGTGAGACTTGGTGACTCTTACTAGTGTGATGTTGTGGGGATTGGAGATGTGGTTGTGTAGTTCGTTGATGGTTCAAAATTTACTATGCATAATGTACGTCATGTACCTCAGTTATCACATAGTTTGATGTCAGCTGGTCAACTTGATGACCTTGGTTACAAGGTGGTCTTCAATGCTCAGTCCTTTTGCATATCAAAGGGCAATATGGTTATTGCAAAAGGAAGCAAAGTTGGCTCACTTTATCCTTTATTTGTATCACAGAAAGAACACTTGTTAGCTGTTACTGAACAGCCTATGGATTGTATTTGGCATGGTCGTTTGGGCCATATATCTCGTAGTGGAATGGAAGATCTTTCTTGTTTTGGCTACCTACCCGTGTTATCTTTCTCCGATTTTTTGTTTTGTGAGCATTGTCAATATGGAAAGCAAACCAGAAATGTGCATAGAACGCACATTGACTCTTCAATTCAGCCTTTAGATCTCGTTCATACAGATGTGTGTGGTCCCATGCCCACTAGGTCCTTAGGTGGTTCTCTCTACTTTGTCACTTTCATAGATGATGCTACTAGAAAAGTTTGGGTATATCCTATGAAATCGAAGGATGAGCTATTCCCTACTTTCAAAAAATGGCTTGTTTCAGTGGAGACTGAAAAAGGAACTAAGCTTAAGGCTTTACATTCAGATAACGGGGGTGAGTATCCCTCACATAAATTCAACCTTTTCTGTCAATCTAGAGGGATCCGTAGAGAGTTTACAACTCCTTATACCCCAGTACAGAATTCTGTAGCTGAGAGGATGAATAGAACTATTCAAGATAGCGTAGTCTCTATGTTGCATCATGCAAACCTCTCACAAGGTTGCAGTTCATGTTTTTAACCTTTTAGCTAGTATTGCCAAAGGTCTAAAAGTGGCACAAGAGTTATGGACAGGGAAGCCACCATATTATGATCATCTTCGAGTTTTTGGGTGTGAAGCATATGTTCATATACCCAAGAATCTTAGACAAAAGTTGGACCATAAGTCAAAGAAATGCATTTTTCTTGGATATGGTTGAGAAGGATAATTTGGATATCGCTTATGGGATCCTGAAACATCATCAGTGCTTAGAAGTAGTGATGTCATTTTCAGTGAGTCTAAGATGCATAAACAAACCATTAAGGAGGTTGAAGTGAGAAGAGTGGTGTTCGAGGATACTAGTCATCTGGTTAGCATGCATAGAAATGCTGCACATAGGGATGTTCAAGAGAATGTCCATTCACATCAGTCTGCACATGTTCCTGTTCAGCAACCATTGAGATGTTCTACACGTGTCTCACATCCACCTGATAGATATGTTCCAGGTTTAGATTTTGTTATGCTAACAGATGCCGGTGAGCCTTCTTGCTACAAAGAGGCTATGCAAACAGAGGATCATGTCAAGTAGGAGCGTGCCATGAAGAGTGAGTTGGATTCTATTCACAAGAATGGCACTTGGGATTTAGTACCTTTTCCAAATGGAAGGAAAGCTTTACCATGTAAATGGGTATATAAGCTGAAATTCACATTAGATAGTGCTTCTCCAAAGTATAAAGCACAACTTGTTGCAAAGGGTTTTAAGCAACAACATGGTGTTGATTTCGAGGAGATCTTCGCTCCAGTGGTCAAGATGACTACCCTACATATGTTTCTTGGATTCGTTGTAATGGAGGAATTCGAGTTAGTCCAAATGGATGTGAAAACCGCTTTCTTGCATGGAGACCTTATAGATGAGATCTATATGGAACAACGAGAGGGTTATGTAGTTCTTGGCAAGGAAAGTCTAGTTTGTAAGCTTAAGAAGAGCTTGTATGGACTTAAACCGTCCCCTAGACAATGGTACCAAAAGTTTGATGCTTTTATAAAGTCTCAAGGCTATTCTCGAAGTAATGAGGATCATTGTCTCTAGACAAAGAGATGCTGAGATGGCAGCATGATATGCTTGATACTTTATGTCGATGATATGTTGATTGCAGGGAAGTCCTCTTATGATTTGTCAATTCTCAAAAAGAAGTTGAGTCAGACATTTGATATGAAGGATTTGGGGGATGCCAAACATATTCTTGGCATGCGCATTACTTGTGATAGGAGTAAAAGATGCATATACTTGTCTCAAAGTAAGTACATATCCAAAGTACTTCACAGGTTCAATATGCAGGGTGGAAAGGCATTGAGTACACCTTTACCCACATATGTGAAATTAAGCAAGGATGATTGCCCCAAATCAGATGAGGAAAAGAAATCCATGACCAAAATTCCCTATCAATCTACTATTGGTAGTCTCATGTATGCTATGGTAGCTATGAGACTAGACATTGCATTTGTAGTGGGAGTTGTGAGCAGATATATGTCTAATCCTAGCAAGAAACATTGGGAAGCAGTCAAGATGATTTTAAGATATCAGAGTGGCACTAAGGACAAGTGTCTATGCTTAGGTAGAGGGAAAGCATCCATTACTGGTCACTGTTGGGGGATTCTTAGACAAGAAGGAGTTTGAGGGTTTGTAGGAGAAAAGGAAAAGACTAGAAGAGGAAATACACCTTGGAAGCCTCTGCCGGTTGATTACAGTAAGACAATTACAACGTTTGAAGCACAATACAAGCCAATACTTCTGTGCACAATCCCACAGAGTGCTCAATTACAAAATACCAAATACCCCAAAGTCTTCTTGCCGCCGGCCTCCTCTGCACCAGACCTCCACCTACTTCAAGCTTATCTTTGTGCACACCTTGCACCAAGCTTCCACTAAGGGGGAGGAATGAATACCTTCTGTCGGCATGCGCACACTGCAAGGGGACCTTGAGATCCTTGGGGGACAAGCTTAGCACTCTCTGCACAATCCCTTAGTCACTCTCCATGCACTCCTTCAACTTCACTTCTTTGCATCGCACACTGGTGACTCTTGCACTTCTCTCTCTTGCTTCACTTAGACTATGCTTCTCTTGCTTACTCTAGAATTGGTCCAAGAATAGTCCTTGCCTTGATTTGAGTGTGTCGATCACGTACGCTCCTAACTGCAACAGTATCTTGGTGCTCACTTTGATGTCCCAAGATTGTCTTTACAAGTGGCAGCCAACGACTCACTGTTTTGTCCTGTAGTGACTTTAGACTAAAACCCAAAATTTTAATTGGGGGGCCATACTTTCCCCTGTGTGTATGCTGCCGCTTCACATACCTTCACATTTCCTTTTAAGTCTTCACTTTTGCACATAAGAGAGGGTTCACCTCAACCTTCCAAAATACTTTAAAAACACTTTGAACCTTAGGGAAATTAGAGAAAATACCTCTGCAACCTGCAACCCACTTTCTCCAATTTACCCTTTGTGGACAATTAATTGTGCACTACCTGTGCACTTTGACACCTGCACTTTAGCACTTTGACTTTGCACCTATTGACTTTGACCTTGAATTTGACTGCAGTTGACTTTGACCAACATGACTTTTATGGACTCAACAGTTGCCCACCACCTAATGTGCTCTCCATCCCGGAGAGCTATAACCAAAGCTCTGAGCATAGAGGACATCATGAATTGGGAGCTGCAAAATCTTGAAGAGGACACCTGAACAGCAAACAACTCCACCAGAACAAGCACCAGAGAAGAACCAAAAATTGGATTTTGCCATGGAAAAGCAAAGGGTTGCAATGGGAGGGAAGAAAGGAGTAGGAGGGGAGGGCTGAGGGGCAGGGATTGAAGGGATGGGGGGGTTAAGGATGTGGCTGGGTAGATTGGTAAAGGCAGGGCATGGGGGTATGATGATGGGGTCTGGGGGGGTGAAAATGATCAAACAGTAGAGCTACAGAGGGTGCATGTGGGAGATTATGAAATTAAGGTAAGACAAGGTGAGAATAGACCATGTGGACAATGTGGTGAAATAAAAACATGTGATAATTGTGTTCAAAACATGTGGGTTTTGACCAAAAGTCAGAGAAAAAATTAGAATTTGGAAAAATAAAGCCAAAAACTGAGTTCAGAGGTGCCAAAAAACATGAAAATGACTCCATTTTTGTAAAAAACGGCCAATTGAGGCACCATCCAGAGCCAAAATCTTTGAGCCATAAAAATTTAAAAAAATAATAATATATATATATTTCTTTTTTTTTTGAACGCCCATACATATAAAAATAAAAAGAAAAATAAATAAAATAAATAATAAAATAAAATAAATAAAATAAAAAATAAAAATAATAAAATGAAAAATAAGAAAATAAACAAAATAAAAATAAAATAAAATAAAATAATTTTTTTTTTTGGGGGGGGGGGGGGGAAGGGGGGGTGGTGTCAGAACCGGTGGGGGGGGGGGGGGGGGGGGGGGTGGGGGTGTGGTCGGTGGGGGAGGGGCGGGGGGGGGGGGTGAAGGAGAGTTTTTTTTCTTCCTCAACCTGAAAAATTCGGGGGGCCGTTTTTTTTTTTTTTTGTTTGAAAAAATAATCCAGAAAAAACTGAAAAAGATTATAAAAAAACAAAAAACAAAGCCAAAAAAAGCTAAAAAAAATTTGAAAAAATTCTCATAAAGTTTTCTGCATGGTTAGGCCCAAGTTCCTTACTTAAAACCACAGAGATATTCCTTTATTCCTCATATTTTGCAAGAAAAAGACCAATGAAAAAGGAGAAAATGCTAGAAAAATTCTAGAAAATGCTAAAAAATTTTGAAAAAATTCCTAAAAAATTCCAAAAATTGTACCTTTGCAAAGTTTATGAAATGGCTGCTAAATTTGCTAAAAAATCAATAAACAACATGAAATGGATAAAGAAAACTACTAAAGCTTAAGCAAAAAATGACGAGAAAAGACTATGTACAACTTGGACAAATTTTGCAGGTGCAAGGTGATCCAGAAATCTTCACTTTTGTTGATGATAGGCCTTGAGCCTTGTATTGTTGACTCAGAGAAACTCCTCCACAATATCCAATTGTACTGCACTTCATTGGTTTTGTCTTCTCATTGGGTACACTGGTCATCTGATAGGGGTACCCTAAATCCTTCATTAGAATGTTATCTCCTCCAGCAACTTTATGAATTAATCTGCAAAATTTTATTTTTGCTATTCGGGCTTCTTCATTTAATGGAACCCTCTGTTTCCAAAGACTGGCAGGTACACCTTCCACATTCTTGTAAAGCCCTGCACTTGCTATCATAAGAATTGACATAACAGATGATAGCCATACCAGTATCCAGAAAAAAATGTTCATTGACATATGAATTGGAGTAGCATCATCACTGCTGCATGTAAGGGCTTTGCTTTTCTTCTCTTTGCTATGGCCTTTTACTGAGAATGTTTCAACCTGAGTGATTTTCTCTTTTTCTTTATATGCTTCTTCTCTACTTGAGTTTGGAAAAATTCCATAGTAGGGAGATGGGTCCTCTGCATGGAGCCAAGCCAACATGTTTTCATCTTCATATAAATCTGCTCCTTCAAATAGATCTACTTCTGGGTTGTCCACCACTTCTTCTTCCATACAAATACCAATTGTCTGCATCATGCTAGTATTTCTCTGATTGTCTGGTCCTTCTTCTAAAATTATCTGCTGCAACTCTTTTCCCTCCTACTTTACCCACATTGTGTCCTTGCCCCAATCATGCAACACATTGGCATGCCTTAACCAAGGTATCCTAATTAACAGAGGGAAGCTTCCTTCTACCTGTGGCAGCCTTAAAACAACAAAGTCCAAGTTGAAGATGGTACCTTGTATCTTGACTGGAACTCCAGGGACCACACCCATAGGCCTTACTATGCTTTGGTCTGCCATTGTTACAGTGAAGTTGGCAGGTCGTGAAGGGTATAGTCCAATCTTTTTCATGGTATATTCAGGCATCAAGGTAATGCCAGAACCACCATCCACAATAACTCCTTGAAACTCATGACCTTTAATAGAGTCTGTTAGCCGAGGGCTCTTGTAATCTGTGAGGGGTGCTTCCCCTACACTTTTATCTTTATGCATAACAGCAGCCTTTGCCACTAAACTTGTTGTGGACATTTCATCAATTATCTACAAGAGTTCTGACCTGAACTTCCCATCCATCTTTTATTTAATAAAAAATACTAACCTCCTTTTTCATGGACTTGAGCAGTCTGGAAGCTTCTGATTCCTTAAGAGCATGGGCTGCATTTGACTTATCAAACTCCTCATGAGCCCTGTTGAATGCATGTTCAATGGCATCACTGGTACCTGTGAAATTTTCTTTTTGCCTTGTATCTGCACTTGTGGTGGCTTTGTCTTCAGACACACCTTTGTCTCTGTTTAATCCATTAATCATTGATTCTTGACCTATTTCCACTTGAGCCTTCCCCTTGCTTCTTGTCTGCACCGTAAAAGATTCAATTTCCTCTAACTGCACCACCCTGGTAGATGGTGATCGCACCTTAACTTGACCTACCATTTCTTCTTCCTGCACAGAAATCATTTGAATGTGGGGCCCAGATGAAGAGGCTTGATTCTTAGGACGACAATTTTATAGTGGTCTCTGGCCTCTAGGCCGTTTCTGCAAGGAGGGGCATTTTCTGGGAGAGTGCACCTACTCTGATAGTGCCCACATTCTCCACATCTGAAACAAATAATTGGCCTCCTTGGCCCACTTCCAAAGTTATCCCTCTGTCTAGGGTTATAAGTGTTACCTTGATTCGGTGCATCAGCCATCACATTTGCTGGTGGTGGGGGTCCTCCTTCTGTCCAGTATGTTGTTGTAGGTATTCCCCTTGATTGGCATTCATGGGCCTCATGACCAACTTTCCCGCATAATTGGCAAGTCACACTTAACAGAAGACATTCACTTACTATGTGACCTTGCTTGCTGCACATGGAACACCAAAGTCCACTCTTGATGCCACCCCCTTTGAGTTCCTGCAGCTCCTGTCGCTACTGAGCCAATTCCTCTGCTTGGGCCTCCTCCTCCTTTTGGAGCTTTAGTGCTTCAATCTCCCTTCTCAACTGAGCAACAACATTCTCCTCCTCTTTGTAGGGCTTATTTCTTTTTAAGCCCTCCAGCTCCTTCCTTAGTTGGATCACTGGATCCTCCATTTCTGTACCATATGTTGGTTGGGAAGAAGTTGCTCCATACTGGTGCCTTATCTGCTCCAAGCGTGTGGCTGTGTTGATGAACTCCTCTATGGAGGCTGTAGGTAACACTAATTCCTTTATTTTGCATTGGGTGGCCACTGGTAGGGGCTTAGCTAACCATTTCTTAACAAAAAAATCATGTGGTGGATCTGGCAATTTAGCCATTAGTGCTTTGGCCCTAGTCACAAACTCTGGGAACTTTTCTCCTAGACCCAATCTCAAATTTTCTAGTTCTTCTATGATGATCTCCGCAGTGTTGCCGTGCTGGAATTGATTTTTAAACGCCTCTTTCATCAAATCCCAAGTTGTAAAATGGTTTTCAGCAAACTGGCTGAACCACTTATCTGTTAATCCTTCTAATGTGGCAGGGAAGAGAATCAAGAAGGCATCCTCCCTACCCATTAAGCCTCTAGTCTTACATAGTGCCAAAAATCTTCTAATGTGTTCATCTGGATCCTCCTGAGCTAGGCCTTTGAAAGAAGGAAACTTTATATTTAATCTTGAGAGTAAGGTTTCCAAGTCTACCTGTCCCGCCATGCCCTTTACTGATGAAGTTGCAGATAGTGGACTGGAGGACCTTCTAGCAACCTTCCTTCTTGTTTGCTTGCAGGTGACCCTCAATGTTTGGGACCGGGTTGCGGTCAAGAGCTGCTCATAGTCCACTTAATGTGAGACACTTGATAAGAATATTTACCTTTTGGATGATGAAGTAGCACTGTAGACACGTGACCTCTGCTATACTTTGCACTTGGTTTCTCCTAAGCTCAAATCTCCTTGGAAGTCCCACCGGGCGTGCCAAATTTTGTTGGGGGATTCTTAGACAAGAAGGAGTTTGAGGTTTTGTAGGAGAAAAGGAAAAGACCAGAAGAGGAAATACATCTTGGAAGCCTCTGCCGGTTGATTACAGTAAGACAATTACAACGTTTGAAGCACAATACAAGCCAATACTTCTGTGCACAATCCCATAGAGTGCTCAATTACAAAATACCAAATACCCCAAAGTCTTCTTGCCGCTGACCTCCTCTGCACCAGACCTCCACCTGCTTCAAGCTTATCCTTGTGCACACCTTGCACCAAGCTTCCACTAAGGGGGAGGAATGAATATCTTCTGTCGGCACGCGCACACTGCAAGGGGACCTTGAGATCCTTGGGGGACTAGCTTAGCACTCTCTGCACAATCCCTTAGTCACTCTCCATGCACTCCTTCAACTTCACTTCTCTGCGTCGCACACTGGTGACTCTTGCACTTCTCTCTCTTGCTTCACTTAAACTATGCTTCTCTTGCTTACTCTAGAATTGGTCCAAGAATAGTCCTTGCCTTGATTTGAGTGTGTCGATCACGTACGCTCCTAACTGCAATAGTATCTTGGTGCTCACTTTGATGTCCCAAGATTGTCTTTACAAGTGGAAGCCAACGACTCACTGTTTTGTCCTGTAGTGACTTTAGACTAACACCCAAAATTTCAATTGGGGGGCCATACTTTCCCCTGTGCGTACGCTGCCGCTTCACATATCTTCACATTTCCTTTTAAGACTTCACTTTTTCACATAAGAGAGGGTTCACCTGAACCTTCCAAAATACTTTAAAAACACTTTGAACCTTAAGGAAATTAGAGAAAATACCTCTGAAACCTGCAACCCACTTTCTCCAATTTACCCTTTGTGGACAATTAATTGTGCACTACCTGTGCACTTTGACACTTGCACTTTAGCACTTTGACTTTGCACATGTTGACTTTGACCTTGACTTTGACTACAGTTGACTTTTACCAACATGACTTTTATGGGCTCAACAGTCACACAGATTCTGACTATGCTGGTTGTGTAGACAATCGTAAGTCTACGTCAGGGTACATTTTTCATTTTGCTGGAGGTGCTATCTCTTGGAGATCTTGTCTTCAAGAATGTACAGCTATTTCCACCACAGAAGTAGAGTATGTTGCAACAAGTGAGGCATGTAAGGAAGCATTGTGGCTTTCTCGTATTGCTTGTGATATGGGTTTACCTCAGCATGTACCTTGTTTGCTCAGTGATAGTCAGAGTGCCATTGCTTTGGCTAAGAATCTGATATATCATGCAAAGACAAAGCACATTTAGGTGAGGTATCACTTCCTTAGAGATTTCTTAGCCATTGAGCGCATTATTCTTGAGAAGGTTCACACTCGAGATAATGCTGCAGATGCTTTGACTAAAGCTCTACCACAGGATAGCTTTCGACACTGTTGTCACTTGATGGGGGTTACTTGATTCCTGATCTTACACACTCATTGTCTACTCTTTAACATTCCCATCAGGTGGGAGGTATAGTTTGTATACTTACACTCAGGTATTCTTTATCATTCTTTATTTTTTCTCCCATACTTACTTTGGCCATATTGGCCTTTAGTGGGAGATTGTTACCGTTAGTGTCCATGTGAAAGGCCAAATGGCCACAGGACACTTCTTTGTATATGTTCTTTAATAAAACATATAGTGGCCTGGTCAGCCACAGACTGTATGTTTGACTGCATTTGTGAGACCCAAGAAGTCTGTCTTCGTGCTCCCTGTGTACTGTGTTTTCTGTGTATTTTGCAACATCTGTGTGAAGTACTGTGTGCGGCCTCAGGAGATCGGTTTTCTACTCCGAGCATATCATCGTGGAGCTCTCGAGAAAGAGAGTGCAGTGTGGTGCATGACCGTCGAAATAATTTAGATATGGCATGAAGCTCTGTGAACGGAGGTTCCAAAACCGCGACTAAAAGCCATGTATATATAGTGATGTTTGGAGCCTAAATTTGAATTTGAATCTCACCTAAAATCAATCTCCAATCTTTTAATGATTGATTCTCCAGCTCATTTAATCACAAATTCTTTGCTTTCTCTTTCGCACTCATCAAGTGGTCTCAACCACTTAGATTCTTTCACTTTTACATCAAGTGGAAACTTGAAACTTGCAAGGGTGAGTTCACAAGTGAACTCTACAAAGACTAAACATTTTCTTCAAGTTTCTATGTCTTTTGATGACTCAAGCCACCACTTAGACTTGCCATGGACTTGTTCCAACAGCTTCCCCTCAAGTCAAGTGAGCTTGAGGTCTTCAATCTTATAAGATTACTTGTAAACCAATCATAGCTTTGAATCTGCTAAGTTTGGTTCCATCTAGTGCCTTGGTTAAAATATCTGCACATTGTTGATGGATTGACACATAAGATCGCTAAATTCACTTGCTCACAATCTTCTCTCTTACAAAGTGATAATGTACTTCAATATGTTTAGTCCTTGCATGAAAAATTGGATTAGCAGCCAAGTAAATGGAGCTCATGTTGTCACCTAAGATACTTGGAGTTCCAATCTCCAATCTAAGATCTATAAATAGTGTCTTCATCCACATTGCTTCTTGAGTAGCTATGGCAAGACCTCTGTATTCAGCTTCACTAGAAGAGAGAGCAACTGTGGGTTGCTTCTTGGATGACCATGACACAAGTCTTGATCCTGCAAAGGTAAGATATCTTGAGGTGCTCCTTCTATCTTCATTGGAGCCAGCCCAGTCTGCATCAGAGAACAATTCCAAACTTAAATCAAATACATAAGGGTAGTGTAAGCCTTCATTCATGGTCCCTTTGAGATATATGAGTATTCTCTTGGCATCTTCCATGTGAGGTTTCCTGGGTGCGTGCATAAATTGACTTAGCACACTCACACTATAACCTATATCTACTCTTGTTAATGTGGCATAGTTCGAACTACCCACAAGGCTTTGATAATCTATGACATCTTCTATGAGTTCACCTTCATGTGAACTCAATTTATGATTAACCTGCATTGGAGTACCTGCAATCCTACAATCTTGCATTTTGAACTTTGTCAACAAGTCTTTAATTTACTTTCTTTGAGTAAGATATAGACCATGATCTTTGTATACCACTTTGAATCCTAGGAAATATGTAAGTGACCCTAAGTCACTTATCTTAAACTCTTCTTTGATTTGATCCTTGACTTTCTTGATCCCATCTGTATCATTTCTTGTTAGTATAATATCATCCACATACACACATAAATATATGACTTCAAAATTGCTCTTTTTGATGAAGAGGATGGATATGCCTTGCTAGGTTGAAATCCTTTGTCCTGTAAGAATGAGACAAGCTTGTGATTCCAAGCCCTTGGGGCTTGTTTGAGTCCATATAAAGCTTCCTTAAGTTTACACACATAATGAGGATATATGTGATTCTCAAAACTAGGTGGTTGTGCCATGTACACCTCTTCTGTTATCCAGCCATTAAGAAATGCATTTTTTACATCCAATTAAATTATCTTCCAATTCTTGGAAGAACCAATACTAAGTAGAACCCTAATTGTAGGCATCTTTGCCATAGGAGCGAAGGTCTCCTCATAATCAATTCCCTGAGTTTGTGCAAAGACTTTTGCCATAAGCCTTGCCTTATACCTACCAATGGAGCCATCTGAGTTCTTCTTCAATTTGTAAATCCATCTTGAGCCTATCACTTTCATTGATGGAGACTTGGGAACCAACTCCATAGTTTTATCCTCCTCAAGAGCTTCAATTTCTTCTTCCATTGCATGCCTCCATTCTAATTTCTTCTTTTCTTCCTCAAATGTTGAGGGTTCCTCTTGATTTATGTCTTGTGCTAAATAGAGTGAATGTTTAGTGACTAGAGAAGTATCAAACCCATACCTTTCTGGTTTTCTTTTCTCTCTCATGGACCTCCTTAGGCCATGATGTGATGATTTTGCCTGTTGTCCAAGTTCCTGCATTTTTTCTTTACCTTTAGACTTCCACATTTTGAGTTTTTCATACTGAGTTGCTTCATCATCTTCTGAGGTATCCTGCTCTTCAACTTTAGGAGGATTATCCTTGACAAGTTTTGGAAAATCTTCTTCAAGATCATAAGGTAAGTTGCCCTTTCTACATGAATCTTCATACCAAGAACTATTCTCATCAAAGACTACATCTCTACTCACCAAGAATCCTTTGGTTGTTGGGTTGTATAATCTATAGCCCTTTTGGTTGTTGTCATATCCATTGAATACACATCTTTCTGCTTTTGGATCCATCTTCCCTCTAACATGTGAAGGAACATGAGCATAAGCAATACATCCAAAAATCTTACAATGATTCAAGCTTGGTCTTCTTCCATTCCAAGCCTCATATGGTGTCATGCCATCAAGTGATTTTGAAGGTAACCTATTAATCAAATCAGTGGTTGTGGATACAACCTCAGCCCATAAGTAATTAGGTAAGTGCTTCTCATTTAGCATAGACCTTGCAGCTTCAACAATTGTCATATTCCTTCTCTCTGCCACTCCATTTTGCTCAGGAGTGTACCTTATAGTAATCTGTCTTTTGATTCCCCTCTCTTGAAGAAAGGAGTCAAATTCATGGGAGAAGCACCCTCCCCCTCCATCTGATCTTAGCCTTTTTAATGTTTAACCTGTTTGATTCTCTACAAGAGCCAAATATCTTTTGAAGCATGAAAAGACTTCATCTTTGTGTTTTTCATAAAGTATAATATAGTCCATCTACGGCAATCATCAATGAAGGAGACATAATACCTTGATCTAGATATTGAAACATCCTTGCTAGGTCCCCATACATCTATATGAACCAAATCCAAGAGATCTCCATGCATATATCCTTTGTTCATGAATGGTAACCTATGAGACTTTCCAAATTGACATGCACTACACTTACAAATCATGTGTTGTTTTGACAAGTTAGGGAGTCCAAGTACACTTTGGTCCTTGCAAATTTTCTTTAATGATCTTTCACCAATATGTGCTAACCTTTTGTGCCATACTTCCAATTCTTTGAGTGTCTAACTACCATAATTAAAGAGAGCAATGTTCCTAGTGTCTTGAAATTCAAATATGAACAATCTACCTGTCTTTTCACCCTTTGCAATTCTCCTAAATCCTTGACTTGGATCTTCAACAAATGCTCCTGCTTTTGTGAACCTAATGTGTAGGCCTTTCTCCACAATCTGTCCTACACTTATCAAATTCTTTGTGATGGTAGGGACATAGAGTACCTTGCTAAGTAGGTTGATGTTTCCATCACGTGCTTTTACATTTCCTATCTTTTCCACCAAATGCCTTGTATCATCACATGTCTGCACTTCATGCTTGTTCCTTGGATCTTCTAAACCTAATAGGAGGGCCACATTTTCTGCCACATGATTTGAACAACTTGAATCTATGTAGAAAACATGCTCATCAGATTTACCTTGTGGTATGACCATATTCATGATTAGCAATGAGTCCTCTTGATTTGCGTCTTTTGTGTAGTTATTGAAGTCTCTTCTTCCCCTATTGCCTCCTTGATAGTTTGAATGGTTGTCACTATTGTGGTAGCCATTGAAGCTGTTGTTCCTTCCTCTAGAGTAGCCATAACTTCCTCTATTGTATCCTCTCCCTCTTTGATTCTTGGAATTCCTAAAGCAATTTTCTGTTGTATGATTAGTTAATCCACAAATAGAGCATGAATTAGAGTCTTGGGATCTCCCCCTGCCTTGCCTTCCTCCTCTGCCTCTACCTCTACCATGTCTTCCTCTACCTGCATAGCTTGATGTGTACCTGCTTCATCATCCACTTTCTTTCCTCTTCCTTTGTTCTCTTTGGAATTGCTTTTATCAGTATACAAGGCAGAAGAATGATTACCTTTGGATCCTTCTCCATTCTTGATAAGCTTGGCCTCTTGAGTAATTATTTGTCCTATGAGTGTATTGAAATCTGGCACATGCATATCCATGTATAGATCCATAGCTGTGGTGAATGCTTCCCACTTGTCATCTGCCTTCAAGCCATTGATGAACTTCCTTACAATTTGCTCTTCTTCTATTACCTCTCCAATGCTTCCCAATTGATCTGCTATGTCCTTGAGCTTTGTGACAAAATCAATCACATTTTGTTTGGGAACTTTCTTGAGAGTTGTAAGGTCTAGCCATAATTGATGCTTCCTGGCCTTTGTACTTGAAGAGAAGAAGGTTTCAAGTGCATTCCACACTTCCTGAGATGTTTTACAACTTCTAATGTGAGGCAAAAAAGATAGAGTTATGGAGATAAGACCTTGCAAGTGCATCCTTGGAGCACCATGTGCTCAATCTTTCTTGCTCTTCTTGTGTAGGTTGACCTTTTTTCCTAAAACTTGGCATAACTCATCTCCAAGTATATAACCATATAAATTCCTGCCTTGAAGATAAGAATCCATCCTTAATGACTAGGCTGAGTAGTTACCTCTATCCAATTTGTCAATTGATGAAGGAAATCCATCTGCCATGTTGTCCAACCTTGCTCTGATACCACTGTGAAGAGATGGAATTATACTTGGAGAAGATGAATTGGTACTACAGAGACGTTGCACTACACCAGACAAATAAACTCTAGGGACATGAAGTGGACCCTTTTAGCTTGCCAATGGATGTTTTAGACACCCTATGTATCTTGGAAGATCACTCTCAAAAGATTGAACCAAAACAGACTAATTTGACCAATAGTCAACATGAAGAAACTTTCTATTTTGGTCAAGAGTGCTTCTGTATTTCACTCAATGCTCATTCTCTGATTACAATTGACTAGAAAGATTTTAGAGGAATCTAATTAGGAAGCAATCCAACTTATTAGGAGTTATTTCAGAAAAAATGAGTAACCGTACTAAGAGAAATAAGTTTCGCAAGTCAGGTATGTGATCCCGACTTTTGAGGAGCTAGAAGATGTAAAGATACAGGTGACTTCAAATGAACATATCTCTGAGTTGTGAACTCCAAATGCAATGAAATTTTGGGATATTTAGTAGAATTAGAGAGCTAACTTTGAAGTTGAATCACTGAAAATGATGCACCATGCTCAGAGAAACCATCTCTGCAGCCTGATTGAAAACTGAGAAGTGTGGCAGTGAACAATACACTCACATAGGCATGAAGATATGGACATAAATGATCATGAAAATAAATGTATATTGATTGTAAAGCACAATGGAATTGCTAGTACATATGTGTGCCTTGAGACCGCACTCTGATATGGCATGAAGCTCTGCTAATGGAGGTTCCAAAACCGGGACTAAAAGCCATGGATATATAGTGATGTTTGGAGCCTAAATTTGAATTTGAATCTCACCTAAAATCAATCTCCAATCTTTTAGTGATTGATTCTCCAGCTCATTTAATCCCAAATTCGTGGCTTTCTCTCTCCTACTCATCAAGTGGTCTCAACCACTTAGATTCTTTCAGTTTTACATCAAGTGGAAACTCAAAACTTAGAAGGGTGAGTTCACAAGTGAACTCTACAAAGACTAGACATTTCCTTCAAGTTTCTATGTCTTTTGATGAGTCAAGCCACCACTTAGACTTGCCATGGACTTTTTCCAACATGTTTGTGTGTGTATATGTATATATGTATGTGTTGTTGTGTGTGTATATGTATGTATGCACATGTAGGTATATATCTATATTTGTGTCAGTGTATGTGTGTGTATCTGTGTGTGTATGTGTATGTGTATATGTGTATATGTATGTATGTGTATATGTAGGTGTATGTGTATGTGTATATGTGTGTATGTGTATGTGTATGTGTGTCTATGCATGTGTATGCGTGTGTATATGTATGAGCATGCATGTGCATGTGCATGCATGTGTATGTGCATGCATATGCATGTGTATATCTGCATGTGTGTGTGTGTATATATATATATATGTATGTATGTATGTATGTATGTATGTATGTATGTATGTATGTATATATATATATATATATATATATATATATATATATATATATATATATATATATATATATATATATATATATATATATATATATATATATATGCATGTGTGTGTATGTGCATGTGTATGTGTATAAGTATGTATTTATGTGTATGTGTACATGCATTTATGCATGCATGTGTATGTATGTGTATGTGCATGTGTATGTGTATGTGTGTGTATATGTGTGTATTTGCATGTGTATGTGTATGTGTATGTGTATAAGTATGTGTATGTGTGTGTGAGTATGTGCCTGCATGATCGTGCATGTACGTGTATATGTGTATATGTGCATGTGAATGTGTAAGTGCGAGTATGTTAATTAATGAAAACAAAACAATTTAAATGATATACAAACCAATGAAAATTGTACTTACAATAATTAGCCATATATTATGCTCGGTGAACTTCTTAAATAACCTACAAGAGATAGAGAGAAAGAGAGAGAGAGAGAGAGAGAGAGAGAGAGAGAGAGATTGAAATAGAGATAGAGAGAGAGACAGAGTCAAAGAGAGATAGAGAGTAGAAGAGAGAGAGAGAGAGAGAGAGATTGAGAAAGAGAGAGGTGAAACTAATATGCATAGTGTAGATATGAATGTTGGATCCCTCCTTGATCAAACGTATGCGTAATGACCTTGAAGAGCCATGCATTTTTTTTTTTTGGTCAAAAGCAATGGTCACATAAGCAATGTGCACACATAGTATATGTGATCCTCTAAACCATTGCATGTGCGGTATTACTGAGCTTCACATGTGCCCCACTTTTTACTATCTCATATGGGATGCATTTTAGTGTCACATATGCGACACTCTGAATTTGTCATGTATGGGATTCTCACATTAGCAACACTTGAATTAACATAACTAATAGCCTCGAAAATAGTGTGGATCTTAGCTTCGTTGAAACGATGATGCGCTCTTGATTCTAAATGTGGCAAAATGCGCAATGACGAAGCAACATTATGTCACATCAACTATCACTACACCCTCTTATTCCTTGTAATGAAGTGACAATGGGCAATTAGAAGAGAATGAAAGAGTAGCATCCATGTCCTTGACAAAGCTTTGAGAAATCCATGAAATGGGATCAAAAGAAGTAATGGATCGTGGTCAATGGATTAATGAAGAAGCAAGTGATCTTGGGAGCAACTCAGAATGACGAGACAAGATTGCAAGCATAATGTACAAAGAGCAAGCAAGAATGAATGTTCAAAAGCATTTTGGAAATGAAGATTTGGAGGAGATAGATACTACATCATCATCATCATCAACAACATCTTCATAATGTATTGTCGTATGTTACATTTCATTTTAATGCAATGTTGGTAACAAGATATGTTTTTTTATGTAATTGTTAAGGGTATCTGCTTTAATAGTTGTGATCCTTTTTTGTGAATTTGTAAGGATTTACGTGAAAAAAAGTAGTTGTTCCGCCATCCCTTGTGTTCACATAGGGCAACAACACAAAAATAGCTTCTGCATAGTCCTGCCTTCTTGTGTGAACATATGAAAGACAAAACTAATTATTTTATCACTGTTCCACGTAAAATAATGCACTTTTGATTGTTTGTTCTGTTGTTTGTTCTATTGTCTCTGTGTGAACCCAACCTATGATTCCACACACACAAAAAAGAGTATTTTAGCTGAACTTCAAGTGGCCGAGCCTACATGAGCCCCCTATATGTGGCAGCTGGCTAGGGTTCAAGTCCCCCTTGGGTTGACACATTAAACTAGCCCCTATAAAGTGGGGGACATGAGGGGTTCGAGAGTGGTTGCGGTGTACTTTCAATTTTATGCTAATATGGAAGAAAAGGCTCTAAGGTTGAACTTCCCCAAAAAAACATCTTATTTATAGAAAAGAGTCCACGAGAAATAAAGTGGAAGGAATATTAAAGAAAGAAAAAATAAAGACGATAAGGTTGACCTTCCAGCGAAAACAGCCTATTCATAAATAAGAGACAACAACAATATGTATTTTTCTTTAAAAACGTGGTCGAAGGAATATGTACACGATAAGAGAGGATCTATCATGTGAGACAAGTTGCTTGCTAACTGGCTTTACGTTAACATAGTTGCTTGCTAACTGGCTTTACGTTAAAGAACGAAAATCTATGAGTCTTGTCCAAATGGATTTGGTGTAGTGGATAGCATCGAACGTCGTGTGGCAAATGGTCTAGGTTTGATTCCTGTCTGGCTGGACATTTCAATTCCTTGTCATTTCAATTTTCCTTGTACTCTCTCAAAAAAAAAAGGAAAATCTGTGAGTCGATAGCTTTCGAAAGTGAGTAGTCACCGAGTGACTAAAGGCCCCTTCCGTGGTTGCTTGCACTTTCTTTTCGTTTCTCAAGATTGAAGGTGAGAGTTTTACCCCTCCCTCTGTATTGAGTTTTGGACACCTCTCACCACTTGAATGGTGGGATACTAAAACCAATTATTTTAGAGGAAGTCTTTGGGTTATCTGATTCAAAAGTTATCTCGTCTTGCTTTAGGGTCTTCTCTGTTTAGTGATTACTTTAGCAGACTTTCAAGCTCTCTATTTTAAAAGTTGCTAGGCATTTAACCTCTACTTCATAAGATTTAGGGAACCCATGGGTGCTATGCTTTCCTTTCATTGTACTTTCAAATTAATCACTTTCAAAACTAATATGAAGGAGTAGATCTCAATGATCCAACACAAATAAATCCTCTTGAGGTAAAGTAAGTGAATGGACTTTGCATAAGAGTCCCTCTTGAAGGACTCTCAAGTGTCTAATAGGGTCACGAGCTTGCATTGTTGAGTCAACGGTTCGATATCCTTTGCTATGTGAAGTCAACTGGTATATATACATGGTTATGTGTGTGGAAAACATAAAAAAACACATTTTTTTATCATTCCTCATGATGAACACTTTGTTTGGGAATCCAATGCACGTGTTTTTCGTTTTCTATAGCTTTGACAACGTTGTGTTGTCTATATCTATGTCTATTTCTTCTTGAATAAAATGATCATGTAGCTTGATAATGACATAAGAACACATTGATAATGATTTGACATACTACTTTTTATTTTTAATTAGTAGATTTATGTGAAGAATGGATGGATGTATTCATGATTTTGGCTTGCTTTACTTCATAGCTTATGAGCCAAACTGTTCCTACTATATTTATATGCCCAAATATCTTTGTGTGCTTTCCAAAGAATTCGATGGAAAACGATTCTTCATATGTTCTCAGGCAATCAGTTGGAAAGATATGGCAATATAACAAAGAAGACAAGCAAACAACTTTTATCAAGCTTTTTAGAAAGTATAATAAATCAATGGTTCTACTTCAATATTGAATCTTACCATTTTACTTTGCGAGAGTTTGATCTTACTACCACTTTCCCTCTAGTAGGTTAAAAATGTGAAAAAACAACTCCGTGAATATTAAGTATTGCTCAATATAGTAAAATAAGTTTCCATCATGTCCAAATTTTGAAGGAACATTACACAAACAAACATTCAACGTGCTTAAATTGAAACTTGAGGGCCTAATATCCTCAAATCGGCCTCATGTTAGCTGTCTTAAAAGTGAGAGATAAAGAAAGTCCTTTAAACGTATGAGCTTTTTTTTTTAAACCAAATTTCAAGCCAAATGAAAGAACAGGTGGAAAACTGAATTTCCACGAAATTAAAAAAAAAAGAAATGGTCAGAATTAAATATATTTTCCAAGAAATCGCTTTTATTTCTCTTCAGTTTTTTTCCTTTCAAAGTATATACAATGGTGTCACAGTCTTCGTCTTCAATGGGCCCCGTTCTGTCTCTCAATGAGTGACCAAAACAAGGTCATCATGATTCTCATTCATCTCTTTTGCTTCCAAAAAGGTGATCGAAGGAATATGTACACATGATAAGAGAAGTTGTTGATTCGCTGGCGTTCAGAAAAAGATAACGTGTGATTGGATGCCTTTCGCAAATTAATCACGAAAGGCCGTTCCGTGATTGGCTGGCTTTTGAAAAAAAAAGATAACGTGTGATTGGCTGCCTCTCGATGATCCAACCGAAGGCTTACGAATTCTCCACAATTTACGTTTACAAGCAAACATATTTATAACTATGTGTGTGTGTGGTCACATGCAAGCACGCACACAAGACCGCATTTTTTTTTTGAGAGTACAATGAATTAAAAACGCATTCACACACCAACCTCGTAAGTAGAGGCACTTTTGTTAGGAAACATACTTGGAAAATCATTCAACTACACGTACAAGAGTCGTTGAACATAGTAACAAGAATTCTGCATCATGTCCAAGGTTATAAGGAGAATTACAAAAGCAAGGCCATGTATACCATATAAAGAATCACTGGTATGTAAAGATCTCAATTATATGTTGCACATTGGTGTTTAGAATCTTCATAGGTCCAACTATGCATGAATAATTCAACCATGAAGAGTTGGCTACATAATTTTCAATCTTGATTGCATAGGAATTTTAAGTGCATCACCTACCCACAAGATTAAATCTCAAGTGCAACGAGGCATGCTCCTATCAATACTTGAGATTAAGATGTATTCTAATAAGATGCTTTTTGCCTTCGATTATTATATTTTGAATATTTTGTCATGATAACCTTAGGCTACCCCTGAGACTATTGCATGTGTTGGTTTGCCTGTAACCAGGTTACTTTCATAATGTAACAAAATTACAAATACTTCATGAGATCCACAAGAGGGAGATATGACACCAATATTTGGCACATATATCTAGTCCTAGCCAACTTGAGTAGGGCAAATCTTAGAATTTCAACTTCGAGTTGAGCGCATAGATTTCAAATAAGCTTAATCATCTCTTTTTGATTGAGATTCATGCTTTTTGTTCCCCTCATATATTCTTTGAGATTTTATTTCACTACTTTAGACTCTTAATCCCCTCTTTTTCTAAGTGTTAATTGGTGGAAATTCTATCTCTTGGTACTATGGCCCAAGCATATTTATCACTATTCATAACACATAAACAGATTATGTGCAATGTAAATAGAGCATTTCATTTATAAAAGAGTTAGGTCCTCATGGGAGGAAATGTAAGAAATCAATGAAAAATTGAAGTGATGGGCATGGAAGTCATTATTTGTAGGATATACATGATTCTTGGTTATAGAAACCTTTGAATAGTGGAGAGAACATAAGAAGTGCTAATAATAGTTTGTTATTGTCATGTAGTGATGGCTATCCATAGAGATATCCCAATTATTATCAATGATGATACAAAACTATGATAACCTCATCACTCTCCCTTCTTAGTGTTGATTTTGAAGATATGTTCATGGAGATTTTGTCAATAATCTTAAGTGGTAGTAATCTTGGTTTTATTACATCTTTTGCAATTATTCCTTGAAAAATCTCTTGCATGTCTTAATTGGATGCCTTCGTCATTTAATTAATTCAAAGAGAACATCCAACTTGTGTTCTTCCTTTATATGAATTCTTTGCACTTGATGATCTCTTAAAATTTGACACTTTTCACGTTATTTTTCATCATCTGACTCTCTCTTCTTTTAGCTCAATGATTGGTTTTTATATTACGATTACATCATTGATATCATAATCTTCTATGTTCTAGAGTGTCTTAAACATGTTGCAAGAATTCCTTCAATGATTCTATAATCTCTCTTTCTTGAAAGCTTGAGGTTTTCACTTTTAGAGGGCTCTATATATGGCCTCTTGGCAGGTTATTACTTACAACTTGATATGTTCTTAATGTGCTTCTTGCAACCAAAGTATCCATTTTGTCTTTGTTGGTTGTATTTCCAATTATGAACAAAAGTGTATTACTATGAATGCAAATGGAGTAGTAGCCCCAAACGATGCTCATGCTCCAAATTCAAGGTGTATCCCCACACGATGCTCATGCCGCAAATTCAAGTCGTTAACACTTTCCATCCATGGACAATATCAATGCCCATTTTCTGTCGAGCACCTGAGAGAAAGCTCTCTTTGCCTTTTTGGTTCAATTTCCCATGTGCTTTATGAAGACTCTCCTACTTCTTCGATCTATGCATGTGGGATTATATTCCCCTTTCTCAATGCCTTTCCTTAGCTGCAACCTACGAGCTTGAGTTTCCCTGTCTCTTGCAAACTCCATATGCCTGATTTGAAGTTACTCTCTCTCTCTCTCTCTCTCTCTCTCTCTCTCCATGTGTGCTCAAAGTCTCTCTCTTCCTTCTGTTACTCTAGTTGCTTTGGTGTGTAAGAGTTTATACGCGCTAAAAGGAGAAGGGATCACAAGGTGTCTAAATTGAGACATTTTGCTGGAAGGAGACGATGTTAAGGTGTCTAAAAAAGATGAAGCATGGACTTTATTCATCAAAGTTAATTGGGAAAGCAACCTATCTTTGCTCTTTATTATTTTTGAATATTTTATTTCTTTTATTTTGAAGGATCATGAACAATAGCTTGAAAGATAGCGTAATTTGAATCTTAAAGTTATGAAAGACATGATATGCAAATAATTTCATATTACTCGTGCACATGGAAATAAATATTACGATTTCTGTTGAACTACACTTTATACATGCACCAAAAAAGTGTATCTGTGAAAGCATCAAAGGAGATGTTGAAAAGCTTACGCATTAATTTTTTAAAGATTATATTCATGACATGCATATGCACATGCATTATAAAGTAATTGAGCATCTCAAGATCTTGCATGCATCTATGCACTAAAAAGAATTCTTGTATGTGCATTTTTTTTTGGCGAGGTGTCACTCTAGCACAATGGCAAGTACCAACATGAGGAGATCCACCTCATAAATGTCAATTCATGGAGATATGAGGACTAGTATGATGACCAAGAGCAAGTGATGGCACAAGTGCATGAGTGAGAAGCACACTAACATGCACACACATACACACACGCGCACACAAGGAAAGAACAAAGAGAGGAACAATGGGGTGCTTTTAATTATCAAAGATCTCTTTTACATCAGTTCTATTCTCTTACAATCTAACCCCAAAAATGATCTCTCTAGCTATTTTTATAGTTTTTGACTAGTTTTGGCCTTGTCTAGACCTAATGCCTGACCTAGTTAAAAATTAGGTCCCATGGCTTATTTGAAGGCGCAAACGGAATGTAAAAATTATGAAAATGGTATGTGACTACTTGAAGTACTCCTCAAGCTCAAGCACTCCTCGGCTTGAACAAAATAGATTATAACCTACGAAAAACAGTATTTATAATATTGGTGTAATGATGAAAATCACTTTTACAAAAGATTTATCTTTTGAAAAATTGGATAGGAATAGTTTCCGGATCTTCTTTGATTGCTCTACCTACTTGGTCCTGCTTGACTATCCCTCTGGTTTGACTCTTTGTGTTGGCTCCCCTATCTTGTAATGCCCTAACTTCCCTGGTTGCTGCCAACACCCCCCCTCTCTCGCATCAGTCGTCCCTGATAGACCCTTGTTATAGGGAGTGTTTGATGTAATATTCGATGACATCTATGGCTAGATGATGTTCTTGTATGTGTAGTCCTTGTGCCAGATCTCTCATCATTTGATCCCAATCTACTGGACCTTGAACATCCAGATGTGGCAGTCGTAGCTGATCGGAATGTATTGATTGTTCCACAATAAAGAGATGCAACAAGTGTGTGGGTCGAGGAATGAAAATTTTTGAGTGGTACTCCCAGAACCCTATTGTTTGTTGTTAACCTTTGGAGTTGTCCTTTCCAATCATTATAGCACAAAAGATTTACTACACATCATTAAATTGTCAATCTAGGAAGTATGCAAAGACCACAACCCCTTCTAGTTAATGGAATGCAAGAATAAGAGTTACCATAGCTGTTTTCTGAGAAGTTGGTGAAGAAGAAAATGAAGAAACTAGGGTTTTGATTATCTTGAGTTATACAACAACATTCTCAAGAATTTTTGTGCCTAAAGTGTGCCATTTTTCCTGTAGATTAGAAATATAAAATCAAATTTCCAAAACAGTACCTGTATCATACAGATGAATCGCGATTCTATAAAAACTAAGAAATTCCAATTCCAGCATTGATCTCTTGTGATATCTTGCTCAAATATACTAACATTCACCTCTCTTCATACACTTCACTCAGAAATACACAAGAAAAAATAACAAATTCCATGGATTTCACAATAGGAAGACTCAACAAATCAAGAAGATGATCACGAAAAGTAGAAACACGATTTTCCGCAAGAAAGCTCTTCACATTCCTTGGGTAGCATCAAATTAATACAACCAACCTCTTCAAAGTAGAAGAAAATATCTTTTATACTTTTTCAAGTGTCCCTTTTCACACTTGAAATTTGGTCCTTCTACCTTCTGGTCTAAAAATATGCTACCAAAGAGCTTCCGAAAATTCTAAGAAAAATACATATGCTTCTACTATACATGAGGAAGACTCTTCCTCAATTTTACATCATTTGGATAAATATAACTACAAAAAAAATGTCAAATTACAAATGATTTCCTTCAAAAAATGCTTCTTCCAACATTCTTCCCCTCCTAGACTTTTTGACTCCTGGAAAAAATTATTATGACAGAAGAGTAATGTGAATTCCATTTATTTCTTCCTCCTTTGATAAACCTGTGAAAACAAATCATGACTTTTTCTTTCTGTGATATTCAAATTATTCACCATCTCAAACAAAGCTTTTCTCCATTGGATTGCTGCCTCTGATCTATCTATCATATCTTTCTTCAGATATTCTGTGTATGGAGCTTCATACACAGTAAGTCAAATTTCAGATTCCCTTTCAAAGAATCCATAAGCAAAAGCATCCTCAAAGATTTGAAGGTAATGGCTTCCCAAAATTACAATTTTGTTGTAGTATACCATTAAACAAATTTTGTCTGGAGTTTCACTTAGATAAAAAAGTAAGGCATCTGTAGGTGAATTAAATCCTATTCAATTGAGGGTTCGTACTTCTGTATCTGTAAAGGTTTCTATACAGGCCACTATAAGTCGCATGATTCTGACTAAGAATATGCAGGCGGGATCATTCACATCTTTATATGTGGATATGACAGACTCCGCAGTATCAATCATATATTTCTTGGTTGGCCAAGATCCTGCTTTTGGTCCTGCAATCTTTGGAAAGTTCAGCCACTTTGCTGGAATTTGTCCTGCATTTCTTCTTTCCCAAAATACTGACCACTCCCTTCTTCTAGCTACTGGGCAATAGGCTGGATTTATCTTTAATTGCAATGGTGCTTCCTTTCAGATCTTTTAGCATTCCTTGTTGAAATCCAACCACCTATTCCTCCATTTAGGGTTAGTTTTTTGAACTAATTCTTTAGTAACATTGATATCCTCTTCATACTCCAAATGTTTATTAGGTGGTAAACCTACTCTTGTAGTCTGATAATTCTTGACACTTTCAAGGATCATACAAAAGGGTATTCCTAGCCCATCTGCTACCCAATGATGTTGATCTGTATTTACTCCATTCTTCAAAGCAAACTTTACAATCTGATCTTCATATTCATCATGCATCTTCCTTATGAACTTCATCCTTGATACCCTATTTGTCAGAAGCATTTGTACAAATTCATTTGAATAATCTTCAATATGTTTGTCTTCTTGCTCACAAAAATCCTCAAATCTATTATCTTCTCCTAATTCTTGCTTCCCTGCTTATGTGATCACTACTTGTTCCTCAACTTTTCCTTGTTGAATTTCCAAATTTTTCTTTAACTCTATAACCTCCATCATTAATCCCCGATTTCGAGATACCAGCAATTCTCTCTCTAAGCTCCATTCACTCCTTTCTTTTTCTATATCCAGATGTAATTTGTTATATCCCCTCATGCAACTAGCAGCATGCACACTAGCTTGTTTTTCCACTTCCTTGGCTTCTTTGAGTTCTTCCTACAACCTTTGAATTTCTTTACTCATTGTTTCTACTCCCTCCTGATTCATTTGTGGAGTCTGACTTTCTCCTTTCATTTGTCCTTCCTCCATCAACAACTTTTTTATGTCCTCGTTGGCTTTGACCATTATTTGATATGAGCTTTGGAGTGTTCTAAACCTGCCTTCTAATTTCCTTAGTTCCATTTCTACTTTATTGCTATGCTCCAACTGTTTAATACATTATTTTCAAGGAACTGAATTTTGTTTTGATTTTGAACTTCCTGTGCCTCCAATGAAAACAATCTCCTTGTCAAAGTTTCATTCTTCTCCTATAATACTCTTATCTGATCCTCTAACTGTTCCTTTTCTTTCTTTTGCTCAGTAATAATTCTGCTTCCTTTTACAAATTTTGATTCAGCAACCATCCCTGATATAATCATATTTCTACTAGAAGGTCTAAATTGCTCTATGTTGTTCATGATGATTTCACAAGTAGATATGATATCCTTAGGTATTCTTTCAAGACCAGTTTCCAATTCCAATTGCTTTACTTCTATTTGTTTCTCTTTCTTCAATTCATCCTCCTCCTCATAACCTATTGCCTGATTCTTTCCCTTTCCAGTTTCTGTTTCTTCTTTTATTGTTTCTACTTCCTTTACATCAATTTCCCTTTGTCTCTGCTGAATAACTTGTAATTCCTCTTCCTGGGCTTCTTTTTTCTATAATAACAGTGATTCCCTCTTCCAATCCATCTGATTTCCTATTTGATCATTCAAGTGCTGCTCCTTTCCTTCCATTACTTGTTCATCTATATCCATAAAATATGCTTTAAATTCCCTTTCCTGATTATCTGGATCTATTTGATCTTCTTGATGACCCAAATCACAAAGTACCTCCTCTATCTTCTGATTTACTTCTGCTTCTGTATTCCCCTCATTATGCTCTTTGAATTCTATCTCCTTCTGTACTTCAGCCTCTTCTTCATCTTTGCCTTTATTCCCTTTGCTAGGCAATTGGCTGTAGGACTTTTCTCTTCCTTCCAAATCTTTCTTTTCCTAATATGGTTGACAATAAGGTTGTTGTGAAGTTTTTGTCCATATGGTTTTAAACCTCGTATCTACCAATCCACTACTGAATCCTTCCTTTTCTACATCATCTTCCTTCAACATTGCTCCTGTGCCCTTTAACCTTCTCTTTTCTTCTCCGGGACTAATTTGTTTTGTCGAATCTTCACAAATTTGTATTCCCTTTGAACTTTGGCTCAACTCTTCTGATGTTTTGTTTTTCTCTGATGCTTGTACCATTTTAACTGGTGTACTTGGTACTGATAATTTTAAACTCTTTTACAAAAAATTCTCAATATCACTCTCAGAGGCAGCTATTTCAAATTCTCCTCTTTTAATACCACTTTATTACTGCATTCTCTGGAAGTACAATGTTGAACAATATGTAGTTTTGAGGTCTTAGGTAAAAAACCCAAGTGGTTATCTGATGATGAGGTTGCACTTTCCTTCACCTGTGGTTCTTCATGCTTTTGTAATGTTACAATGTCTTTGTCCTTGTTAACTGTCAATTGAAGCAGATCTGATTTTTTCACCCAGCAATATTTTATATTTGATGGTTCTGTCTTTTGAGTCAAACAAACTTCTTTTGATGAGTAGTGCTTAAATGTCTTAGGTGTCCATATCCATTTTGTCTTTATGTTAAGATTTTTCTGGATATTTCTTGGTCTCCACCTTTCAACTGTTTTCCACCAGATTTTGTTCCTTCAACTTCTTTCTGTTTTTCAATGAATTTGGTTTGGTCATGGAGAAGTTCCTTTTGTGAGTCCTTTGTATCTTCTATTGGAAAGATAAATCTTTCGAGTTCTGAGTCATAGAGTTCCTGTTGAACTCCCTATTCTTCATTACTCAACAAAGGCATTAAAAACTTTTTATCATTTAATTTCAATTTAAGCTTCATCTTTTCAAAATTCAGAATTACTTTACCTTGCTTCATCCAAGGTTGCCCTAAAATCATTTTCTTCAAAATCTTCACAATCTATTTTCATATTTTCTTCATTGAACTAAACTACAATTGATTGTGAAGACAAACTTTGTACTACATGTCCATCTAGTGTTTTGATAAATGTTTTGCTTATATTCCTCTTGACCTTTAATTTGTTTAACAATTCAGAACTTATCAAATTGACTTGTGCACCTGAATCTAATAAAACCTTAATTTTCTCATTATGAAAATTCATTGTTATGATAGGCAAATGCTCTCTCACCACCCCTGATGGTCTCTCACATATGAAAATTTCTATGATCTCTTTAGATTTTCTAATTCTTTCTCTAGCTTCTTATTGAGCTTCGCATCTATATTTTTCCTCTTCTTTTTTTCTATTTTGAGCTTGATGTATTCTTCTCCATTCTAGAGCTGTTAATGGAAGACCATACCTTTTTATTCTACATCCACTTATGAAATTGGGCATGACTTCTCCATCTATATTAGCTAATTGGACAGCTCCACTGTTGCTAATTTGATTGATAATGTAAGGCCCATGTCCTTTCTTCTGAAGTTTCTTCTGATGTTCTTTCAAGGTATACGAGAGAACTAAATCCCCCACTTGCAAATCCTTATCTTTAATATGAACATCATGATATGCTTTTTGCCTCCTTTTATCTGCATATATGCTCATAATTGCTTGATGTCTTGAAGCTCCAAGTTTTCCACTCTTTCAGATAATTCATGTCCAATCCATTCTAATTGATTCCCCACCTTCAATGTTGGTATGAGAAATTCTAATGGCAAGACTGCATTTTGTCCGTAGACCAAATTAAATGGTGTTGTACCAATACTAGTTTTGTATGCCACTCTATATGCCCATAGAACATGATTAATTTATAAATCCGAATCATTCCTATTTGTATTTACCAATATTGACAAGACAGTGCAAAGCACTTTATTAGTGCTTTTTGCTAATCCATTTGCTTGTGGATGATAAGGGGCTAACTTTCTATGACTAATCATGAAATACTTAGTTATATTTTCAATTACTTGATTTATAAAATGAGTCCCCCTATCACTTACGAACTCAATTGGTAAACCAAATATGATGATAATATTCTCATAAAGAAATCGTGTAGTGGTCTGAGCATCATTTCTTTTTGTAGCCTTAGCCTCTGCCCATTTGGTCAACTAATCTGTAGCTACAAGTATATATTGAGCATGATAATGTCTTGTAGGAGGATGGATAGGTCCAATGAAATCCAATCCCCACTTGCAAAATGCTATGGCTGATATAAGTGGCACCAATGGCATATCATCTCTTTTACTAGGCTGATTTGTGTTGATATATTTAGGTACTGATGTGTGTGAAAACACTAGGACCGCCGGGGCACTTTTTTCCCTCTTTAGGAGGTTTTTTTCCCCCAGCTTGTATATACGCCTATTGCCCTAATGGGCTACTTATCTTTGTACATTCTCTAGTAATACATTCAGTATTGTGTGTTTGTGCTCCAAGCTTCTTCTTCTTCCTTGTGCTATTCGCGTGCTTCCGCAGACGTCTAACTCCAACAATTGGTATCAGAGCATGTCGTCGCTTCATCTAGGGTGCCGTCGACACTCCTCCGTTTGCAAATTAGAATCACACGAATTTTGGTGAGCATACTCAGCGTGTTTTCGAGATCAGAACCGCTTCGCTCTGTGGTGCCGAAATGGCGATCTGAGCTCGTTTCGACCTCCAAACGCACTATCATAGCGCTTGTGTAGGCTATTTCATCTTTTTGTGCCAAAGGTATATACCAGTTTTTGTTTGCCGGTTTAAGCGTCTCAAAGTCTGCTACAGGTCTAGCAGAACTCGTCTGGGCAGTTCTGTTCAACTTTTTGAGATACAATCAATTTTCTGCATCAAGGTATTTTAGTCACTGGCCATGGCTGAAAGCAGTGATGTATTCCGTATGTTGGTTGTTGAGGATAAGTTGGATGGTACCAACTACCCATTATGGGCTTACATGATGCGACATGTATTGGTTGCAAAAGGATTGTGGAACATTGTGCAGGGTGTTGAAAGACGTCCTGTTACACATCTGACTACAGGTACTGCAAATACAGGTGCTAGAGCTTATGAAGATGGTGTTGAAGATGATATTGTGCAGATTCCTATTCGTGCTGTTGTTTCTGTTGCACCTACTGCAGAGCAAATTCGTTGGAATGGCAGAGATGCCCAGGCACATGCTTGATAGCTTTGTCTGTCAAACGTGCCATTATTCCTCACATTCGCTCTTGCAGAACAGCTAAGGATGCTTGGGATACACTTACCACATTGTACCAAGCTAGGAATGAGGCTCATGTTGCTTACCTTCGAAAATAGTTGGTGAGTGAGCACATGAATGAAGGTGATTCTATGGACAGTTTCCTTACAAAGATCAAAGACTTGAAGGAACAATTGATTTCTGCTGATGAGGTTATACCAGATAGCTCACTTGTGCAGACCGTTCTGAATGGTCTTCCTGATTCATATCAGAGTTTTGCTTCTACTCTTCGTTTGATGATGAAAGGCAATCCGAATGCCTTATCGTTTGAGGAGTTAGTCTCTGTTCTGTTGCAGGAAGATCAGTCCAGGCAGAACAGGTCCATTATGCGAGTTGCAGATCAAGCTTTCCAGGCTAGTTAGAAGGGCAAAGGAAAATGGAGCTCTTCAACTAGTAAGTAGAAATCTGCTAATTTTGCATATTCGAAGAAGGAAGATAAAGATGAGAAGAAATCAGAAAAGTAGAAATTGTTTTGTAAGTACTGTAAAGGGAATGATCATATCATAAAGAACTATCCAAAACTGGCTGCTAAAGAGGCAAAGAAGAAAGAGGCTGGAATGGTTGTTGCAGAGGCCTCTACACCAAAAACAGATTCTGCAAATCTTGTGCAGGAAGAAGAATAGGCATTTACTACTGTCTGCAGTTTTGACCCATCTTCTCATGAGCAGTGCATGTTTGCAGTAGACTCAAGTGTTTGGTATTTTGACAGTGGGCGACCAAACATATTACCTCGCAGCGCAGTTTCTTCTCGTCACTCGAGCCTGCCCCTACAGGGAATACTGTTACATGCACCAACAACTCCTCTTATCCTGTTATGGGAGTTGGTAAGATCATTTTGACTACTGCTGATGGTAGTTCTTTCACTTTGTCAGATGCTTTATTTGTGTCAGGGATCAAAAAGAACCTGTTATCAGTTTTTGCATTAGCCAAGATTGTCTTGGTTGTGAACTTTGTTGATGACAGGTGTACAGTTCATGATCTGTCAAATGGCGATGTGATTATTGCTTCTGGCATTTTATGTCGTGGACTGTATAAGCTCATATACTATGAAAGATCTGAAAATGATTTGGCATGTGCAGTAAATGATTCTCAGGCTATGTCAGATGCAAAGCTTTGGCATGCACGCTTTGGTCATCTGAATTTTGCTAGTTTGCTACGCCTACAGAAATCTGAAATGGTGTCCTCTTTGCCCAAACTTGAGGCACCTGGAAAACATGTTTGTGAAGGCTGTATTTTGGGCAAAATGCAGCGTTCATCCTTTCCAAAAGATGGTTCAGTTCGAGCTACACAGAAATTGCAGTTTGTACATAGTGATGTCTATGGTCCTATGCAGACACCCTCTTTTGGAAATTACCTTTACTTTGTGACTTTCATTGATGATTTTTCTAGGCATGCATGGGTATATCCACTCAAAGCAAAGTCCGAAGTGTTCATGTGCTTTAAACACTTTTTGTTTTGGCTGAAAATCTGTCAGCATGTAAAATGGGCACCCTCCGTTCTGATCGAGGGGGGGAATATATGTCTTCTTATTTTAATGCATTTCTGACTGAACGTGGGATAAAACACCAGTGTACAGTGCCATATACACCTCAACAAAATGGAGTTGTTGAACGGAAGAACAGGTCTCTCATGGAGATGGCGAGGTGTATGGTCAAGAGTCAGGCTTTACCTCATAGTTTCTGGCTTGAGGCTGTCATGTGTGCAGCATATGTACTGAACAGGTGTCCCACTAAAGCACTGCAGTTTATCACGCCATATGAGGCTTGGCATGACTGCAAACCATCTGTTGCTCATCTGCGTGTTTTTGGTTGTTTGGCATATGCACTAGTCCCTGAACAATATCGCAGAAAATTGGATGATAAGGCAGTAAAATGTACTTTTGTTGGGTACAGTTCTGAAAGTAAAGGCTATCGTCTGTATCATCCACAGACTAAACGCATTCTGGTTAGCCGTGATGTTTTCTTTGTGGAAGATGCTATTTAGCCATTGCTTTCATGTACTAAGGAGACATTTGTTAGCTCTAAAGACATGTATGATACTTTGATGCCTCTTTTTACAGGTGGACAATCTAGTGCTGGTCCTAATGAGGCAACTTTTCAGCCTTTGCAGGTTTCATATGATGATGCAGATCATTCCATTTCTGATGCAGATTTACATGATGCACTTGTTGATGAGAGAGCTGATATTGAGCAGGCAAAAACTATGCCAAAATGGCTGGTGCAGACTTTGCATGATAGCAAATTAGATGCACCTTTATCATATCGTACTCGTTCAGGCTCTCATAGTGCCTCCTTTGCATCAGATTGCTATCCTATGGCTGCATCTAGTCTCTGTGATGAGAATGAGCATGTTTCTTTTGATGAAGCACAGAATTCAGAAAATTGGATGGCTGTTATGCAATCTGAATATGATGCTATAATGAAGAATGGTACATGGTCTTTATGTGACTTGCCTCCTGGCAAGAAGGCCATTGGCACTAAGTGGGTATACAAGCTGAAGCGTAAACCTGATGGTACAGTTGACACGTATAAGGCTAGGCTTGTTGCAAAGGGTTATGCGCAGGAAAGATGCATTGATTTTAATGAGACCTTTGCACCTACATGCCGTATGACTACTGTTCAGAGCATTTGTGTACATGCAGCCCATCATGGTTGGAATGTACATTAGTTGGACATTAAAACAACATTTCTGAATGCTGACTTGCATGAAGAAGTGTATGTTTTTCAACCCCGTGGCTTTGTGCAAAAAGGGCATGAAAACCAGGTGTGCAGGTTAAAGAAGGCATTATATGGTTTAAAGCAAGCACCACGTGCTTGGTATGAGAAGATACATGCCTATCTGGTTGCACATGGTTTTGAGAGTAGTCCAACTGAAAGCACCTTATATGTTAAGTGTGCTAATGATGTGCTTCTGTCATTGTTGTCTACGTTGACAACGTGTTGCTCACTGGTCCTATTGAGAAGCATATTGCTGATTTCAAGGCTGATTTGCATGCCTCATTTGAGATGTCTGATTTGGGGCATTTGCATCACTATTTGGGCATTCGGTTTATGCAAGTTGATGGTGGAATGGCTTTGTGTCAAACGAAATATATTGACACATTATTGCAACGTTTTGGCCTTGAAGACTGTAAGCATATTGCCACTCCTATGGAAACAGGTTTACGATTGAGTCCTGATGATGTTGGAGATGCATTTGATGTTGTTCTCTATCAGCAAGCTGTTGGATGCTTGATTTACTTATGCATTACTCGGCCAGATATTCAGTTTGCTATCTCACAGATGAGCAGATTTATGCATTGCCCAGGAGTCAAGCATTGGCAGGCGGTTAAGCGCATCTTTCACTACTTGAGTGGTACTCGGCTACTTGGATTGTTTTATCCCAAGGGGGGATCACTACCGCCAGATTTGCATGCTTTTTCTGACTCTGATTGGGCTGGTTGCTATGACACTCGTGTGTCCACCAGTGGTTTTTGCTCCATGATTGGTAGCTCATGTATATCTTGGTTAAGCAAGAAGCATCCTACTGTGGCCACTTCCAGTTGTGAGGTTGAGTATAGGGCAGCTTTCGCAGCGACTGTTGAGTGTGTGTGGCTCAGACGCCTTATGGCTGATTTGGGTGTTGGCCAATCTTCTGCCACCACCATCTTCACTAACACTCAGAGGGCATTGGCAGTTGCGAGGAACCCTGTGTTCCATGCTCGCACTAAGCACATTGAGGTGCATTATCACTATGTCAGGGAGAGGTTCTCTGCTAGGGAGATGAGCTTGGCATATGTGCCCATGCAGGAGAACATTGCAGAGCTTTTCACGAAGGCTCTGCCCAGGGAGAAGTTTGAAGCTTTCCACAAAGCTTTGGGCTTACTTCCTTTTGTGGAGTGATTTCCACATAGCTTGGCACTTCCTTGTACATGAGTGCTAGCTCCTTGTTCACCGCATCACTCCCAGGGGGGATTTGTTGATATATTTAGGTAGTGATGTGTGTGAACACACTAGGATCGTCGGGACACTTTTTTCCCTCTTTAGGAGGTTTTTTTCCCCCGGCTTGTATATACGCCTATTGCCCTAATGGGCTACTTATCTTTGTACATTCTCTAGTAATACATTCATTATTGTGTGTTTGTGCTCCAAGCTTCTTCTTCTTCCTTGTGCTATTCGCGTGCTTCCGCAGACGTCTAACTCCAACAATTTGTTCTTTGACAAATGTCACACCTTTTCACATATGTCCTTGCATCAGGAAAGAGAGTTGGCCACCAAAATCCAGAATATAGAATGAGTTTAGCAGTCCTTTCAATTGAAAAGTGTCCTCCTGCTACTCCTGAATGTGCCATCTCTAACATTTCCGTATACTTATCTTCGGGAACACATATTCTCAGATACCCATCCATTCCTTTCTTGTACAATTGGTCTCCTATCAATTGATACTCCTCAGTGATTATCTTTAAATTTTTAGAGTCTGTACTAACTTTTCCTGGCTCTAGTGATTGATTTCTTCTTAACTCCTCAATTATGTGTGCACTCCAATCTGGATTTTTCTGAAACCAGTACAAAGTTATAATATCTGAATTTTTCAAAGATTGGCATTTAAGACAATTTGAAACATATTTCTCCACATCTTGAATCTTTGTAGGCCAATGTACACCCATTCTATTGAGATTGTTTAAAGTGACAATTGTGGAAGCATGAGTACATGGATTCCAACAGTGAGCTTTCCTTAGATAACCAGGTTGCTCATCTTTTGGAGTGCAATATTCTAGTATACCAATGTGGTTTATATGATACAAGTGTCCAGCAAGTAATACAAAGTTTCTAATATGTAATACCAGATGTGTGTTGTTTTTGTGTGTTCTACAAGGTCCAATGGTTAACAAAGGCACCAAAGTCATTGCCCAATTAGGAATACTTTCTATTTTGAATAGATATGCATCTGGTAAATCATCATCTAAAGGTGAGTTTTGCTCTTTGGTTTGTATCCTAGACATATGATCTACTCTTAAATGTGTCTTCCCTTGTCTTACTACTACCTCAAACTCAAATTCCATTAATAGTAGGAACCATCTGATTATCCTACCAGTATGACAAGGTTTGTTCACCAAATAAAGCAAGACTTGGTGATCCACAAAGAATTTAAACTTGTTGGCTAAAAGATAATGTATGTACTTGTTTACAGAAAATATCATTCCTAGTCCTTCCCTTTCATTGGTTGTATAATTTCTTTCAACTAAATTTAATTGCCTACTAGCATAAGCAATTGGAAAATCTAATTTGCTTCCTTCTATTGGTTGTGCCAAAACACATCCCAAGGCAAAATTTGAAGCATCAACATGAACATGAAAAACTTGATTCCAGTATGGGGCTTTTAAAATAGGTGTTGTCACCAAATAAATTTTTAAAGTCTCAAATGCTTGATCACATTCTGGGGTCCACTCAAATTTTGTAATCTATGCATACAGAGGTTTTGTAATATTTGCAAACTTATGCATGAATTTCCTATAATATCCAGTGTCCCATAAAAGTTTGAAGTTCTTTGACACTATTAGGTTTTGGTAGGTCCACAATAGCCTTAATTTTGAACTCATCTTTTAAAATCCCATTTTTAGAAACTATATGACCTAACATTCTAATTAATACACACCCTGAGCTTTCCATTCTTCTTATCTAAAAATTGTGTTTTGCCAGTATTTAAGAGTACCTTTTCCTTCGAATTCTCCTCTGATTTTGTCACTCTTATCATTTGTACTCCTATATGAAAAATATCATACCCTTCTTCATCTTGAAATTTGACTCCCACATATTCATCATTGGCCAAATCCATTGTAGACAAAATCGGATTCCATCCATAAGGATAAAATCTTCATCATCAAACTTCTGTGGAATGTAATTTTCATCCTGTAACTTCCTTTCTTCTCGACAATCCTCTTTCCTTAGTAACCTTCTTTTATGTACATGATTCCTTATCACATTACACTTCCAAATTGATAATTCTTTTTCATTTTGATCTTCACTTCTAGATTCTTCACTTGATCCTTGATTTTGATGAACTTTGAACCATTCCTGAGGGGACATATCACAATGCTGCTCATTTCTTAAATTTACTTTAGTTACTCTTCCTTGGCTTTGGAGATATAGGCAATCTCTACCCCAATCTTGCACAATTTGCATTTGTCTCATAAATGGCATGCCTAGGATGACTTCATAAGAGGTAGGTTGTGGAAATTCAACCATGGCAAAAGTATGCTCTATCTCCATTCCACATATTTCCACAATGACTTTCTCCCAAATTCCTAGAGGTGTCTCTATATGTCCATCTGCAAGTTGTAATCTCATTTTGGTAGGTACCTCCCCATTTCTCCCAAGTTTGTTTAGTCATAATTGCTACTCCAGATCCACTATCTAGTATTGCCTTGGCATGATTATTACCAAATTTGATTCTCAAAGTTGAGTTCCCTTCGTCTCCCTCACAGTATCCTCCTATCTTATCAATAGGTATGTACAGCAATTCTTCTGTTTCCTGTGGTTGTGAATCTAGGCAATGTGACTTTGTTTCCCAATTCTTCATATTATGTTGTAAATGAGGATTTTGTTTTACTATCTCTTCCATTGTGGTTTGATATAGAATTGTACATTGTTTGTCTAAATTGATTTGGAAGGTTATTTGTTTTTCTTCCTTTCCTGAGTTTTCTTCCTAAACTAAATGTTCCCTGATTTTTGTTGCATTTGACTCTTCAAACGTCTTTTTATGATTGTCTATTTCTTCGAACTTGTTTTGTGCTTCCTATATGATCTGTTTACACCTCTGCATTCTCTCATCCTCTATATCTAGCACTGGATAAACTAAAACATGATCTGTAGGATTTGGTCCATCTTGAATTCTACCTTTATAGGCTTCTATTAGTGTCTCCAAATATTTTGAATTTTTTACCCCACCTTGTGTCTGTGTATTTTGTTGTTGACCATTGTTTGAATTACTTACAGTTTCCTCTCCTAGGGTTAGAGTTTTACCTGCTCTCATCTTTTTTTCCCATCTCCTTTTTTGTCTGTTTTTCTTCTCTTTTGTAAATAAATTTCTCTTGTTGTCTTGTGTGTGTGTCTCAGTTTTGATGCTTTGTTGCTTAGCTTGAGCTCTTGTTATGGAATTTAATGCTACTTGTCCATTATCACTCAATTCTTCTTGCTCCATTATGTTAACTGCTTTTAATGGTATGTTACTAGATGTGTTTTGTTGTTTTTGAGGGTTTCTTGGACAATCTCTTATCAAATGCTCCCTGCCACAATCTTTACAATAAGCTCCTTCTATTCTTAGTGTTGGAGGTTGTGGACAATCTCTAATGAAATGTTCTCCCCCACATCTATAACATTTTATCTTCTGGCCTCCTTTGAATTGGGATTTTTTATTGGACATGTAATACTATTCTTCCATTTCCCAAATCTAAGGCTTCTAGTTCTGGTTCTCTCTGTTCATGTTCCTCCCAATCTTCCTGATATCCATCACACAAATGGTAATCCTCCCTATAAAATGATCTGGTTCTTGGACTTTCCTCCTCTATAGGTGTGTATTTCACTGGTACTACATTTGTAGGTAATGGTGGTTGTTGCCCCAATACAGGTCTCGGTTGTTTAGAAAATCCAGATTCTCTTTGTGGATTGTGTTGGTTCATATATTCTCTTTTTCTGACAGGTTGTTTATTGTAGAAGCATTCCTCTCTAGTATGGTTTGTCCACTTTTTCTCTAAGGTACAATATTTGAGTGTTTTCCTGTCTTGCAAATGTTGAGGTTTGTGATATGGACACTGTTGTACCAGATGGCTCTCTCCGTAATTATAGCACTTCTTATTGGTTGATATTCTGGTATTAATCAAATTTGCTTTAGTGCTAACTTCTAGGGCTTTAGCAATGGCTTATGCTAACTCTTCCGTCAGTGGGATTCTGTCTTTGTTTGTTCTTGGTTGATCAAATGCCAATAAATCTTGTCCTCTATTATCCTCTAAATCTATTGCCTCTTGAACATAGGCCCCTAGCTCAGAACATCTCCTATAGTACACCAGAGTTCTTAATGGTGCACTCACCAATCCTTCTATGAACAAAGACACTTGTCTTGCCATTGAAGGTACCTCCTCTTTTGGACATCTATCAATGTATTGCTTGAATCTCCTGGCAGCTTCTCTCACATTGTCATCTTTTTGTTGCTTAAAGCTATGTATCAATGTAGTTGTACTATGTTTGATTCCAATTTTGGAAAATTCTCCTATGAAGGCTTCAAGAAATGATTCCATATCCGAGTACATTTCCTTTCTCAATGGAATGAACCAAGATAATGTAGGTCCAGTTAGGGTTAGACCAAATGCTTCAAATTGCACTCATATTGATTTTTCATGCATTTAGCTACTTGATAAGGTCTAAGCATTCTTCCATGGTTTTGCCATTGTTGTCTCCTTCTAATGGGAAAATCAGGTATTCCCTCTACTTCCCTCTCAAAAGGATTCAGAGAATTGTGTGATCTCCTCCCTTTTTGTGGTTTAGTAGGAGTATGATTTTCATTTTTCCTAGGTAAGTCTGTTTGACCCAGGTCTTGATCCCAAGGTCTCTTATCTGCACATTGACCTAAATCATTAGAGTTTTCAGGGTCTTGTGCAAATATGTATACACATCCTTGTCTGTCCTCATATCTATCATCCTTAAATTGTGCCATTGGCATTAAATTCAAAGGAATTTCTAAGTTTCTCAACCTAATGAGAAACTTATGCATGCCATCTTG